>JBCFYV010011172.1:1149406-1601774 GCA_039000515.1 Timema cristinae
GAAACTCGAAGGTCCTTGATTTTAACGTCAATCGAGACATGTTTAAAGACACCATTAATGAGTCTTTTCTTGAAACTAAATCTAAACCATGTTTGACGTTCTACCAATTAAATCTAGTAAAGAATTATCTCGCAACGACTTCCCATCTATAAAATAATATTTAAGAAAAAATTAGGCATTACCTTTTTAAAATTTTCAAGTAAGAAAAATATGAAAAACTCAAGAGCAGTTAAGAAGGCAACCTCTTACAATAAAGATTGTAAAGAGAGACAAGGGAAGGACATTCATCGCGTACTGGCAACTGAGTAGGTCAACCATCACAATCTGGGAGTAGGTAAACTATAATCATCTGGTGAGGTGGGTCAACAATCACAATCTGGGGAGTAGGTCAACCATCAACATCTGGGAGTAGGTCAAATATAACGATCTGGTGAGTAGGTCAACTATAACATTCTGGTGAGTAGGTCAAATATAACAATCTGGTGAGTAGGTCAATATAACGATCTGGTGAGTAGGGCAGCTATAACCATCTGGTGAGTAGGTCAAATATAACAATCTGGTGAGTAGGTCAACCATGCACAATCTGGGGGGTAGGTCAACTATAACCATCTGGTGAGTAGGTCAGCTATAAACAATATGGTGAGTAAAGCAACTATCACCACCTGGTTAGTAGGTCAACTATAACCATAAGGTGAGTAGGACAACTATCACCACCTGGTTATTAGGGTTAATATCTGCAAACAAATGGTGCATGGTTCATAATCTGCAAACAATGGTGCATGGTTCATATCTGCAAACAATGGTACATAGTTCATATCTGCAAACAATGTGCATGGTTCATATCTGCAAACAATGGTACATAGTTCATATCTGCAAACAATGGTACATGGTTCATATCAAAAACAAGGGTAACTAGTTCATATCTGCAAAAAAATGTGCATGGTTCATTTTGAAAAACAATGATAATACTTATATCTGCAAACAATGGTACATACTTCATACTGCAAACAATGGTCATATTTCATACCCCTGCAAACAATGGTACATATTAAAATTTTAAAAATTAAAAAAAATACCAACTCAAAAAGGGTAATATTTCAATTGCAAACAATGGTACATGTCCATATTCTAAACAAGGGTCATGTTCAATCTGCAAACAATGGAATACTTCATATCGGCAAACAATGATACAACTTCATATCTGAAACAATGGTACATACTTATACTAAAACAAGGGTACATATTTTCATATCTGCAAACAATGGTAATACTTCATACTGAAACAATGGTACATGGTTTTTTTTTCATATCTGCAAACAATGGGCTGGTTCATATCTGCAAAAAATTTACATGTTCATACTGCAAACAATGGTAATAGTTCATATCTGCAAAAAATGGGCAGGGTTCTATCTGCAACAATGGTACTTTGGTTATATCTCAAAAAATGGTTTCTTCATACTGAAAAACAAGAACATACTTCATATCTGCAAAAAATGGTCATATTCATATCTGCAAACAATGTACTATTTCATATCTGCAAACAAGGGTACATACTTCATTCTAAAAAAAGGTACAACTTCAATCGCAAAAAAGGTACATGGTTCATATTGCAAACAAGGGTCAGGTTCATATCTGCAAAAGGGTACATATTTCATATCTGAAAAAATGGTGCAGGGTTCATATCTGCAAAAAAATGGTACATATTCATATCGCAAACAAGGTACATCTCATATCTGCAAATGGTACATGGTTCAAAAAATTTTAAACAATGGTACATGGCATATCTAAAATAAGGGTTTTTTTTTTGGCTTTTAAAAAAATATTTTCATTTTTTTCCAATCAACATGGCGGAACCATTGGGTTTTTTATTTCATTCAATCTAAAACGGCGCAAAAGTTTTTTAAATTACTTTATTACGTTTTAACTTCTGAAAAAAGACCATTTTATTTAAAAGGTTACGGAAAAAATTTAAAAAATAGCTCAGAAAATCACAACCCCGTACTCCGACCGAAAATTCATCCTTTTAAAAGGGGAAAATTTCCAAATTTAAAAATTAAAATGTTTTTCTATCCTGAAATCGAACCCGGAACCCCTTCCTTTGGGTAATAAAAAACCTACGACCGAGTTTAGGTGTCGCCCTGCTAATGTACAAACAACATATGAGTGAAATACAAAACGAATTAATAACACAAAACGAAAGGGAGGAAAAAAAGGGGGAAACCAAAGTTAATAAAAGGTTTCCCTGCAAACAAAATGATTTATTATTAAAATTAAAATATAACTTTGTTGGGAAATTAATTGAAATAAATTAACTAAAACCCTTTGTAACTGTCAGTTGCAAGGCTGATAGCTGTTCTGAAAACTTTGCCCTTCTCTCTATTATAAACATGAAGTAGTTCTACACTATATCTCTATTATAACATGAAGAAGTTCTAACTAGTATCTCTCTATTATAAACATGAAGTAGTTCTACACTAGTATCTCTTATTATAAACATGAAGTAGTTCTACACTAGTATCCTCTATTATAAACATGAAGTATTCTAACTATATCTTTATATAACAAAGATTCTCCTAGTTCTTTATTAAAAGAAATTCTACACTAGTATCTCCTATTATAAATGAAGAGTTCACACTATATCTTATTATAACATAAGAGTTACACTATATCTTCTATTATAAACTGAAGTATCTACATAGTATCTCTCTTTATAACATGAAGTATTCTCATATATCTCTTATATAAACATAAGAGTTCACACTAGTATCTCTATTAAAACATGAAGTGTTTACACTAGTATCTTTATTATAAAATGAAGTAGTTTACACTAGTATCTCTATTATAACAGAAGTAGTTTACATATATCTTTATATAAACTAAGTAGTTACACTAATCCTCTTTATAACAAGTTTCTCATATACTTCTATAAAAGAAAGTTACTATATCTTCTATTATAAACTAGTTTCCTAGTATCTTTATTTAAACTGAATTTCTAACTAGTATCTCTTATTATAAACATGAAGTATTCTACATGTATCTCTTTATAAACATGAAGAGTTCTACACAGATCTCTTATTAAAACATGAAGTAGTTCTACATAGTATCTCTCTATTATAAAATGAAGTAGTTTACACTAGTATTTCTATTATAAACATGAAGAGTTCTACATATATCTCTCTATTATAAAATGAAGTAGTTTAACTAGTATCTCTCTATTATAAACATGAAGAGTTCTACACTATACTCTCTATTATAACATGAAGTAGTTCTACACTATATCTCTCTATTATAAACAGAAGTTTACACTATATCTCTTATTAAAATGAAGTAGTTCTACACTTATCTCTTATTATAAACATGAAGTAGTTCTACACTAGTATCTCTCTATTATAAACATGAAGAGTTCTACACTAGTATCTTTATTATAAACATGAAGTAGTTCTACACTAGTATCTTCTATTATAAACATGAAGTAGTTCTACACTAGTATCTCTTATTATAAACATGAAGTAGTTCTACACTAGTATCTCTCTATTATAAACATGAAGTATTCTACACTAGTATCTCTCTATTATAAACATGAAGAGTTCTACACTAGTATCTCTCTATTATAAACATGAAGTAGTTCTACACTAGTATCTCTCTATTATAAACATGAAGTATTCTCACTAGTATCTCTCTATTATAAACATGAAGTAGTTCTACACTAGTATCTCTCTATTATAAACATGAAGTATTCTACACTAGTATCTCTCTATTATAAACATGAAGTAGTTCTACACTAGTATCTCTCTATTATAAACATGAAGTTCTACACTAGTATCTTTATTATAAACATGAAGAGTTCTACACTAGTATCTCTCTATTATAAACATGAAGTAGTTCTACACTATATCTCTCTATTATAAACATGAAGTAGTTCTACACTAGTATCTCTCTATTATAAACATGAAGTAGTTCTACACTAGTATCTCTCTATTATAAACATGAAGTAGTTCTACACTAGTATCTCTCTATTATAAACATGAAGTAGTTCTACACTAGTATCTCTCTATTATAAACATGAAGTAGTTCTACACTAGTATCTCTCTATTATAAACATGAAGTAGTTCTACACTAGTATCTTCTATTATAAAATGAAGTAGTTCTACACTATATCTCTTATTATAAACATGAAGTGTTTACACTAGTATCTCTCTATTAAAACTGAAGTAGTTCTACACTAGTATCTCTCTATTATAAACATGAAGTAGTTCTACACTAGTATCTCTCTATTATAAACATGAAGTAGTTCTACACTAGTATCTCTCTATTATAAACATGAAGTGTTCTACACTAGTATCTCTCTATTATAAACATGAAGTAGTTCTACACTAGTATCTCTCTATTATAAACATGAAGTAGTTCTACACTAGTATCTCTCTATTATAAACATGAAGTAGTTCTACACTAGTATCTTCTATTAAAACATGAAGATTCTACACTAGTATCTCTCTATTATAAACATGAAGTAGTTCTACACTAGTATCTCTCTATTTAAACATGAAGTATTCTACACTAGTATCTCTCTATTATAAACAGAAGTAGTTCTACACTAGTATCTCCTATTATAAACATGAAGTGTTCTACACTAGTATCTCTCTATTATAAACATGAAGTAGTTCTACACTAGTATCTCTCTATTATAAACATGAAGTAGTTTACACTAGTATCTCTCTATTATAAACATGAAGAGTTCTACACTAGTATCTCTCTATTATAAACATGAAGTAGTTCTACACTAGTATCTCTCTATTATAAACATGAAGTGAGTTCTACACTAGTATCTCTCTATTATAAACATGAAGAGTTCTACACTAGTATCTCTTATTATAAACATGAAGTAGTTCTACACTAGTATCTCTCTATTATAAACATGAAGTAGTTCTACACTAGTATCTCTCTATTATAAACATGAAGTAGTTCTACACTAGTATCTCTCTATTATAAACATGAAGAAGTTCTACACTAGTATCTTTATTATAAACATGAAGAGTTCTACACTAGTATCTCTCTATTATAAACATGAAGTAGTTCTACACTAGTATCTCTCTATTATAAACATGAAGTAGTTCTACACTAGTATCTCTTATTATAAACATGAAGTGTTCTACACTAGTATCTCTATTATAAACATGAAGTAGTTCTACACTAGTATCTCTTATTATAAACATGAAGTAGTTCTACACTAGTATCTCTCTATTATAAACATGAAGTAGTTCTACACTAGTATCTCTCTATTATAAACATGAAGTAGTTCTACACTAGTATCTCTCTATTATAAAATGAAGTAGTTCTACACTAGTATCTCTCTATTATAAACATGAAGTAGTTCTACACTAGTATCTCTCTATTATAAACATGAAGTAGTTCTACACTAGTATCTCTCTATTATAAACATGAAGTAGTTCTACACTAGTATCTCTCTATTATAAACATGAAGTAGTTCTACACTAGTATCTCTCTATTATAAACATGAAGTAGTTCTACACTAGTATCTCTCTATTATAAACATGAAGTAGTTCTACACTAGTATCTCTCTATTATAAACATGAATAGTTCTACACTAGTATCTCTCTATTATAAACATGAAGTAGTTCTACACTAGTATCTCTCTATTATAAACATGAAGTATTTCTAACTGTATCCTCTCTATTATAAACATGAAGTAGTTCTACACTAGTATCTCTCTATTATAAACATGAAGTAGTTCTACACTAGTATCTCTCTATTATAAACATGAAGTAGTTCTACACTAGTATCTCTCTATTATAAACATGAAGTAGTTCTTCACTAGTATCTCTCTATTATAAACATGAAGTAGTTCTACACTAGTATCTCTCTATTATAAACATGAAGTAGTTCTACACTAGTATCTCTCTATTATAAACATGAAGTAGTTCTACACTAGTATCTCTCTATTATAAACATGAAGTAGTTCTACACTAGTATCTCTCTATTATAAACATGAAGTGTTCTACACTAGTATTCTCTATTATAAACAATAAGTAGTTCTACACTAGTATCTCTCTATTATAAACATGAAGTAGTTCTACACTAGTATCTCTCTATTATAAACATGAAGATGTTCTTACACTAGTATCTCTCTATTATAAACATGAAGTAGTTCTAACACTAGTATCTCTCTATTATAAACATGAAGTAGTTCTACACTAGTATCTCTCTATTATAAACATGAAGTAGTTCTACACTAGTATCTTCTATTATAAACATGAAGTAGTTCTACACTAGTATCTCTCTATTATAAACATGAAGTAGTTCTACACTAGTATCTCTCTATTATAAACATGAAGTAGTTCTTCACTAGTATCTCTCTATTATAAACGTGAAGTATATCCACACATTGTAACATACTTGACATGTTACAAAGGACTGGCGAGGACGGTGGATATCTACATTACATTGACATCACGCCCAGAGACTTGTATGGAAAGATCTAAGTTGTCAGCTTCTGAGGTTCGCATGCTCGGTGTTTTCCTCTCTCATTTCTCTTTGCGCTCGGTCTCTGAGATCATGTGATTGTGGACTATATATTTTTTTGTCTCGCCTGTGTGAGTACTCATTATACCACCGGCTTGGACTGGGCATTCTATAGGGACAACCTGAAACCAAGTTAATACGGCAGCCAGCCGCTTGAGCTTTGCAGTCTCAGTATGACGTAGCTGCTTGTTTTGAAATTTGAATTTCATCTTGTTCAAAATGGCAGACTTCATCTAACTTTGTTTTGTGTTCAAGGAAGATAAATAGCAATATATTTTTGGTGTTAAAAGGAATTTGAATTTTATTATAACCGAATAATTGGTTATGCAGTTAATTTAATTTCATAATGGGAGGGGTGAAGAAATGTTGTGTTTCTGGATGTGAGGATATAATATCTCATCTTTTCCTGTATATGAAAAAGATATTTATGAAACATTCCTAAAGTGGATTCAAAATAACAAAATAGCTTCAATGCATCCGATGCAGGTTTACAACACATTCAGAATATTTAAAGTCATTTTATTCCCTCATGTAGAATGGAAGATTCCAAAAGACTGAAACCATATTCTCTGCCAGATTTAGATTTACCAGGTAGGTCTCTTTTATTAAGACTTATTATATTCTGATATGACAGATTGTAGTTTGTAGGCCCCATACATGTATTTTATATAGGCTACGAGTAAGATATAGAGAGGTACTGGAGCCTAACTTAGTTTGACATAGGCTACGAGTAAGATATAGAGAGGTACCTGGAGCCTAACTTAGTTTGACATAGGCTATATTTTGGGAACTAAAATATGTTTTACTTGAGTTATTGAGTTTGTACCTACTACATTTATAGTATTTTTTAAATTTAATTTTAGGATTCTATGAAGAACCTTCAATCCTTACGGGCCATTAATTGGGCCTGAAAGTGGTAAGTACCATTTTATACTCCAATTTAGGACTAATATAATCCCAACTTATGTTTGATATAAATTTGGCTGGAATTTGATGGTAGGTCGTAACAAATATGTTCAATTGATTTGTTACCAGTACTAGTCACTTTGGTGAGTTTTGTTTTGAATTGTTGTTATAACTTTTTTTAATAATCTCTAATTTAGTATCATTGACTATGCCTGATTTTTTGGGAGTGTTTAAATGGTATTATAAGTTTAGTGACTCTGGTTATGCTAGAAGAAGGAAAAGTAATCTAAAAGGGATATTGGGTTATATATTCAAATCTCTGACAATTAGTGTCATTAGTAACAAACTACGGTTCAAGCGTTCAAGCGTTCAAAGTTGTAAACTTGTGGAACGTTGCTGAAACCAAGATGCAGCGAGTGCTATTTTTAAATGTAGTCTTCGAAATTAATTAATTAATAATAAAATAATAAGCAAATGTATCAAAATGGCTGATGTTTCATTTTGACGGATGGAGAAAACCGAGCCTGTAGGGTGTGTTTTCCTAAATGAAGACTTAATTTCTCAAAATAAATTGTTTGAGCACTTGACCCCAGACTACATATATTTTTTGAAAGAAAGTGGTATAACTCCCCTGCATTTTGTCACGTATGCAAATACGGGGCTAGTACACATTAGGTAGAGTTTTTTTTTTTTTTCAAACCAACATATCATAATTTGTTTTGTGTATCTCTTAAGGCCAAAGTTACCATGGACATGATTCTAGGCAGCATTTTTTTTTATCTCTATAAAAATGCAGAATTCATCTGCAATGACCACACATTCCTTTCACGAAGCAAACCCAACTCTTGTAAATGAATAACTATTGTTATTTTGTAACCCGCCTCGGTGGCGTAGTTGGCAAACGCGCTAGTCGTGTTGAGCTCGACTGCTGAGGACGGGGAGATCGAGGTTTGAATCTCGGTCAGGTGAACTGGGGGTGGTTTTTCCTAAATCGTTTTCCACTCTCCCTTCATGCAAATGCGGGTTCACTTCCTCTAATTCAACCTTCCCAATTCCTAATCCATTACCGTAATTAATACTTAAAGCGTATAACCCGAACGGTTAGTAAGATGCGGTGCTAAATAATAATAATAATAATAATAATAATAATAAATATGTAATTTTGTATTGTATAAAAAGTTTTAAACATCTTATAATGCATTAGAAAAATAGACGTTCAAATAGTTTAGGCATATATTGTAACCAAACAAAGAAACTGACCTAATTTTTATATAGTGTAGATGAGGTGTAATTTAGCAGCCATCACTTGTATTTTAAAGATGATCTCACATGTGATAAGTTCTTGTTCCATTCTTGTGTCATTTGAATGTTCTTTTAGGAACTACACTTTTGAAAGAGAAACCTGAATTTGAGTCATCATCATCATCATCATCATCATCCCAAATCTCGGTTCCAGTTGCACAGTTTGATTCTCTGGATATGAGCTGTGAAGTTTCCAACACATTTGGTAATCATAGTTAATGTTACTATACATAACACCGTATTACCAACCCCTCCATGTCAGATTTGAATGCTTTTTTGTTTATTTGTTGTTCTCATGAAGAATATCAAAAATACAATTTAAAAAAAAATTGCAACGTTAGTTTTTTTAATAAATTTATAAAATTAGCAAAAATGGCCAAATTTTGGTTTGTTTCAAAACGGAAAAGTCTATGTAGATCTGCAATTGATAAAGCTATAAAGATCTTTAATGGCTCATTTTAAAGCTCTTTTGAAGGGTTTTATTTTGACACGTAGCACAACATACTTTTAAAAAGTCATTTTTTTAACCAGCTTTTAAAATTCCTGTCAAAATAAGAATGAATTTTTGGTTGTTTGTCCCTTTAAACCATAACAACATAACAACTGAGGAGATGTCAGAACACATATTTATATCTGCTAGGTCATACTCTTCCAAACGATTGCGCTACCCAAACACTCTGTTTTCGACAACGCTTGCAAAAGTGATAGGAATAGTAAGCAAAGACTTGTGTGTTCGTGACTTGTTCACAGAGTTTGATCATCCATACCTGGTGAAACAACATAAACAAAATTTTATCGGGAAAAGATGTTGTTCATCTTCGTTCAAGTGGGATATCCTTCCTGATCCAATCAAGAGTTTGGCCTACAAGAAATACCTAAAACATAGACAACGAAAAATGTAAAGATGTTTTACAAAGTGTAGGCTACACATTGTCTATAGACACAAAAAACTATTGATTATGACCTATTTAATTGTACACAACTTGTGTGTTCAGAACTAATGTGTCCAAACAAAACATAAACAAAATATCTGATGCATATATTTGTATATATTATTTGTTGTGGCTATTTACATAAAAAAAGAACACATTTTATATGCTCAGAACAAACTAGTTTTTGAATGAACAATGTCTAAATGACTATTGATTATGAATCACCTATATGAGTGTATATTCCGTACACGATAGGTTTTTACCTGGATGACAGTTCAAAAATCATATGTTTATGTTTTGGGTTGCCAACACTTGTAAAAGATCACTGTTTTGTTATAAATATAAAGTGTTTAAATAACCTGTTATATTTTACATTTAAAATAACGTAAGCTTAAGTTTTCTCATACTATTTCATTACTTTTAATAATTTATTTTTATCCAATTCGAAACAATTTTTTTAACATAATTAAAAGTACTTATTCTTCGTTTTGGAACGTTATTGGATATGTACAATATAGTGCACACATTAATACCTGCATTGTATTTATTTGTAAAAGATAAAATATTTGTAATTTTTTTAATGTATTATAAATTATGTTATGATTATTTTTTCGTATTTCTAAATATTCAATTGAATAAAATATTTTCATCAACTGCGTGGATGCATAGTTGTAAAAAAACTTGTTTACCGCCATGTTCAACCACATGGTTTAAATTTGTTGGTCTCCATTTTGAAGCTATGTTTGTTAGAAGTTTTTGTAAATGTGGTGTGAATATTAATATTTTTAAGTGGAATAAAAGGTTAAATAAGCTTTTGTCTGACCTCAAATAAATATATAAATAATATTGGCCTAAATTACTGTGGTTAATTCTCACATTAATATATTACCATCTGTTTTCATTACAGTTAGCCAAAGTGATATATTAAGGACTACTTCTAGTAACATTTTGAGCTGTCATCCAAATAAACTAAGCTCGAAAATGAAACAACTTGTGTGTTCAGAACTAATGTGTCCAACCAAAACACAAACAAAATATCTTATGCTTATTTTTGTATGTACTATTTGTTGTGGCTATTTACATAAAAAAAGAACACATTTTATATGTCCTATTAGATAAAAAATAGATATCAAATTAAAGGATATGAATAAGATAAAAATTGGTTATTAATATAAATTATATTGACAATATCAATTAAGTATAATTTTCATAAAGAGTCAATGGACTGAGTGGGAAAGTTGTTGTTAGAACAAGAAACAAAAATCAATTAGAATCAATAATTGTGAGTGAAAATAGATATGTATTGAGAAAAGTTTAATTAGGTTAAAAATTAATAATTGAACCTTTACAAACACATTAAAAATGTGAGTCAAAAAGCACATATATAACAAAATAATAAAACATATTAAAATACATGTATTATAGACATTAGTTAAAATAATATTGATGACCAGATAATTAAGATTAGAAAGAATTAATAAAGTTCCATGGTATTTTATGAACATTTTATATGCTCAGAACAAACTGGTGCTTGAATGAATTTTATATATTTTTATGCAACACAATGTCAAAAAAGTATGAATATGACGTATATGAGTGTACACAACTGGTGTGTTCGGAAATAGTGTGTCCAAACAAAATATCTTATTCTTGTATACTATAATTATATATTATTTGTTGTATTTACATCCATTTTTTAATTGTGTGCATCATTTATATAGTCTAAAAACTTATTTTTTGACAAAATTGGAGTTTGATTTCACACAAGACTTTGATACGAGAACATATTTTCTTAGATCAGAGCAATAATGTCAACCAGTGTAACTGATTTTAATACTGCATCAAATATTTATGCTAATGGTACATATATGTTTTGCAAAAAAAAGAGCTGTATCTGATTGCAATATATTATAATCTAGGGTTGTACAAAGTCACTATTTAAATGTGAAGTCGAAGAGAAGCTTGAAATATGTGAAGAAAAGTCGAAGTCAAAGATAAAGTTTATGTTTTTGCTCATAATAAAACATTAAATCTTTTAATGTTGACCTGGTGGTCTAGCGGTGAGGCATCGAACTTCGGCGCTGAGGGTCCGGGGTTCAATCATCTTTCTCTGGCACAGATTTATCTAATTGCCAAACTATTCCTTCAGCTCTGACAATATGTATATTAATTACAGTTTGTGAATGTGTGGAATGCCAGGCCTCCGCCGTGGTTCGGATCCCACGTTAAACTGTAGGTTCTTCATTTCATCTTACAATCACCCTACCATTACACATAAGGGTAAGTACGTTAACTCGAACGGGTAGTAAGACGCGGTGCTAATAATAATAATAAATATTATATTAATTTTAATTTTCTATTTGGTACATCTAGGCATACTAAAATATTTTAGCTAATATCTCAGAATGAAGGAAGAGGAAGAGGGAGGCATTTTACTAAACTGAGCCGGCCGCAGTCGATGATGATTAGGATCAGAATATAGCTATGCTAATATTATATATGTCATTAATTACTAATCAGTGTAAAAAAACTGTGTATTAGCTTTTAAAAAAATACATGTTAAAATACGTTTATATTATTTTACCACAATTGAAGAGGTGGATTCCAAAACATGCTAACTTAATATTTAGATTTTTCGAGTAAACGCCAAAAACGGTATTCTAAAAAATAGGGCAGTTGACATGAACACACAGTTTGTTTTTTATTTAATTAACTGTGATTAATTTAGATAACATAATAATGCAATTTTTATATTGGACAAAAATATGAAGAATTTCAAACAAGACTAAGTCATAAAGTGTTATTTGAAAAAAGAATATTAGCAACATCAATTGTCAAGCAGTAGGACCCAAAAATACATTATTTATTCGTAATTGTTTGAAATAATCTTAAGTGTAAACACTAAAAACAATCAAACATAGAAGACTTACAATATAAATTAAGGAATATGGTGATTTTTTAAAATTCAAAATCATAAATAAATGTTATTGCAACAAAGGTTTTTGTAGATGTCAGTCAGTAAGGCACAAAGTTTAAATTTTTTGTAATATCTTAGAGACATTAAAAGTAATATTAATAAAAAAAAATCAATGGTAACTAAAAACACAGGGAATTTTTATTCATTCAGAGCTATAGGTGGCTGCATTGCTACACAAAAGGTTTTTGTTCATCAAAACCAATAGTGTGGCATTGTCACTGACTCTTGGTGGGTACAGCAATGTTTCCTCATAAAACAGTCTTGCGTCATAGTTTGCTATATATTTGTTTAACTTAAAAAAATAAGTTTATTTTCTTTGCGTATACAGTTATTTTGAGGCATATCTAGATTGTCTTTGTAGATTCTATTAAATATGTCACTTTTCTTATAGATCAGTATAGGCATTTTTTGCGCCCACATTGTGTTTGATTTTAAATTACAAAATAACCCTTTGTTCTTGAAGCTTAAAAGGAGTTTTAGATTTTATAGTCTCTATACAGCACGATTTGTAGTCTTTTACATTCCATTCACAACTCGACAATTTCACAATTACAATGCTGGCAGTAAATATTATGGTATTCTTCAGGGCTTCGATTTACTTCCAACTTCCTAAATATCTTCTCTATTCGGCCAAAAGCTCTCTCAGGGGCATACAGCTGTGACCTCGCACAGGAAAATATGTTCAATTTTAGAAAATATCTTATTGTTTTTTACATAGTGCAACAAGCTGCCAACTATTGTATGGTTCTTATTCTGGCTATAACTTGCATCAGAAAATATTTTCAGTGGGTGAGGCTTATTTGGATCATCTTGATATCTTAATTCTAAGACCCAACAAAAATCCATGAGTGCCGAACAAACTTCGTTAGAACCCCTTGCAGACTGATTTTTAGTCCAAGTGTAGTATATATATATATATGCACATCCTCTTTAAATTGATCACCCCCATGCATGACGAATAATAAACTTCACTGGCAGTTTGGGAAGAGGTTTATTTTATTGTATATCAAAAGAAATATTAAGAATGCCATAAGTTTTTTAGGAACATCAGTCGAGCTTTTTATAGAACTTTTCATATCATCACAGAAAGAACAAATGTCCCTTCGTGGGTCACCAAAAGACAAGTTTCAAAGCTGAAAGAGTTTGCCCAGAATCATTAATTGAAATTAGCTTTTACCGCACTCATAGTGGCAAATAAAATTTAAAATAGAGACTGAGATTTTAATTTCATTTTCAGTTTTTCTGGAATGACTTCTGCGTTCGGCTTTAAAATATATATACATAAAGCATTAATCCTAGTGCGCCCAACCAGAGTAATAGATGGATTTTGCTCAAACATGAACAATAGGACCATTAGCATTGTGAACAAAGTATAATACGGCATTCCATGATCTTGTATTCTCATTTATAGGTCCTCTTGTTCAATTTTTTTTTAAATTAATGTATTTTTTCAAAGAAGTTATCGATGTCAGAACTATCCAAATCCACTGCATTACACCCATTACTGTGTTTGTGTGAACAGTCTATTTTTGGCTTACCCTTTGCTTACAAAATGTCCCTGGCATTTCTGCAGACATTTTTCTCCCCAAGTCTTCGTGTTTTGTTCTTTCATGTCCTCTGTTTGTCTCATGTAGAGGCTGACTAAACTCTCCAGAAAGTACAGCCTCATTAATAGCATCACCAATTTAAGCAATCATTAATACTTGAATTAATAAGAACAATATGTTCTCGTCCAGTCAGAAACGAATAAACACTTCACTCCACACTAACAACACTACTACATAAAAATAAAGTCACCATAAAACAAAGAGGGAGCAATAGAATGTACTGTTACTTTCTGAGCTGCCGAAGGGAATCACTAATTGCAGCATCTAGCGCCTGACACTAGAACTCTGAATGATGGTTGGACTTTAGTTTGAAATGTTTAAATACTAGCAGGATATTGAATAGTCTCAATATTGACCAGCAATGCATTCCAAATGACATTTAGTCATAGACTACTGCGGCTACTACACATGTGCTGTGACTTAGGTTGGTTTGGGAGACATAAATGTAAAACTATGTTCAGTTTAGAATACATGCCTTATTTAATACGTGTAATTTGGAACACGCCGCTTTATTTCATTCCTAGAGAAAGAAATGATAATATTCAAATTGTATATACATGAAAAGGCAAAAAATTGACTTAGTGTGTTTTGGAATCCACCTCTTCAAATACAGTATGACTCATCTAAAGATTAAATAGATTAATAATACTAACAATTATGTGATTGTGTTTTATGTTTATCATTAAACATGGGTCACCATTTGTAAAAGTTCAAATTTTTGTGTTTGTATCTTTGTATAGACTTTAATTTATCTTACTAATGTATGGGCATAATTTCCCCTCTATGGCACTGTTGAATTAAACTTTTACCTATTATAATGTGTGTTGACATACAAAACAATAAACTATTTTAAAGTATTACCAATGTTTTCTTTTCACTGATACTGTTATTTTAAAGTCACCCTTATAATCCTGTCCTTAATATAGTTTGGGTGATAAGTAAGAAATGATTAATGATGAGACATGTAAAAACTACATAGTTTGTTTAAATAGATGAATAGATAGTTAGTTTAAATACTTTGAAAAGCTAGTTTTAAAATATCTAGGAACATAGAAACTGAAAATTTGGAACTGAAATGTGTTACTATATTTGTTTATTATGTTTGATTAGCATACATTAAAACAACTGTCTGTAGAAATTTGCAAACAGACCAGCATTTACCAGATAGTATATTTTCTTATAATAGTCTTTTCCTTTTCGTATTTTTTAATTAGCAAAAAAAAAAACAGGCAAGGTTAAAATATTATTTATTTAGCACACTTTTGCACTAAAGGCGTAGTTCGGTGGCCAGCCCCTCAAGCGCTGCAAATCGTGTTCTAGCTGCTCTACAGAGAGTGTCTATTCTATATATATCCTTTATCTATGACCACCGGCTTCGGCATAGACAGGAGCGCTATCTGTGGCAGATGTGTGTGAGCTGTATATTTTTCAAAATTCTCTTTCGGCCTTAAACTCTAGTCTTTTGAAATTTAAATTTGAATTAATCTGTTTTTCGCCGCTCGGTGGCTGGTTTAAATGATAAAACTTGTTCGATGGGCTCTCGCCATCTTGTTTGTTTTGTTCATTCTCCATGATATTTTTGCAGTTTATTTATTCGCTCACCTCCAGATGGCGTTGTTTGGTTATTTAAAGGCATATTTTGTAACTTTTACCAGGCCGCTAGTTATACCCCGGTTGGTAGTTCAGCGCCACTGTATGGCTAAATTAATCTTAACATAACTATTTGATGTTCTCTTACTATTCAATTCACTTTTAAAACGTCCCAGTATATTTTGTATATTAGTTTGTCACGTTATGATCTGTATGTACCCCATCACAAGTTAATTATTTGATGGACTTGCCATCGCTTTTGACTACTTGAGGTATCTAACGAGTTAATGTTACTCCATCTGACCGTCACAAGATAGCGTTGTTTGAGTATTACCGTATTTAATTGTTTTGTTTCGAGGTTTCTTGACTCTTATCTAATAATAATTTAACTTACCTGTTGGCCCATTAGGGTCAATATATTGTTGATAGTAACGTAGCTTATATCTTGTCCTTGGAGTGACATGACCAAAGATTAGCCTTGACTCTTGGCCAAAGGCGTGGTCTGCAACTGTTTGTTCTATTACTTTCATAGTAACTTGATTTTCTATAATGTTATATGCCGAGTCTTTCACTAAGATTATTGCTTGTCCACATTTTTAATTACACTATTTTATTTTATGTATATCAAGATGGTGGTTTTTGAGCAACCGGTCGTCTTTCACTCATGCTATTAGTCTTCATTAAAGCAGGTGTTGAGTGCAGTTAAATACTCTAAACACACTTAAAGTCTAATATAAGCCATTCTAACTTGGATTTATTTTGTTTGTGAATGCGTCTTTGTTTACTATTTAAGAACTAATTGAATACATTTTGTTCGTGTTTGCCGATACAACATGGCCAAGCAGCCAAGCTTGGACAGCATCGAACTTTCTAGCTTAGTGCAAGAGCGGGTCAAGGAAGCACCACAATGGAAGGATGTATTAAATACTCTCATGGATACTATCACTGAACCAATGATCCCTGAAGTAATGAGAGAACTGAAGGATCTACTTATTTTTAGTAAGGTTTAAATCAAGAATCTGAGAGAAGAAATTAAGAAACGAGATGCTGATCATAATCAGCTAAAGCGTGAACTTGTCCTTTCGAAAGACGATCTAACTTGAGATTAAAGCCATCCCTTGCTTCTAGCTTAGTACACCTGAGTGGTTATCAACTCATTATATATGACAACCATGAAGGGGGGTGAAGGTGTGTGTAAGTACATCAGAGACAAAATTAAATATAAAGTACTATCTACATCACAGAGTCCGCAAACTGATTATGTTATTGTTGAAATAAAGAATTAACAACAAAGGCTTATATTATCTGTAGTGTACCGGCCACCTCGAATTTGTCAATTTACTGTCTTTGAGACTGCCTTGACTAAGCACATGCACAAATATGAACTTATAATTGGAATGGGTGATTTAACCGTGGACTTACTTAGTGGCAACAATGAAACCTCGCAATTACTGACTTTATTTTCTTCATACAATATGACGCCATGTCACTTAGACGCAACACACCATACTGCCACCTCGCATACGTGGATTGATCACTAAATATAGACCCTACTTCAAACTCTAATAAAGTGTTCTCTTCTGGATAAATCGCTGTCCCCGGAATCTCGCGTCATTATCTTGATTACCTATCCTACTTCATGGGTATGGCTAAAATCGTTCCTAAGGTCATCACATATCGTGACATTAAATCTATTAATATAGACAAACCCAATGCTGACGATCAATCCATTCCCTGGTATCTGGTCAACACAAAGTTAAACATTGATTGCAGGTTACGTCTTTTTAATAATATCATCCTTGACTGTACGATAAACATGCACCAGTAAAGCTCGACGTATTAGTAGACCACCTGTACCTTGGATGCATCAGGTTATTGATGAGGAGACGTGACCAAGCATAAGCGAAATTTAAACGAGAATCAAAAATCAAGCCACTCACAGACAACATAAATTTTGAGGAGTATAAACGTCTGCGTAATAAATGTACCCAGGCCATTAGGAAAGTTAAAATTGATTTTTCCCTTTCACTCTCAAATACTAGCCCAGCACCCAAAAAACTATGGAGGGAACTGCGGAGGATGGGAGTGGGAAACACACTACCCAAAAGCAATCATATGCACATCAGTCCCAATAAACTCAATGAAGAGTTTCTTTGCATTCCTAATTTAGTTAAGATTATAGCTATCATATCAATTGTAAACGACATTTAGGCCTCTAATGCAGATAATTATAATAATGACTATAATGATGACAGTACTTTTTACTTTTCACATTTGACTCATCGTGAGGTATACAAATCAATAATGAGAGTAAAATCTAAATCACAGGGTACAGAAAAATTTCAATATTGTTAATACAATTTTAAAAAACTTTATCAACTATAACTGACTTATTAAACTTCTCACTAATGACCGGACAGTATCCCTCACTGTGAAAACTTGCACTTACTACGCCAATAACTAAAAATGACTTGGGCAAGATTTAAACAACCTTAGACCTATAAGTATTCTTCCGTCCCTTTATAAGGAACTAGAATTCCTAGTGCTGTACCATGACAATAGTACAGTGTGTCTACCAATGCCCGCCCCTCGCAAGCTACGTGGACTTACCCATTAAAGCAGCTGGCCCAGGCTGGATTTCGCCTGTTCAACTCATGTCAATATCGGTCGTGTCATAACAGCCGGGTGTTCAACAAAACAATAAAACAATGACTGTATCAGCTGTTCTGTAAACCCCCCTGTTTGAGAGCTCTCTCTTAGTGATGGACTGTGCGCAAGTGCAAGAACTAGGGGAAGTAGAGGGATTACTCCTCCCAACTGGGGTCCCCTACCACGAACTAGTGACGTAGTGCGCATGCGTCAGTGAGATAGCAGATTTGTGACTTGTTGATGATGACCGCATTAAATAAACTGGCGCCATCTGTTTTCTCCCCATCATATTTCCCCGTTGAGTTTAATTTGCATAGTAAGTAGTTATTTAATTTTCGGCATATGTATTTTTTATTGAAATTATATTTAAATTCTGAACCCTCCAAAATTATGTAGGGCTAGGTTGAGATGATTTTCTGGCTCATTTATTTATTTAATTGTATTACTAAATTGAATTTTGATAGCTTTACTATTTCGCTAACTTGAACTTAAATGGGAAGTCTGTGGTTGGGCTAGTGATCAATGTAACCCTTCTTTTTGAAAACTCATTCAGTGTTGGACTCCGATTCGCAAGAAAGTGTATGCCTGCCTACATTCGCTGAGAAGGTTAAAAAAATTCTCCTAGAAAATGTGCGAATTATCCTTGTCCAGAGCTTAATATTATCACACTTTGATTACTGCGACGTAGGATACAATGAGTTAAGAGACGATCTAGCATAACGACTACAAGGCACGTGTGTTCGATACATATTTAACTTAAAACGTCATGACGATATTTCTAAGTACTTTAATAAACTGGGTTTGTTAAGATTAAATGCAAGACAAAGGCTACACTTATGTTGCTTCACAAAATATTATCAACATCTCAGCCTCAATACCTCTCCTCGCGGTTCCTCTTTCTGAAATATAAACTATATAACTATCCACTCTTCAGATGTATATTGCCATATATAGATCTCAAAGGCTTGGAACAAATTAGATAACTAGACTCGTCCTCTATACATCTAGACTCCCTCAAGCGTGTGGTAACGCAATATAGCTTGTCTAACAAACTAAACTGAGTTCTTGAAAATACTTGAGTGACTGAATTAGGGTGCCAAAAATTTTATACTTAGTTGAATTTTCCTCTATTAATTTTTTTTTCGATAAATGTAATAGTGTATGTTGTATTCGACCCTGGAAGTGGGAGAGAAGGCTAGAGCCTTAACTTAACCAGATAAATGAAGGCCATTATTATTATTATTATTATTTTATTATTTTTATTATTATTCCCTTTTATACAGAATTATTGATATCACTTATGTAGTACAATAGGCCTATAGCTAAATGAGTTCTAACATACTTATTAACCAAGGCTGATAGCACCCCTTCTGTTTGCACCCTCTATCTTGCTTTTGTCACACCACACACACACACACATATATATATTGTTTTTGTTTATATTTCATTAATGTTTATCTTGCTACCCACTCTCTATTATTTCCTCCAGGGAGATTAAGGACTAGGAGTTTCAACAAGAATATCTTTTTTATGAAAATTAAGTGGTTCTACACTAGTATATTTCTATTATAAAATATGTCGTCTCACTACCACCCTCTCCTCCTGTGTCTCCAGTACCACCCTCTCCTCCTGTGTCTCCAGTACCATCACCCCTCTACCTCCTCCTGTGTCTCCAGTACCACCCTCTCCTCCTGTGTCTCCAGTACCACCCTCTCCTCCTGTGTCTCCAGTATCACCCTCTCCTCCTGTGTCTCCAGTACACCCTCTCCTCCTGTGTCCTGTGCTCCAGTATCACCCTCTCCTCCTGTGTCTCCAGTATCACCCTCTCCTCCTGTGTCTCCAGTACCACCCTCTCCTCCTGTGTCTCCAGTATCACCCTCTCCTCCTGTGTCTCCAGTATCACCCTCTCCTCCTGTGTCTCCAGTACCACCTCCTCCTGTCCCCAGTACCACCTCCTGTGTCTCCGTATCACCTCTCCTGTGTCTCCAGTATCACCCTCTCCTCCTGTGTCTCCAGTACCACCCTCTCCTCCTGTGTCTCCAGTATCACCCTCTCCTACTGTGCTCCAGTACCACCCTTCCTCCTGTGTCTCCAGTATCACCCTCTCCTCCTGTGTCTCCAGTACCCCCTCTCCTCCTGTGTCTCCAGTATCACCTTTCCTCCTGTGTCCCCCAGTATCACCCTCTCCTCCTGTGTCTCCAGTACCCCCTCTCCTCCTGTGTCCCCAGTACCACCCTCTCCTCCTGTGTCTCTTGTGTCTCCAGTACCACCCTCTCCTCCTGTGACTCCTGTACCACCTCTCCTCCTGTGATTCCATTATCACCCTCTCCTCCCGCCACTGTAACGACTGACCCCGAGTTATCGACAGAAGAAGAGTACCAGTGTTGGTCACCGGAGGAGATTAATCCTCATGGGAATATCCCCTCTTGGTCTGAGGGGGTTTTGGAGGGCAATAAACCCATCTTTGAACAGTGCGGGCAGGGGTGGACAAATGCAGGTCAAGTGTTC
Organism: Timema cristinae; assembly: GCA_039000515.1. Classification (NCBI taxonomy): domain Eukaryota; kingdom Metazoa; phylum Arthropoda; class Insecta; order Phasmatodea; family Timematidae; genus Timema; species Timema cristinae. The sequence goes on from JBCFYV010011172.1 coordinate 1,170,418, forward strand.
AATGTTACTTTCTTCTCGTACAATTACAAAGTTTTAGAAACCTCCATTTAGTCGCCAGTTAATCTAATCGCTAATGATCAACTAATAAATGGGATATTAATTACCTGAGCAACAATATTAATTGTTCATGTTTAAAGAGTACAAGAGCCACAAGTTGGAGAATGTTGCGTTACAAACCGTAGAGATAAACAACTGTCATTAACTTGTGGATAGACAAGTATATTAATATAAAGATAGCTCTACCAAGGGCAGGTGGGTAGTTACCAAGGGGACATTGGGTAATATATACCAAGGGGACAGGTGGGTAGTTATACCAAGGGACAGGTGGGTAGTTTACCAAGGGGACAGGTGGGTAGTTTACCAAGGGCAGGTGGGTAGTTTACCAAGGGGCAAGGTGGGTAGTTTACCAAGGGGGACAGGTGGGTAGTATACCAAGGGGACAGGTGGGTAGTTTACCAATGGGAGACAGGTGGGTAGTTACCAAGGGGACAGGTGGATAGTATACCAAGGGGACAGGTGGGTAGTTTACCAAGGGGACAGGGTGGTGTATACCAAGGGGACAGGTGGTTAAAAGGGAAGTTTTTACCAAGGGGAACAGGTGGGTAGTTTTACCAAGGGGACAGGTGGGTAGTTTACCAAGGGACAGGTGGGTAGTTTACCAAGGGGACAGGTGGGTAGTTTACCAAGGAGGACAGGTGGGTAGTTTACCAAGGGACAGGTGGGTAGTTACCAAGGGGACAGGTGGTAGTTTACCAAGGGGACAGGTGGGGTAGTTTACCAAGGGACAGGTGGGTAGTTTACCAAGGGGACAGGTGGGTAGTATTACCAAGGGGACAGGTGGGTAGTTTACCAAGGGAACAGGTGGGTAGTTTACCAAGGGGACAGGGGGTAGTTTACCAAGGGGACAGGTGGGTAGTTTACAAGGGGACAGGTGGGTAGTTTTACCAAGGGGACAGGTGGGATAGTTTACCAAGGGGACAGGTGGGTAGTTTACCAAGGGGACATGGTGGGTAGTTTACCAAGGGCACAGGTGGGTAGTTTACCAAGGGGACAGGTAGGGTAGTTTACCAAGGGGACAGGTGGGTAGTTTACCAAGGTTGTGCGACTGATCTGGATAAAAGGTTTTTGAAACCATGAGCTGGAAGAGTAGTGGATTATTAATGTGACTACGCAGTCACTCATACAATTTGTTCTATTTATAAACTGTTATTTTTAATATATTAGATATTATTTGTCAATAATTAATAGTGCGTGTCGTGATTTTTGTGCCAAAGAAATCAGAGTTAGTTTAAACTCGAATTGCGAATTGTTCTCTATATCTTTCTTTATTTATCAACGAAAAGAGACCTGCGTGTAAGGTTGTAGAGTATAGCTTTGTATGATTGGTCAAATGTGAACATAGGCATAGGCAGGAAGAAAAGAAAGTATAGAGCACAGTTTTAACAAGCTCTGCTTATCTTGACAAAATTATACAAATAGATAATTGGGCTAGGTACCAAATTTACTCATTTAATATATGTGTTTATTATATGTTTATTAAAAAAGGGCCTGTATGTAACCTTACTTTATTTACTTTCCAGATTATTGATTGCACCATGCAGTCCAAGCACACTACAAAAGACTTCATTAAGATGCGGTAAGACAATAAAGTGTTGTGAGTATTATACCACTTTTCTCCCTTTAGTGGACAACATACGTGTTGTAGAAGTATTTTTACCACATATCTCCCTCTTACTGGCAACACACGTGTTTTTTACAAGTTTTTACACCACATATCTCCCTCTTTGCTAGACAACACCATGTTGTACAAGTATTACACCACATATCTCCCTCTTAGCTAGACAACAACAATGTTGTACAAGTATTACACCAACATTCCCCCTTTACTGACAAAAAACCCGTTGTACAATTTACCCAAATCTCCCCTTATAACAAACACAGTTTTTTTCAAGTTTTTCCCACATTCTCCCCCCCTTACAGAAACCCCGGTTGTACAATTTAAAACCCACATCCCCCCCTTCCGACAAAAATAATGTTTCAAATATTACACCCAATTTCCCCCTTACTAGCAACCCCGTGTTTTCAAGTATTACACCCCCATTCTCCCTTTAGCTAAAAACACATGTTTACTTTTTTTTCACCACATATCCCCCCTTTTTGGGGGGGCAACCCGTGTTTTACAATATTAACCCCCATCTCCCTTAGTAACAAACCATGTTTTTTCAAAAATTTTATATAAACATTTTTCCCCTTAGCTAACAAACAATTTTTTCGTATTACACCATATCTCCCCTTAGTGCCCCCAACATGTTGTTAAAAAATTTCCCACTTTCCCTATTAGCTAACAACACCAGTTGTACAAATATTTACTATAATTCCCTTTTAACAACACCTTTTTACAAGTTTTAAACCCCAATCTCCCTCTTGTAGACAAAGGTTGTACAAGTATTAAACCCATACTCCCCTTTTTGCAGACAACAAATTTTAAAGTTTACAAAACCCTATTTTTCCCTTTGCGACAAACCGTGTTGTGTATTACCCCCAAATCTCCCTTTTTAGTAAAACACACATTTGTACAAGTATTAAAACCCCCCATATCTCCCCTTAGTTTACCCACCGTAAAAAAAAAGTTTTTTATTCAAAACAAAACCCCCTTTGAACCCCCCCCAAAAAATTTTTTGTACAAATTTTACCCAATTCTCCCTTTAGTGGACCCAAAACACGGTTTTTTTCAAGTTTTTCACCACACATCTCCCTCTTTGTAGAAAAAACGGTTTTTTACAAGTATTAAACCCCCAAATTTTTCCCCCCCTTAGCTAAAACACACTTTTGTAAATTTACACCCCTATCTCCCCCTTAGCTAGACAAAAAAAAACGGGTTTTAAATATTACACCACATTTTCCCTCTTAGCTAGGGGGAAACACTGTTTTACAATTTTTAAAACCCCAAAAAACTCCCCCCTTTGTAGAAACACAGTTTTTGGGCAAAAAAAATTTCACCAAATTTTTCCCCCCTTAAAATAGCAACACCCCCTTTTTTTAAAAAATAAATTTCACCAAAAATCTCCCCCCCTTTTGACAACAACAAAGTTGTACAAAAATTTAACCCCATATCTCCCCCTTAATTGACAACCCAAAGGGGTTTTTTCAAGTTTTACCAAAAAATATCCCCTCTTAAACCCCCCAACACACAATTTTTTTAAAGTATTACACCACCTTTTTTCCCTCTTTTCGGACAAAAACACAGGGTTTTACAAGTATTTCACCACACATCTCCCCCTTTTAGACAACAACATGTTTTTCAAGAAAATTTTTCCACATAACCCCCTCTTAGCTTTAAAAACACAGTTTTTTACAAAGTTTTTCAAAACCCCCCTTCCCCCCTTTTTTTTTCAAAAACCCATGTTTTAAAGTATTAAAACCCCCCTTTTTCCCTTCCCTTTGGGGGGAAAACAAACGTGTTGTACAAAATATTTTTTCCCCCTTTCCCCAATTTTTTTAGAAAAAAACACTTTTTTTACAAAATTATACTTTTTTAAAAACCCCCCCTTTGCTAGAAAACACAACCCCCTTTTTAAAGTTTTTACTATAATTTTCCCCCTTAATAGCAAACCCAATGTTTAAAAATTTTAAAATAAAATCTCCCTCTTTTTTCCCCCACAAAAAAACCCTGTTGTAAATATTTTTACCCTTTCATCTCCCCCTTAGTTGAAAACCCCGGGTTTTTAAAAAATATTATACTATACAACAACTTTTTTCTAAAAAAACACTTTTTTTCCCGTATTATAAATTTTTAAAAAATTTCCCCCTTTTGCTAGACAACACACGTGTTTTTCAAGTAAATTTTTCTTTTTAAAAACAAAAACCCCCTTTAAAAAGGGGGAAACGTGTTTTACAAGTATTTTAAAAACCCCAAAACTTCCCCCTTTTGCTTTAAAAAAACCCGTTTTTTAAAAATTTTTAAACTTAAAAACTCCCCCTTTGCAGAAAAAAACATGGGTTTTTCAAGATTTTTTCTTACATCCCCCCTTTTGCTTTAAAAAAAAACCCCCATTTTTTTACAAATATTTTTACCCTTTCAAATTCCCTTTTTAAAAAGACAAAAAACGTGTTGTACAAAATATTTTTATAAAAACCCCTTAAATGCAAAACCCCCGGTTGTCCCAAATTTAAAACCCCTATTTTTCCCTTTTGGGAAAAAAACACACGTGTTGTACAAATTAAAAATATACTTTTTCCCCCCCTTTGGGACAACCCCCAAAAAAGTTGTTTTTAAATTTTTTTACTAAACAAAACCCCCTTTTGTAGAAAAAAAAACCTTTTTGTACAAGTATTTTTTATAAAACCCCCCCTTTTGTAGGGCCCCAAAAAAACCTTTTACAAGTTTTTTTCTTTACTTTTTCCTCTTTTCCCCCGGGCAAACCCCGGGGGGTACAAATATTTCTCACATTTTCTCCCTTTAGCTTTTACCCAAAAAAAAAGTGTTTGGGGGAAGTATTACCCCCAAAACCCCTCTTTGCTTGGGGGAAAACACATTTTTTACAAAATAAATTTACCACTTTCTCCCCCTTTAGTAACAACCAAAAAATTTTGTTTCAATAAAACACCACATATCTCCCTTTGAAAAAAAACATGGGGTTTTTTTAATTTTATTCTATACATCTCCCTCTTAGCTAGAAAAACCCCGTGTTTTTACCCTATTTTACTATACATCAACCCCCCTTAACCCCGGGCAACACGGGTTTTTAAAAGTTTATAAACCCCTATCCCCCTTTGCTTTTCCCCCGGTTTGGGCAATATTATATATTAAAAACCCCTTTTAGTAAAAACAACCCTTTTACAAGTATTAAAAATTTCTCCCCCCTTTTTTGGAAAAACCCCTTTGTACAAAATATTATACTTTACATCCCCCCTTTTTTGCTAGAAAAAAACCTTTTTGTACAAAAAAAATTTTACCCATAAATTTCCCTTTTTTTTTAGCAACATTTTTTGTTGTACAAGTTTTTTCACCACAAAATTTTTGGGGGACCCAAAACACGTTTTGGGGGGAGTATTAAACCCAAAAAATCTCCCCCTTTTTTAAAAAAAAAAAAAGGGGTTTTTACCCCAGTATTTACCCCAAAAAATTTATTTCCCCCCTTTTTTTAGAAAACCAGTGTTGTAAATATTTTTTTTATATTTCTTTCCCCCTTTGCTTTTGGGGGAAAAAAAGTTTTTGGGACAAGTAAATTTTAAAAATATTTTTCCCTCTTAGCTGGGCAACACAAAAGTTGTACAAGGGATTTTTTAAAAATAACTTCCCCCTTAGTTGACAACACAAAAAGTTGTTCAATTTTAAATTTATTAAAATAAAATTTTCAATTTCCCCTCCCTCTTAGCTAAAAAACAAACCCCTTTTGGGACAAGGGGTTAACCAAATTTTCTCCCCCTTTTGTAGGAAAAAAACACGGGGTTTTACAATATTTAAAATATCCCCCCTTAGTGGGCAACACAGGTTTTTAAAATATTCACACATGTTCCAGGCAAGTTGTGGCGTCATCCAATCTCAAAAAATAACACCCCCCTTTGTAATTAAGGTTTGGGAATTCCGTCGCTGTCAGATTCCTTTATAATCCCTTTTGCGAACCAGGGGAGAGGTTTTATCCTGTCTGTATTTTGGGATTATCGGTCCCTTTTTAATGTTCCCCCACTCCAAAAAATTTTAGTCCGGGGGTCCCTTTTTTCACCTAAGATTGGGCGTGCGGAACACTTTCCTTTTCATTTTATTAATTTTTCCCCGCATCCCGTTCTCGTGGGGGGATCAAATTTCCACTAAAAAGTATGTGATCGTATTGATTTTATCTATCTTTGAATATTACAACCATCACAACACTCCAAGCGGGGTGAAGAGATAATGGAGAGATAATGATCGATAGAAAGGACAGACTAGAAATTTGCAGTCAGTGACCATGATTACGATTAACTAGCAGAGGAATGTTTTATAGACCTTCTTCTGAACTATTCAAGTCTATTTAATTTATATTAAACAAATGAGCCTGCATCACACACTTTAATGTCTCACGAAATGATTTATATCTGAGACTCTCATTTGAAAAAACTTTAATATTTCCTCATTTTACTGCGCTATTCTTTTATACACATTTATTAGAATTTGACAATGAACTTTAATATAATAATCTGAAGCCAGTTATTTTGCTAGTAAAATAAGTTTGCAAATTTAGCATGGAATTACTGGTATAAAATTAAATGTAATATAATAATATTATAATTTAAAATTAATGTTTCATTTGGTTTTAGAAACAATTTTATTTTTTTCACCCACTCTTTGTTTGGTTGTGTATTAAATGTTCCAGGTAAAGTACGCTTTGAATTTAATTTAAAAACTATAATTTTCACCGTCCACTATTCAGACATATTTTTGAAGAACGAATTTGTTAAAAAACAAAAAACACTGACTATACAAATGATAATTTCTCTAAAATATTCGTCAAATTTCACGAGATTAGCTCCTTAGTGCGAATATAAATGATGAAGTAAAAATCTAAGAGCTTCATGTGTAAGCCCAAATAATGAGTGTTAGCGAACGCAATCTTTCAAACGGAGGAAGCATATATCTTGGTTAATCGAGTGTGCTGGAATCTCGGGAGAACTTTAAATGAATTGGTTTGAGGGTTGTAACAAATGACAAACGATGGTCGTCGGTAAATCAAGTGTTGGGCACATTCGTTAAACTTCGGAATAAAGAACTGGATTCTGGACCAATAACAGGCTTAACTAAACACGTCACGATAACAATAGAGTAGATACAAGTGTTTGCCTGTAACTGTGAGATAGAGGTAGTTACAAGTGTTGCCTGTAGCTGTGTGATAGAGGTGGTTACAAGTGTTGCCTGTAGCTGTGTGATAGAGGTAGATACATGTGTTGCCTGTAACTGTGTGATAGAGGTAGATACATGTGTTGCCTGTAACTGTGTGATAAAGGTAGATACAAGTGTTGCCTGTAGCTGTGAGATAAAGGTAGTTACAAGTGTTGCCTGTAGCTGTGAGATAAAGGTAGATACAAGTGTTGCCTGTAACTGTGAGATAGAGGTAGTTACAAGTGTTGCCTGTAGCTGTGTGATAGAGGTAGATACAAGTGTTGCCTGTAACTGTGAGATAGAGGTAGTTTACAAGTGTTGCCTGTAGCTGTGTGATAGAGGTAGATACATGTGTTGCCTGTAACTGTGTGATAAAGGTAGATACAAGTGTTGCCTGTAACTGTGAGATATAGGTAGATACAAGTGTTGCCTGTAGCTGTGAGATAAAGGTAGTTACAAGTGTTGCCTGTAGCTGTGAGATAAAGGTAGATACAAGTGTTGCCTGTAACTGTGAGATAGAGGTAGTTACAAGTGTTGCCTGTAACTGTGAGATAGAGGTGGTTACAAGTGTTGCCTGTAGCTGTGTGATAGAGGCAGATACATGTGTTTTCCTGTAACTGTGTGATAAAGGTAGATACAAGTGTTGCCTGTAGCTGTGAGATAGAGGTAGATACATGTGTTGCCTGTAGCTGTGAGATAAAGGTAGTTACAAGTGTTGCCTGTAAGCTGTGAGATAAAGGTAGATACAAGTGTTGCCTGTAACTGTGAGATAGAGGTAGTTACCAAGTGTTGCCTGTAACTGTGAGATAGAGGTGGTTACAAGTGTTGCCTGTAGCTGTGTGATAGAGGTAGATACATGTGTTGCCTGTAACTGTGTGATAAAGGTAGATACATGTGTTGCCTGTAACTGTGTGATAAAGGTAGATACAAGTGTTGCTTTTGTATGATGTAATAAAGGCTGCGAAGTTAATCGTGTTATTACCATGTTTTTTGTTGCTTGATCATAACATGACACTGTTATATCATGTACATTGTTGTCAGATTATCGCATCACACTCTTAAAATTATGTACATTATTGCCAAATTATACCATGCTCCAAACATTACATTTGGTTTATTTCCCTTGTTGTAAATAATCTACGCCCAGGCGCGGAAAACAGGGGGTGGGGGTCAAAGGGTCAGCTGACCCCCTGTGGTGTTAAGAAAATTAATTTATAAAATGTATATTTAGAAAGAAAATACCAAAAAATTAAATCATAAAAGTTTTTATCTTTCCTAGGGATGTGCGAATGTTATTTTAGTCTCAGGTGAAGCAAAGATTGAAGCATGCCAAGAAAGGTTGAAGCTGAAACCAAATACAGTTTTTTTAATCAAATAACACTATTATTAATTTTTAAATTATCTACTAATACTTCTAAATAAAGAGAAAGTTTAGTAGGGAAAAAACACACTATATTATATTATTTTATGCTGACATATCTGAGTTTATTCCTGCTTGCGTTATAGGTAGATATAATTCAATATCAAGTTAGTGTTAAAATACTTTTTATTGCTGTTATGTGATTATTATAATTTATTTAAATGGGTAGTAATTAGTGATTTTCAAATATTTTCGTTATTTATAGAGGTTTTATTATAACTTCAAAACTTCTCAAGATGCTAAGGTTATAGTGGTTGTCGAAGTGACGAAGTCGAATCGAAGGTGACTTAGGCTTCAACTTTGACTTTGACATTTCGAAGATTTGCACACCGCTACTGAATTCCTAGTGCAGGCTGTTCACCTCATACACCTGTATTAAACACAAATAATGGGCCGAGTTAAAGAGGGTGTGAGTGTGCTATTTTTATAAAGACTTACCCCCTTCCAGTGAAAAATACGCTAATCTGTTTCAAACCAGTCAGAGGTAGCTGGAAATATTTACTTTTAGTATACCGGAGCGATTCGTTCGAGTGGCCTTAGACGTGGAACATTTTACGTGTGTGTTTCGTTTTGTTAATGCTTATGTGCAATATAGTGTAATTTATAAATATTTCAGTCTCTTTGTGATTATAATGACCTATGATGGTTTTATTTACTCTTAGTAAACTGTGAGTGTGATATTTGTGTTTTGTTTTTTATGGTTATTGTGCTACTGCCTATTGTCATTGTGATACTGTGACTTTGATACTTCCTCCTGCTATTCAATTTTGTGATAAATTATTGTCTTTGCTAGTTATGTGATTTGAATGCAAGTATTGATATTATAATGTCAAAAAGAAAGGGACAGACAGATTTATTTTGTTTTTTCAAGAAAAAAAAATCCTGAATCAACAGGAAACGAAACTGTGGATTTAATTGAAAATAGTGCGTCAGTGAACTTTATTTGTGACTCACCCTCAACCAGTGGATCTAATTCAAATACTAAAATCTCTATAGAAAGTGTAGGACCAGAAAAATTTGATATTGGCAACTTTGTTGGAGCTGAAACTATTTTCGATGACTTAAAATACCACATGCTAGTAGAACCGTGGACTCCACCACTAAGCTACAAGTTCCCTAATGTTGTTCAGTCAGGAGGTATTAGACATTTTCAAAGATCACGGCTGGACAAGTTTGTTTGGTTGACGTACAGTGCTAAGGACAATGACGCTTATTGTATTGCATGTGTACTTTTTGGATCAAAGGAAGGAGGTAGGAGTAGAATATCTCTCGGAAGCTTTGTACGGACTCCGTTTCTAAACTACAAAAAAGGAAATGAAATGCTTTGCGGACATGCCTCCAATGAATATCATAATACAGCAATTATAAGATGTTCTGAATTAAAGAATACATTTGAAAACAGGACACAATCAGTTGAAGAGAGACTAAATTGTGAAGTGAAAAAAAGAATTGAAGAAAATCGAGCAGGTTTGATACCCATGATAAAGACAGTTATACTATGTGGCCGACAAAACCTTCCCCTTAAGAGGTCATCGTGATGATGGAGAGCTTAGCGAAAACGATAGCACAGAAAATGAGGGAAACTTCCTAGCACTTTTAAGATTCCGTATTGATGCCGGTGATAGTGATTTAAAGAATCACATAAAAACAGCACCCAAAAATGCAACATTTATTAGTAAAACAACTCAGAACGAATTAATTGAAGCTTGTGGAGAAGTTATTCTTAGTAAAATTGTTAAGTCTATTAAAGCAGGGCAATTTTTTTCGGTACTAGCAGATGAAACAACGGATGTTGGAACAGTTAAACAGATGAGTCTTGTGTTAGATTTCTGGACATACTTTCACTCAAAATTCGAGAAGAATTCTTAGGTTTTGTGGAAGCGAGAAATCTCAGTGGTGAGGCTCTCACAAACTTACTTCTTGAAAAATTAAACAATTTGGGACTTAAAATTGGGAACCTGCGTGGTCAAGGGTACGATGGAGGGTCTAACATGTCTGGTAAAATCAAAGGTGTGCAAGCTCGTATTAGGGAAAAGCAGCCTCTTGCTATATACATGCACTGTGCTTCTCACAAACTAAATCTGTCCATTTCTAAAGCATGTTCTCTAACAAGTGTAAGGAACGCTACTGCTGTGGTCAGTAACGTAACAAATGAAGTAAGAGAATCCAGTAAACGAACAGCTTTAATGAAAGCAAAACTACATGAACAATATCCTGAAGAAACAAAGTGCAAACTCAAAACGCTTTGTGAGACGCGTTGGGTAGAACGACACGATGCATTTTTACAATTCTTACATGTTTTTGATGCAGTTGTATGTTTCCTACAAGTATTTGATGCGGAAGCACCATCATCAAAGTCAGCACTTTTACTCACCTCAGTTCTCAGGTTTGACTTTATTATAACTCTGCATATTGTTTCATTTATCTTCAGTCTAACAGTCACGTTGTCTCGTCAGCTTCAAAACCCTTCGTTAGACCTGAAAAACTGTTATAATATGGTAGTAAATGTTTTAGAGACATTGAAAGATTATCGGAATAACCCTAATAAATATACAGAGGTCTATAATGAATCGGTGAATTTGGCTGTAAAACATGAAATTGACATCACCATACCAAGGACCTTTCGGACACAAACTCATGGGCCAAATGTTGCCGCATATAGTCCTGAGGAATATTATAGACTAAATGTTTACCTGCCATTTGTGGACTATCTTATTTCTGAATTGTCAACTAGATTTTCATCAACTGGACATGATAATATTATCACATTATACGGTTTAATACCAGCATTTGCCAACCAAGACAATGAAATTTTATTACAAGTAGCTCAAACATATGCTAATGACCTTCCTGGGACTTCGTCAGAACTTCGTGGAGAGATTGACTTGTGGCAACAACGCTGGAAACATAAATCTAAGGCAGAGTGTCCATCTAGTGCGGTTGACAGCTTAATGCATGCTTCAGATGGTTTTTACCCAAACATTAAAGTTCTTCTCCGCATTTTGTCTGTTCTTCCCGTGACTACTTGCACTAGTGAGAGATCATTTTCTACCCTAAGAAGGTTAAAGACATACTTAAGGTCAGATATGGATGAGGAACGATTAAATGGTTTGGCCATGTTAAATATTCATCGAAGCATAGAAGTTCATCCTGATGAAGTTTTGGAGAAATTTGCTCAAAAGAATAAGAGTAAAATGCAATTAATGCATTTATAAAATATGAGGTACGTTTGAACAATGTTTTGTATAGGTTTTATAGTTATTATTATTATTATTATTATTATTATTTATTATTACTATTATTATTATTATTTATTCCAGGCCGCCACCGTGGTTCGGATTCCACGTTAAACTGTAGGTCCTTCATTTCATCTCACAATCACCCTACCATTACACATTAGTGTAAGTGCGTATAACCCGAACGGGTAGTAAGACGCGGTGCTAATAATAATATTATTTATTATTATTATTATTAGTAGTAGTAGTAGTATAGTAGTATTAGTAGTATTAGTAGTAGTAGTAGTAGTTATGTTATTTATAATTAGCATGACCCCCCTGTGAAAATTTTCTGGATCCGCGCCTGTCTACGCCTGACAGAATATCACTATGAATTTTTATCTTGTTGAATTGAATTTTATTGGAATATTATTTAATGTGTATTATTGACTTTGTCATCTTAAGTTAAAACTTACATTTATCTACAAATTTGAGAGTAATGTCAGAGTATTCCAAAAATAAAGTAGGTATTTCGGGTTCTACCCGAATTTAAATTCTAATGTTTGTTTTGTAAACTCACGATGTTAATTGTATAGTGTATCAATGACAACAATGAGTACGATATGGTAGAAACGGCCGGTAAGTTGGTGGGAGGTAGCCCCAGTGCTGTCAACACAAGCAACACTAGGACCAGTTAGTCTGGCTCACATTTAACGGAGGTATTGTTGGCAGCATGTTGGTCTTTGTTGTCTCCATATTTATAACCTCTTCCATCGAGGATGTAGGATAGCCAACATTTCCGTCCTATCCACCAAGTGGCAGGTGTCCAGTGAAACTAAGTATGTTTGCGTCAAGTAAAGCGTTTTCAATGTTCAATTAATTCAGTTCAATTAAAAAGTAAATTGTTTTAAAAAATATTGTTTGCAATGTTTAGCAACAATGTTCGACGAAACATGTGACTGTCGAAATACAAGTAACGGAGTAAATCATATTCTATTCGCGATGTTTTGAAACTAGAATGTTCCGTGGGGAGATTGCCAGGAGGTCATGTATGTGCTAGTTCTTCACTCTTGTGTCTGTGCTAGTTCTTCACTCTAGTGTCTGAGATAGTTCCTCATGACAGTGTCTGAGATAGTTCTTCACTAAAATGTCTGTGATAATTCTTCACGACAGTGTCTGAGATAATTCTTCACGACAGTGTATGTAATAGTTCCTCACGACAGTGTCTGAGATAGTTCTTCACTAAAGTGTCTGCGATAGTTCTTCACAACAGTGTCTGGGATAGTTCTTCACGACAGTGTATGTAATAGTTCCTCACGACAGTGTCTGAGATAGTTCTTCACTAAAGTGTCTGCGATAGTTCTTCACAACAGTGTCTGGGATAGTTCTTCACTAAAGTGTCTGTGATAGTTCTTCACTAAAATGTCTGTGATAGTTCTTCACTAAAGTGTCTGTGATAGTTCTTCACTCTAGTGTCTGAGATAATTCCTCACAACAGTGTCTGAGATAGTTCTTCACGACAGTGTCTGTAATAGTTCTTCACGACAGTGTCTGTGATAGTTCTTCCCGACAGTGTCTGAGTTAGTTCCTCACTATTGTTTATGAGCTAGTTCCTTCTGACAGTGTTGGAGTACAGTTCTACTGCTAGACGTGTGTGTGTTGCGGGTTGTGTCAACAAGGCAACGTGAAATGGATTATTCTCTAATTCCAGGTAAGTTTAGTAGTCACTATAATCAAGTGATGATCGCTGGACCATATTTCACTTATCAATAGTAAATGTAGAACAGGAGTCGGACTCCCGGACCACTAAGTCATACACACAGAGTGAATGATGTCACTATGGTGGCTGTGCCCATGAGTATACACGGGAGTTAGTTAAAGGTTCACCCCGGTGTATTTTGAGAGAAGACGTAGTGGTGTCCGAAATAATCTATTTCCGTCGTGCATGCGTCCCATTCTTTTATTTTAAGGTGAAGCGGAATATTTGCGGATATATATTTTTGAACATTATAAGCCAATATTCTTTTCGTAAGATTTTTCAAAAAATTAAAGAACGTCATTTTAGAATATTTTGGACACTGAAACAACATACCTTAATACACGTCAAGTGTGATAAAACCCATATTCCGGTCCACCATCTCATATATTCAGTCCACCAGTTCATTCTTGTCCACAATCTTATATCGTCAGTCCACCATCTTATATCTTCAGTCCACCAGTTCATATCTTGGCCACTATCTCATATCTTCAGTCCACCAGTTCATATCTTGGCCACCATCTCATATCTTCAGTCCACCATCTCATGTCTTCAGTTCACCATCTCATGTCTTCAGTCCACCAGTTCATATCTTGGCCATCATCTTATATCTTCAGTCCACCATCTCATATCTTCAGTCCACCATCTCATGTCTTCAGTTCACCATCTCATGTCTTCAGTCCACCAGTTCATATCTTGGCCATCATCTTATATCTTCAGTCCACCATCTCATGTATTCAGTCCACCAGTTTATATCTTGGCCATCATCTCATATCTTCAGTCCACCATCTCATGTCTTCAGTCCACCAGTTCATATCTTGGCCATCATCTCATATCTTCAGTCCACCATCTCATGTCTTCAGTCCACCAGTTTATATCTTGGCCATCATATCATATCTTCAGTCCACCATCTCATGTCTTCAGTCCACCAGTTCATATCTTGGCCATCATCTTATATCTTCAGTCCACCATCTCATATCTTCAGTCCACCATCTCATATCTTCAGTCCACCGTCTCATGTCTTCAGTTCACCATCTCATGTCTTCAGTTCACCATCTCATGTCTTCAGTCCACCAGTTCATATCTTGGCCATCATCTTATATCTTCAGTCCACCATCTCATGGCTTCAGTCCACCAGTTTATATCTTGGCCATCATCTCATATCTTCAGTCCACCATCTCATGTCTTCAGTTAACCATCTCATGTCTTCAGTCCACCAGTTCATATCTTGGCCATCATCTTATATCTTCAGTCCACCATCTCATATCTTCAGTCCACCATCTCATATCTTCAGTCCACCATCTCATGTCTTCAGTTCACCATCTCATGTCTTCAGTTCACCATCTCATGTCTTCAGTCCACCAGTTCATATCTTGGCCATCATCTTATATCTTCAGTCCACCATCTCATGTCTTCAGTTCACCATCTCATGCCTTCAGTTCACCATCTCATGTATTCAGTCCACCAGTTCATATCTTGGCCATCAGCTCATATCTTCAGTCCACCATCTCATGTCTTCAGTCCACCAGTTCATATCTTGGCCATCATCTCATATCTTCAGTCCACCATCTCATGTCTTCAGTCCACCAGTTTATATCTTGGCCATCATCTCATATCTTCAGTCCACCATCTCATGTCTTCAGTTAACCATCTCATGTCTTCAGTCCACCAGTTCATATCTTGGCCATCATCTTATATCTTCAGTCCACCATCTCATATCTTCAGTCCACCATCTCATGTCTTCAGTTCACCATCTCATGTCTTCAGTCCACCAGTTCATATCTTGGCCATCATCTTATATCTTCAGTCCACCATCTCATATCTTCAGTCCACCAGTTCATATCTTGGCCACTATCTTATATATTCAGTCCACCAGTTCATATCTTGGCCACCATCTCATATCTTCAATCCACCAGTTCATATCTTGGCCACCATCTCATGTCTTCAGTCCACCAGTTCATATCTTGGCCACTATCTCATATCTTCAGTCCAATTGATCTCCCAATCAAAGAAATACTATTTAAATCTTGTCGTTCCCAAATTAAAAAACTATTCCAGTAAACTTTTAGTTATTTTTTCAATTCCCGTCTATTCTCTGTTCCGGTTCTCCTGGTTGGGCTGGCGTTCGTTTGTTTTCTGTCTAATGTTGGGTCCGAAACGTGCCTTATGCTGGTGCATTTATTTAACGAATACTTCCCTACTGTTGTGTCTTCTAACTATTGTGTCGGATATAAGGTTCCTTTCCCTCGTTGTGTCAACTGTTGATGCTGTTGATAACTATGGTAACCACTGACTTGAACGCAGAGTAGTATGTTGGCCCATGATGCATTGCAGCAACAACTAGACACTGATTGCCACCACGTTTAGTTGTGTATTGATGGTGTTTACTTTGTGCTGATTGGCGGACCAAGCTGAACTCTTGCGTTGGTCACGTGATATCTCTTCTGGCCCACACGTGTCTCAACAAGGTGTGAATTAACAAACTGTTCCCACGGTGATCTATCCATGTCCCTCCTGGTAGCAGAGCTCCTTGGTTCGATTCTCCACTGAACGAACCACTCGTAAAGCAACACCTGAACAATAACTAGAACGTTTTGGGACAGAGAAAAACACGTCATAAAAACTTCATACAAATCTTCTAGAATGTTCCTCTTTGGTGAAGCTACTAAGATGGAATATATCTAGAATATCTCTGACTAGAGTCTGGACCTGGAACAAGTTGGTGAAAAGCTCCGGAACCGACACAGGCCGCTATGCTGTGGTGTTGGAGGGGAATAGAGAGGATATAGTGGAGAGATAGTAGGAATCGATGGAAGAGAAACATTCTGCGGCTGATGTGAGGTCACGAAGGGTCACATCGTGTCTTATTGAGTGACGTCATAGAAGGAACAAAGAAAGGGACCAGGAAGATGAAAATACCTCAAACAAGGGTAAAAGATGTAGTTTGAGAATATGTAAAAAGGAAGGTTTATAGGACAAGGCAAAGAACACCTAATAATAATAATAATAATAATCAGTGGCGTGGTTGACATTATGAAGAAGGGGAGACTGAAAGGCTAGGTTTGTATAACCCTTGTCAGGATATACGCACGCATATATGTTGATCAATCTTGTGGGATGAGGATGAGTAGGGAAGTATTTTAGAGGTGATCAACCCGCATTTGTGTGGAAGGAAAGTGGGAAATCGTTGAGGAAAACCACCCTCTCAGTAGACCTGATTGGAATTCGAACTAAGATTATATATATTATATAATATATTATATTATATTATATTATATTATATTAGCTCCAGCCGATAGTTTAGTAATATTATGTTAGTCACAGATGTTTGGTCACATGACACGTCACATTTATAACTGGACCCATATATTAAACAATATAATTCATAAGCTCTTTTCCCTCCGTTTTAAAACTTAGAGAAACAAAGTATATTTTTAATAATTTGAGCTCACACGTCACACAAAATTGTATTCAGAGTCAAAATTAAAAGTAAATAATAATGTTTGGCTAGTATGAAGCTATGTTCAAATTTAGTTGTCTCTGGTGGTTCTATACCCGAGCCTAGTGATCTCTGTTTTTGATTGTTTAAGAGTTTTAAACTCAGATTTGAGGCTATGGCCATGTTAATTGAGGGTTATCTGACATCGATAACTAGATTTCTGCTTTATAATTTATCATGTGATAGGGGGACATTAAATTTAGGACTTAGATTTAGACTGTCATTTTACTAGTTTGATGTTATGTTATTTAAATATTTACCAGGTCTCTGAGTCTGTCGTTAGTTAGATTATACACCATATATATATATATATATAGGTAATCTACAAACATGACTATAAAACTACGAATGAAATAAAGGAATTAAAATAAGAAAATTAAAACAAAAACTAATGTATTCCTTTAGAAAGTAAAAGAAAATGGCGTACGATGTGCAGGCTGCAGTCTGATATTATCCCCAGCTTTCACGAGCCTTTCCGCAAGCATGGCATCATGGCGGCTTGGCGGATTGTCTTGGCCGTTGTACGCACGAGATGGAAAACAACTTCGGTATAGGGATGTTCAATCCTGGATCGATATTTTCGAAAATTGATTCTTTGCCCTCTATTAATCGATTTTTTGGATCGATTCAAAGGCCTTGATCTAATTCACGTATCGATTCTTTTTCTAGCGATTTGAAAAAGTTCGAATCGAAAGATCGAAGGAAATCAAAACTTCTAATCGATTCAGGGAAATTTAATTTTGTTGGCTTTAGGAAATGTTTTTGTTGACTATTAGTACTAGGAAAATTTCGAAACCAAGTCTTGCAATCTTGGGCTACTAATTAGTTATTATTTGTCTTTAGTTAGTAAAGTGAAGAGAATAATCCACTGATCTGCTCTTTTTACGTCTAGGTTCTGTAAATGACCACATCACGTTTTTATTCTGTAATATATGTATGGTGACGTGTTGGCCAATAAGTCAATAGTTTGAAAGTATTTCGTAAAATATTAATTTGCCCCGTGGAGTTTTAGTAGTTATAGAATGCTTACATCTACAATCTGCACTTCCACCAAGCTAGTGATTCCCAAGTTTTGAGACACACCCTCCCACAAAAAGATGTGAGGTTTCCTCAAGACGGATGCCAACATATTGTATTTAGTTTTAGTACAATCACAAGTTCTCGAACAATTAATTCAAACAAATAAGTTGTACTGATTTCACAGTTTCTGAAAGATTAATTCGCTGTGACTGAGGAAAGAAAATAAGTGCGGTACTTTCTGGGGTCTAGTAGTTAAGGTTCTGGTGTGTCTCCAATATATAGCCTGATTTTTTTTAGAATCTTCTGGAAGCTCCTGGATCTCCAATCTTCCTTTTGATTTGGAGGGCAAAAACATTTTTAAAAAACACAAAATTTTACTAACTGCCTCCTTCCCCTTACATAAATATGGTTTTCCACCACCACTGATTCTTCTCTTCGAGTAAAACATTAAAAGTGCTCCTCAATGTGAATCAATTATTATAGTAATCCTACCACTACACACAAGCGCCCCTAAATTTACAAATTGGAAAACAGAACAGAAACAAAGTGTACATTGTATGTAAGGCCACACACATTATATAAATCACTGCCCTCTGTGGTTACCACAAAAATAATTTAATTATCTTCCAGAGGCATTTAATAAGTCATATATTTGCTACCTCTCCCCCTCCCCCCCCCCTCCATACATTTTGAGGCCACGCCCTCCCACCACCCCTCCACTCGGTTTAAATTTCTAGGTGTGCCACTTTTGGTTAGTGTAGTCAGATAGAGCAAACTTTATTTACATAAATCGTTAGATCGATTTTTGGAAGCTCGATTCAATGCACTCGATCTTTTTCCTGAATCGATACTACGCCTCTTGATCTAGATCGATTCAAAGCCCATAGATCGAACATCCCTACTTCAGTATCGCCAGTCGACGCCTCAACCCTAGCGGCTCTTCTACCCTCCGTCCCGACTGAGTCCCGAGGCCCTTCATCCCCCGTCTTATATAGCCTCGCCCGTGGATGGAGCACGCAGCTCTAAGCCTTTATTAATTAATGGTACATACATAAGACACTTGGTATTTACAATGGTACATACAATAAATCAAAAGGATTAACAGTTTCATGTGTTATGTCGAATATTGCTGCGTCCTGTGCTTCCTTTTCCAATAGGACCCGGAGAGCCTCTCTTGATCCGTAATCTGCTGGGTTGCCTTCCGATTATACCCAGAACAGGTCCCAATCTATGATGCGAAGAGTGTTTGCGACGTGAAAGTGTAGATTTCTTGCCGCCGCGTTGTTATGGATGATACTCTTGCCCGTTGCTACTGCGAAGAATGTTGCTGCATTGACCACCCCCAACAAGATGGGGTCACTCCTTCTTTCTAACCATTCCCACCTCAGGGAAAGGAGGGCCACCGTGATTTCCGCGAGATTTATTTCTGTGGCTTGTCCGCGCCGCTGTGCGAAGCCTGCATTGGCTTCCGGCGAGTAGGCTGCCAGGCTCCAAGGAGTCGCATCGGAGAAGATGACTGTAGGCTGTCGATCCGGTACGCTTCATCGGCTTCTGCTCCATCGTTGTAAGGATAAGGCTATCTTCGGGCAGCGCCGGTAACATCTGCTGGTGACATATCCTGGCCATTGTAAGTTGAACCTCAGCCACGCCATGTAGCCGGCTATCAGGAACACGTCCTGATCTGATGCTTTCTTCAGATGTCCCAGCATTGGTATGGCTTTGGTGTGCACTTCCGGCGTCAGTTCTAGTTATTGTGTCACTGTATTAATCTTCAGCCCAAGGTAGATGATTTTTTTGTACTGGAGATTCCGATGATTTCCTTTTGTTTAAGGTTAACCCCAAGGTCTCTAGTAGTCCTCGTATGTGGTGTAGTCTTTACTTCTCCTTGGTTGTAAACAACAGGTCATCCAAATATACTGCTATTGTCAGTCCTGGTATCACCTCCTTGATTGCGTCTACTGCCTCCGTCATCAGAGCCTGAAGGATCGATGAGGACAACGGGTGACACATCGGTAGCCGAGTTGTCCTATACTTTCGGCCTAGAAAGTATACTCCCACGTTCCTTCCAGACTCTTCTGTAATAGGGATCTGGAAGAATCCTGCTTTCAAATCTATCTTCCACATCCAATCTTCTCTTGGTATGTTTCGAAGTGCTCTGCCAGCCGACGTCAGTGTAAATGGCGGTGTTCTGTAATATTCCGTCCATGCCGACAAATCTTGTATGATTCTGACTCCTCGGTCCTATTTTGGTATAGCAAAAAGTGGAAATGCATTTCTGACAGCTGCATCTTCTACGAGGAATCCACAATTCACCGAGTCTTGGACCACTTTTTTGAGTAGCGGGATGTCCTTCGTTCTTCTGAAAACGTAGGGCGCCTCTGGTGGTTTGACTAGATGAATCTCGGCATCAAGACGTTTAAATCTTCTCTTGTTATTCCATTCCAGTGGTTTCAGAGCGTTAACTTGTTGACTTTGGTAGGTGCATTCGCTCAACTTAATGTACTCTGGGGCTGTGTCCTCTTCTGTTTCTAGTAGACCGATGAATGATTTGCTGAGTTGCGGGCACATTGATCCTTCGTCCGGTATCGATATTTCATCGTCTTCTATTTGATCTGGTGGCGCGGAATCTCGTATAACCAAGGCTCGAGCTGTCTATATCTGAGGTGTTTCGAAGACTTCTTCCACTTCTTCTTCCTGTAAGCTGAGTAGAGAGAATAATAGTAGTCTAGTTCTACATTTCTAAGAGCTGAGTAGAGAGAATAATAGTAGTCTAGTTCTACAGTTCTAGGAGCTGAGTAGAGAGAATAATAGTAGTCTAGTTCTACATTTTAAGAGCTGAGTAGAGAGAATAATAGTAGTCTAGTTCTACATTTCTAAGAGCTGAGTTGAGAGAATAATAGTAGTCTAGTTATACAGTTCTAGGAGCTGAGTAGAGAGAATAATAGTAGTCTAGTTCTACATTTTAAGAGCTGAGTAGAGAGAATAATAGTAGTCTAGTTCTACATTTCTAAGAGCTGAGTTGAGAGAATAATAGTAGTCTAGTTCTACAGTTCTAGGAGCTGAGTAGAGAGAATAATAGTAGTCTAGTTCTACATTTTAAGAGCTGAGTAGAGAGAATAATAGTAGTCTAGTTCTACATTTCTAAGAGCTGAGTTGAGAGAATAATAGTAGTCTAGTTCTACATTTCTAGGAGCTGAGTAGAGAGAATAATAGTAGTCTAGTTCTACATTTCTAGGAGCTGAGTAGAGAGAATAATAGTAGTCTAGTTCTACAGTTCTAGGAGCTGAGTAGAGAGAATAATAGTAGTCTAGTTCTACATTTTAAGAGCTGAGTAGAGAGAATAATAGTAGTCTAGTTCTACATTTCTAGGAGCTGAGTAGAGAGAATAATAGTAGTCTAGTTCTACATTTCTAGGAGCTGAGTAGAGAGAATAATAGTAGTCTAGTTCTACATTTTAAGAGCTGAGTAGAGAGAATAATAGTAGTCTAGTTCTACATTTCTAAGAGCTGAGTTGAGAGAATAATAGTAGTCTAGTTCTACAGTTCTAGGAGCTGAGTAGATAGAATAATAGTAGTCTAGTTCTACATTTTAAGAGCTGAGTAGAGAGAATAATAGTAGTCTAGTTCTACATTTCTAAGAGCTGAGTTGAGAGAATATAGTAGTCTAGTTCTACAGTTCTAGGAGCTGAGTAGAGAGAATAATAGTAGTCTAGTTCTACAGTTCTAGGAGCTGGAGTAGAGAGAATAATAGTAGTCTAGTTCTACATTTTAAGAGCTGAGTAGAGAGAATAATAGTAGTCTAGTTCTACATTTCTAAGAGCTGAGTTGAGAGAATAATAGTAGTCTAGTTCTACAGTTCTAGGAGCTGAGTAGAGAGAATAATAGTAGTCTAGTTCTACATTTCTAAGAGCTGAGTAGAGAGAATAATAGTAGTCTAGTTCTACATTTTAAGAGCTGAGTAGAGAGAATAATAGTAGTCTAGTTCTACAGTTCTAGGAGCTGAGTAGAGAGAATAATAGTAGTCTAGTTCTACAGTTCTAGGAGCTGAGTAGAGAGAATAATAGTAGTCTAGTTCTACATTTTAAGAGCTGAGTAGAGAGAATAATAGTAGTCTAGTTCTACAGTTCTAGGAGCTGAGTATAGAGAATAATATAGTCTAGTTCTACAGTTCTAGGAGCTGAGTATAGAGAATAATAGTAGTCTAGTTTCTACATTTTAAGAGCTGAGTAGAGAGAATAATAGTAGTCTAGTTTCTACATTTCTAAGAGCTGAGTTGAGAGAATAATAGTAGTCTAGTTCTACAGTTCTAGGAGCTGAGTAGAAGAGAATAATAGTAGTCTAGTTCTACATTTCTAAGAGCTGAGTAGAGAGAATAAAGTAGTCTAGTTCTACATTTTAAGAGCTGAGTAGAGAGAATAATAGTAGTCTAGTTCTACAGTTCTAGGAGCTGAGTATAGAGAATAATAGTAGTCTAGTTCTACAGTTCTAGGAGCTGAGTAGAGAGAATAATAGTAGTCTAGTTTCTACATTTTAAGAGCTGAGTAGAGAGAATAATAGTAGTCTAGTTCTACATTTTAAGAGCTGAGTAGAGAGAATAATAGTAGTCTAGTTCTACAGTTCTAGGAGCTGAGTATAGAGAATAATAGTAGTCTAGTTCTACAGTTCTAGGAGCTGAGTAGAGAGAATAATAGTAGTCTAGTTCTACATTTTAAGAGCTGAGTAGAGAGAAAAAATAGTAGTCTAGTTCTACAGTTCTAGGAGCTGAGTAGAGAGAATAATAGTAGTCTAGTTCTACAGTTCTAAGAGCTGAGTAGAGAAAATTGTAGTATTTATTCCTAGGACTTTGTAAATAAAGGGAATACTGTATTTCCTTCTTCATCTCCTTTATCTTGTTTTACTGCTCTCTGAGGCTATTCATTCTTATGTCGATACTCCAGTACCATTGCTAGCACGTGACCTTGCTCAAGATAACAAGTGACTAAACGACATCAGGCTGGCCTGGATTCACTAACGGGAGCAAATCTGCTCCGGCGCAAGTCTAGAAATGGCGCAACTTTGCACCCAAGATGCGCCTTATTTATTTGCGCCATTTCCGTATTCACTAAACAAGGCGCAAACTGGTAGCAGGAATAGGGTGACGTCATCATAAACGTCATCAATTGCTCTCTTTTCGACCAATCCTTGTGAAGAATTTACTTCCAAAGTCAAGGCTACTTTATTTTAAATCTGTAATGAAAACGACAGCAAATACAAAGATTTTTAAACATTTTGCTCATAAACTAGCAATAAAATTAGAAGCGGCCCTTTTCTGGATGTTTTAGAAAAACAATATTAGTACATTATTTTGTATTTATTTATACTATTAGTATAAAGTTTAAGTTCCATTAATAAAACATTAATGTTTATAGAAACTTTAAAACTTATTTTAAGGTTATACTAACTGCCATATTTAGTGACGAGATGTCTTTGGACTTTTAAATACAAACCTCTTTGGATCTAGACGAAGATTACACAGTTCGTAGTTTTGTTTTGTAATACTGCAAGAAATGCCAAACTGCGTTGTTTAAATGTAAAAATTCAACAATAAAAGGTACGTAATTGTTTTGTTACCACTGTCTAAATTGAAACAAATTTTGTGCTTGACATACGTTTTGTTTATTTTAATTAATTCATTATTAATTGGAGTACAGTTATGTAACTAATTGTATTTTAAGCCAATACAATAATATGCCGCCATTTAAATTTATTAAAGAGACAATCATGATTTAATAGTTGCGCCTACTCTTGAGTGGTGGCAAATAAAAGGCGCAACTTTGCTCTCAAATTGCGCCTGCTCCTTTTAGTGAATAGGGATTTGGAACATATTTCCAACTTGCGCTGGCGCAACTATTTGCTTCCGTTAGTGAATCCAGGCCCTAGTGGTTTGCATTCATAGAAAACAAAGAAAAGGTTCAATTTGAATGAAACTACATCATCGTTCCTACTTTTTCACACCCTTTGTTATAATTTAGAACATAATTGAACTTATATATTTTAATGCACTTTTATAAGAAACTCGTCATAAAAAAAAATACCTATTTTAATAAACATATAAAACGAATATCAAAGATTATTTTTTTTTTTAATCGATAACCCCATTTTGTATTTGTTTTCAAATTTTCAAACATCGTTTTATTGCCAACCACCCTGACATATTTTGCTCTTTGATAAGTGAAGTACATGTACTATGTTATTCACTGTCTAATTATTCCCATATATCCTTTATGAAGAAAATTTTAATAGCCATTTTCAAAATGTATTTATTAGTAAACTAGTTCTAATTCTAATGTTAGAGTCAAAATGTATATTTCTGCTCTCACTATGAGACTATGACATGTATATATTATAATGATTGTTATGTTTTTCGGAGGAACCAAAATAATTACGAAATACATATTCCATCTTGCTGGTTTATTTAACTATATTTTCCAAGTCCACACAAAAAACAAGTTTGTAATAAACAACAACATTAATCTCCTTGGTAAACAGAACAAAAAACAAACAAATTAATCGGTATCGCCAACTTAAAATAATAATAAAACAAAACAAATATAGGCCTACTGTATTATGAACAGCTTACGACATCCAGCGTTTAGCAGTTGAGCAAACAAAGCGGTTTGAAGTTCACTCCGCCAAGCGGTGATAATGAAAACTATCACGTGACAGAGAGATGATCCGAACAATGCTAGATAGATAGATATCCATCAAACAATGTCGGCTGCAGACAGAACAACTTGTTCAAGTTCGTGGACAAAAAAGAACTACTCGATCCGTCAGAATCTAGTTCACAATACTAACAAGAGAGGCCTCTGATGCATGTTATGTTAAGAGTGCAGGATAAAATATCAGTCGTCGCGTCTTATGAAAACACCCATGTTCAAATCCCCCGGTTGGAGATATCTATAGGAAGGAATTTTTATTTATTTATTCAGTGTTTACAGGCCCGATATCTTACAATCTTTAAATCCGGGCCGTTTTTTTTTTCCACGCAACTTTTACTTAATTTACACAATTTTAGTATGAATTTCCTTTTTAACATTACAACACATATTTTGGGCTCTTAACTTAAATGAAATTCAACTACCCTTAGCTCAATTTGATCCACCCCGGGTGTATTACGCCCCCGGTACCCTACCCCGCTAGGCCCTTCACAATGCCCAATATTTCACTCCCGAGTCCGCCAAGCGCTCAGCAGAGGTGGGCATCCCAAATAAACCACCTGGGGAGGCGCCCAAATCAGAGTTGGTGGCCCCACCTACTTTCTACCCTTGGCAGCTGAATTTCCTAATCTAACCCCCTATCTAGTTCCCCCTTCCCTAATTATCTATTTTAACTACTAACTAAGCTAAGCAAAATACAAAACTATTCTATTCCCATCCAGCCGGGAAACACCATCACCCAGAGGGCTGCAGGGCAGCCGCCTTTCTCCATCTTGACTCTGAGGGCCCATCAACCATAACCCACCTCTTTTTGTTTCCAAGGTGGTGGGTCATACGGTGCAGGGAACCCCTCAGAGTTCATAATCATTCCACTAACTTTTTTTCCCATACGACTGGAAAACTGTCTTCTGGATCTCAAGGGCATCCCCCGTGTTCCTTCAGACACTCAGTCGTACTGGAATCCAGTTTCCCAGGGGCTCGCGCTTGCTCCTCCCAGCACATACACATTTTTTTTTTCCCGGCAAGGATTGTTACAGCTTATCCCCTTTTAACAATCCTTTTTTCCCTACTCACTTCCCCGCTGAGACCGCACCAGTGTCCGTGTCAGTCCCACCCTCCGTGTCGCTGTCATCTTCTTCGTCATTTTCAGTGTCAACGTCCCGTCTTATTCGTCCCTGTGCCTCTTTAAGTCTGTCTATGTATGCTGTCTTTCGCTCTATCTGACGCTTCCAGTGCAATCTGGTCTAAGAATTTCCAATAGATTGGGTCCCTCAGTACTTCGCCTACTAATCTTCCCTGGATCTCTCTCTGGTAGTTCCTTCTTGCTTCTAGTGTAATTACACACTCAAGCACCACATGTTCAGGGTTCCCTCCTCACCACATTCACAATTCCCCGACTCTATCAATCCCAGCTTCCTTAGAGATGCCGGGTACGGTCCCTTCCCCGTGATGAAGTGGACAAGACCCCGAGATGGCTGAGGTGCTTATTCTCTAGTCTCTAAAAACACATTTGGGAACAATTGATAAGTCCTCCACCTGTCCCACTTCTCTCCCAACGTCTCTGCCACTCCTCCAACAGGACTATTTCCGCCTCTCCAAAAGTTGTCACATCAGGTTGGTGGTGAGGAGTCTCACCTTCTCCAAGTTTCTCTTTTTTAGCCAGTACGCCACAGCTTTCTTCCTTATGAGGAGGTCCAACGGCCATACACCTAGGCCACACTCAATGCATCCGTTGCTACAGTCCGGTAGGCTCCCGTCAGCCTCAATAAGATGTTCCTCTGCAGACCCTGAATCGCCTTAGCCGGAGCGACATTGTTAGTCTGTGGAGCCCAGATGCACGCCCCATAGCTACAATGGAGAGAAGGATCATCTGATGGTATGTCCTTATTATCCGCATAGTCAGATAAAACCGCCTCTGTCCCATGCTTATAATTTATATTCATCACCGACAAAGAGTTTTTCCCCCTACACTCCCTCCATGTGCGCTGTGAAGTTCCTTTTTTTCATCTAGGGTAACCCCAGGTATCTGACCGTATGGCTTCTTCTTAATTTATTTCGTACCTAACTTTATGGTCGGATCCCTAGCCAATCTACCCTTAAACAGCATGAAGGTCGTCTTCGCCGGTGCCATTTTTAAAACTTGACACTTTTACACCAGGTGTCAAGTTTTTCAAGCACCTGGTTACTTTTTTTCCTCTAAGTTCCTTCTCGAGTACCCTTCTATTACTATTAGAAGGTCGTCTGCGAAGGCAACCACACCCTGCGTCTCTGGCATCCCCTCCAACAAGTACAACACTGGTTCCAGGGTGACATCCCAAATTATCGGCCACATACCATCCCTGGGGACATCCCTTTGTCAGTAGTTTCTGAACCTTATTTCCTGGGGCATCTCAGGTGGAGTATCTATACGACAGTACCCCTTTAAGACCCATACACCCCAACACTGAATCCTCTTAACTTTAAAACATCGCCGGCCCCAGAGGTTTCAAAGCCCCCTGAGATGCCAAAATATTCCACACTATTTTCCCCTTTTTCCGAGTAACAATTCCATTGCTCTCAGATTTTCTCCCGCCCTCCTCTTGGGGGCCCTACGCTGCGATGACCCGGGCTTCCGGTTCCCGAAAACTTTTACAAATACTTCTCCTCAAATTCTCGTGTTTCACGGGCAGGGGGCTTATACTTGGAATAAGCGGGTTTTTTCTTCCCCCTTTACACGATTACCTCCTCTGCTTTCCGATGTTCGGGATTTTCCTTGACGAGGGTTTCCCGTTTAAAAAGCCCTGCAAGGAAAGACAATAAGGTCAGCCTCTTCTCCAGCCCTCATTTTATCCCCCGGGACCAGGCCCTTTTTTTTACCCACAAGCAATGTTCTTGATCACCCCCCCACTAACAAGTTCAAACCTCTCCCTTTACAACTCGTCTTTCTCCATCCTCTCCCTCAATTTTTGGGTCCCTTTTCAGTATCTTCTGTCACGTCGTCACGGGGCAACAATGCTTTTTTAAAAAAAACCCAACTCTTCCCCAGGGGGTCGGGTATCCCATCATCCTTAATAGCGTGGTTTTCATGTGGGGGCGTTTTTCCCCGGGGGCATTTTAAAGGGCACCCCCCAAGGGTCCCCCTCGTAACTCCTGTACATACTTTCCCCCAACTTTTTCCTCTTCCCTGAAAAAACCCATTCTAAACTCTCTTTTGCTCTCCCTGTAAAATTTTTAACACACCACAACCACCCGGGGCTCGAACCTCTGAACCCTACCCGTTCTCCTTGCCCTTGCCGAAACTCTGCAGTCTGTCTTTCCATGGCTTATTAAAACCTTGGGTATCACCTTTCACCACGTATCGACTTCCTCATTGCATCCTGCAGACCCAACAGCTTTTTGGCCTTCATTTTGACATTGTCGCCTTGTGCCACTGCGGGGCAGTATCATTTCAGCCCTCACTTCCCCCTTTTAGCTTTGCTCATTTTGTATCTCCTTTTTTCCCCTTCCCCTTTTCCCACCACCACCTCCCCGCGACAAATTCAAAGACGATCATTTATGGTCACGACCGTACGTTGTCCACAACCCTCCAACCTTCCACCTTTCCATGGACTCGGCGTTACACAAAGTGACGTCAATGTTGGAAAACCCCCACTCCCCCGATATGTAGGGATTAGGGTTTGGGTTTGCAACCTAAACCCCCATGACCATAGATGAACTCCTCCAAAGCACACCCTTCTATCTCTCCCAATTTCACCCATACACCCCAGGGGAGACTTAGCTTTAGCATCAGCGGTAATTATGATGCACACCTCTATTCCTACTTTTATCTCCAACTGATCAAGATAGGGCTAAATTTGGGATGCCAAAAATTGAAATAAGGTTTGCCACAACACCTCCTGAGCTAGTTCCCAGTTCTACGCAGTTCCCCACTGGTTACAAGCTTTTTCAATCTTAGTTACGGGAAATTTTTTTTTTAAACACCTATTCGCTCTTTGGAGCTTCCCACTAAAAACGATTCTAGTGACCCCTCAACGGAACTTTCCCCTCAAGGTATAGGTTTTTCCTAAGACACACAACATCAAGTCCCATCCCTCAGCAAGCTTGGGGACTTATACACCGGGTCCCTCCTCTTCTTTAATTTTCCTTTTTCTAATGGTCACCCCCATTACGGATTTATTGGGTGCACTACACCACCCATGCCACGCTGGGGTTAAAACTCTTGCGACCGTGTGCCGTCACAAATTCCCTATAAGTATTTTCCATATAAAAAAGTTTCCTCTCTCCTCTTGAAGCCCTTAAAATTAGTCCCCGCAAACTGTCCACTCCGTTGGTAGTTTTCATAATCTATTGAATTCACCAACGACTGGGGAGAGGGAAAAGTTACTGCCCCCCTTTTCAGACCCAGTCTCCCCACATGCCTCACGCCATGTGCAGTACTCTCTCTTTTCTTCTAGCCGGGATAACCGATCGCCCCTCCTCGAGGGTTCCGTACGCCGAGGGGGTTACATCCTTTCTCCTTTCAGCTCCCCCTCCATCTCCTTTTTTCATTTCTGCGCTGGCTCCCCCTGCTGTTTGGTTGTGATCCATACCCTTTTCTTCTTTTTTTTCCCAAAACCAAACCCCCAGACTTCCAAATTTTGTTTATGTTTCCCCCAGATCCGCTTTTCCGCAATCCCCACTCCCCCCTCTCTGGCGTCCCCCTCCTCCTTTTCCTCACACCTGACTCCATTGGTGCTTCCCCCATTCCCTTTCATCCCTCACAATGAACATAGTTCTCCCCCCCACCTGGGGATTTATTACCGCTTGGGGGTGCATTTTGATATCAGGGTGGAGGAGCCGCCACCCGAGTCCCCGTTACGAAAACCCTCCCACCCCAAAATTCGTTGCCGGCAACTATTTCCTTCCCATGGATATGAGTAACTAGTTAATATTCCACCCTCTCCGAAGATCTCAGGGGGGCTCGGGGTCGTTTTACCCACACCCGTATCCGCAGAATCTTCTCCATCCTAAAATTTCTCCATAACCCATCCACTACAGCACCTAAACCCCCCGCAACAGCACCCGCACCCTCACCTGCCCCATACTTCCCATAACACAAGTAGGCATTCCCTTACTTCTTTAAAAATACTCTTTCTGGTGCCTCAACCATCCAAATCCCAGCCCAAAATCCCCATTTGCACATGTCCTTTTGTGAGACTTCCTTCAGATCCTGTCCCCCTCGAAAACAACATCTCCAAAAAACCCTTATCCTTTTTCTTTTAATTATCTAATCCCGGTACCATACTGGCTGGAAAAGTCTTCCCCCCTTCTTTGTACCATTTAAAAAGAAAACCCCTAATAAATTTTTGCTATGGGGTCACCCTCTGATTAGGGCTCATGTACAACCTTCTCCACCCCCCTATTCCTCGGGTTGTCCTCCCAAAACCATATGGACCCTCTACAACTACATCCTTCACTACGGGTTTCCCCTTGGTTATCTCTTTCTCCTTTTTTACAAAACACGGTTGACGAAACCCCATTCCGGCCGCGCCCTATCCATAGCCTAAGATAAAGAAACACACCATCCCGACCCGCCGAAACCCTCGCATAACCACAACCTAACCAAGGAGGTACGTAATTTTCATTCTCTCCGTAGGGGGTACACACTCCGCTGAAAGCCATATGAAACCCTTCCACAGTCATTTCCGGTAGTATGCCCCAGTAACCTCAGTTCCTCAAACCAAAAAAATTTGAGGAGAAGCCCCAAAAACCCTAATCCATTGTTGACCATTGTACGCCAGATTTTAAAATTTTCCTGGGCAACCCAACTTTAATTTCCCCCCCCAACCATGCACCCCCAACCACCGATGGAGGGAAACAGCTGTTAGTCCCTCCAAAATTTCCCCCAAATTTTCTTTCCCCTCCCCCCGCCAGGTTCCCCGGTCCCCCTCTTGTCTTAGGGGTTTGTTCCAACCATTTTTTCCCCACTTATTTTTGCACTCTTCCCCTCTCCCCCCTCCCCACTTGAAAAACTTTACAGACCAAGCGCCATTTGCTGCACCCTTTCCTATGTGCTGGCCCTTTTCATATTCCCCTTTTCACGTTTGGGGGAGGTATCCCCCGTTCTACTCTCCTCCTGTGTTTTTCGAGCCGTCCGTAACGTCTATCTATTTCCTATCAGCAAGTGTTTTGGCGTGATAGGTTGATAGGACCACTATTAAAAACACCCAAAACTTTAACCCCGAAAATGCAATCCCATACCTTAATCCAGGGCCCCACCCCGTGGTTCAAATTCCACGTTAAAGAGGTCCCTTTTTAAACTACAATCCCCCACATACAAACAAGGCGTAAAAAGGGGAGAAACGGGGGCTAAAAATAAACTCCCTTAAAAATTTAGTAAAACATACCAAAAATTTAAAAATATTTTTGGTCTTTTATTTTAAAAGAATAAAAAGTTACCTGGCGCCAGTCCCCTAGGGAAGTTTTTTTCAAAAACTTGAGTCTACACAATTATTGTTTAAAATTTTTAGTTTTTTTCCTCAAAAACAAAACAGTTGTAAAAAAATAATAATTTTAAATTTAAAATAGGGTTTTTTGGGGAAAATTTGGAAAGTGTGAAAAATAAAGAAAAATTTATAT
Organism: Timema cristinae; assembly: GCA_039000515.1. Taxonomy (NCBI): domain Eukaryota; kingdom Metazoa; phylum Arthropoda; class Insecta; order Phasmatodea; family Timematidae; genus Timema; species Timema cristinae. The sequence continues at coordinate 1,201,478 of JBCFYV010011172.1, forward strand.
TTTGGGTGATAAGTTAAGTTTTGTTTTCTTAAAATGAGGGGGTTTAGGGGGAAATGGTATGAGCATTGGTTGAGTGTAGGTGAAGTTATCAATTTGGATGGTTATTTTTTTTGGGGAACCCCCTTTAGGGGGTTTTTTTGTGGGGAAAGGGGTGTGAGGTTGTTTTAATAGGGTGAGAAAAATGTTTTATAAAATTTAAAAAAGGGTTTTTTGGAAAGGGGAAGGGGGTTTTAAGCCCTGTTGCCTTTAAGCGAAAGGTTTATTCCTATGTTTTTTTGTGTGTTTTATGGGGGAAGGTTTTCCCTATATTTCGCCATTTTTTTGGGGCTCGAAAGACAAGATAAAAACACCTTAATTATGTCGCAACCCTCCTGGGCAAGGGGTTTTTCCCTTATGACTGTCCTTTTAGCGCTCGACAAACGACGAACGGGAATAACGTGACCTTAAACCGTGAGCTATTCATGAGATCATTAAACCCTGACAACCTCCCCCGGGTAGGGTTTTTCCCCCGATGACGAAAATCAACTCGCAACCCTGATGATCATACCGGGCGCCAGTTTGGCGGATCGACAAGACGATTGAGACAGGACTATATCGTACCTTGAAACCGTGACCATATATGTTAAGAATAGTATATATATATACAGCTAATGAGCGGGCCCATGAAGCACCCGCAAAAAAAATTTTGGGGGTTCGAATCTGTTTTGGGGGTTTTTGAATATCTGTGGGGGTTATACTGTCGTAGTTCCACTAAAGTTTTCCCATTCTCCCTCACGTAACGCTGGAACATTTCCTCACCTCCCCTTCCGCAAATGTGGATTCAAAATTCCCAATTTTCCCAATCCAATTGGGCTCGCGGTTCCTGCTTATTCTTTCAATCTGTTGTAAATTTTTTTTGGTTGAATTGTACACAGAGAAAGCCCGCCTCGTAAAAATTGTAAACTCTATAAAAAGAGTGCAAGGGCAGATACCCGCCCGGTGACGGGGGTTGGCAACGCGCCAATTCGTGTTAAGCTAGACTACGAGGATTTCCCCCCTCCCCCGGGAGTCTACCCATCGAGGTCGAATCTCGGTCGGGTGAATTTGGGGGGTTTTCCACTCTCCCCCTCCCCCCGCAAAAGCGGATCAACCTTACCAATTCCCCGTCCATTTCATAAATATAAATTAAGCAATTTTAATCCGAACGTTATAAGATGCGGTGCTAAAAAGAGTAAAAAGATAGTAAACTGGCCTACACAGAGGACAAAGTGGTAACACTGTTTTTGGGGGGCCGCATGGTCTAACACCTACCTCGAATAGGGTTTTAAAACGTGATGACGGGGAATTTAGGTTCGAAACTCGGGCCCGGTGTAGATGGAGAATTTGAGCCCATACCTCCACTTTGGGAATTTTTTTATATTTCACCCTCTCAAGTTAAATAAGTGCAGTAACCAATACTTTTTACATCGGGGGTCGCGGGGGTAAAATCGTTAGGCCCCGCACTAGATTTAACTTTACGGGGAAATGTAGTAAACCCAAAACTGATAAAAAAAAAGCTTGGGGAAAAAAATTGTTTATTTGAATCCAAATTTTTAAACAAAAACTTTAGAATATACAAACCTTTTCACCCAAAATTAAAAAATAATACTTCAATCTGCATGTTATAGGGGATTAATAGTATATCAAAATAGGTTTCGCAATCACTTTCTTGACGTATAATTGTTAAATTTGATCGAGTGGGTTTTTTTAGTTTTCCATGAAAATGGACTGTATTTCGTGAGACAGTGCTCACTGTCTGTTTTATCTCTAGATTCGGTTTGAATCTCGTGGATTGCATGGGAATAAATATCGATATTATATTTTCGATCTTGTTTTCTCTCTTGCGTGCCCGATTGCTGGGGTTCCGCATGGAAAAGAAAAATAGATAATAAAGGAAGTGTTTTTCTGTGGTGTGTTTTTTTTGCAATGCCCACCATAACAAAGGCACGTGAACGAAAATTTTAACATAGGGGTAAAGGGAGTGGGGCCGAATGCACCTCAAAGCAGGGGTTTTTAAATTTTTTAATTTGGCAATTTTTTTAACACAAAACTACAGGGCACGGCAACCCTTGGGATTACTAGTTATGAATAATTTTTAAAAAGGGAATGAACCTCATTTTTCCTAAGGTAGATAAAGAAACCATTAATTCATCCACCAATTTTAAACCCATCACTGGTAAAAAAAGATAGGGACTTGGGTATCAATAACCGTAACAAAACATTTTATATTTGCATGGATTGAAAGCGTCACTAACGCCATGACAAGTGATCGTTTTTTTGAAGCAAATGCGGGTACACATCTACCTGTTTTTAAAAAACTGGGGCGCTGGCAAAACCCCTTTCAAAATAGTGGGGGGAGTAAGTACGACCGTTCTAAAAATATCGAGTTTCTAATCCCCCTGTGACGCCGTCTAAATTTGATACTTGCTGATGGGCAAAGGGTTTAAGGCTCACTAACGCCCATGACAGAGCGATCGACATTTGAAACAAATGTGGGGACACACTACCAGGTAAGAAATTTGGGCAATCAGCAAAACCCCTTCGAAAATGGTGGGGGTGCAGAAGTACGACCGTTCTAAAAATATCGAAGTTTGAATCCCGGGGGCAGCCGTCTAAATGTCGGCTCATCTAATTATGGGGGGGAAGTCGAATCCCCACCGGTAAACTGAGATTTTCCCTCCAGAACATTTTTTTAAACATCCCCCTGTCTGAACCTACATCCGCACATTTTTCGACGGGCAATACCAAAAAAACCGTTTTTTTACTTCTTCGTGGGGGGAAAATGGCCCCCAACGAGTATTATAAATCCCGAAGGCTTCCAAGGCCCTTGATTGTGCATAATCAGGCTGTGTCAATGCTCCCCAGTTGCGACATCACTGGGGGAAAAAACCCGCTACACAAAGGGGTTGCGACATTTCATGACGTCATTGGGAAAAACCCCTTTGCCGGGGAGGGGTGCCAGGTTTAATGACCTCATGTACAAATCACTTTTAAGGTCACACTATTCCCCGCTCAACTCGTCCCTTTTGACCACCAAAATGGGGCCAGGTAAGTCAAAAGGTTTTTCACATGCCTTACTCACGGGAAAAACCCTTGCCGGAGGGGGATTGTCGGGTCAATGGCCTCATGTCTAGTCACGGTTTCAAGTCCAATTTATTCCTGTCTCGAATCCTTTCACCCCAAACTGGGGGTCGGTATAGTTTATCAGGGTTTTACAGTGCGATGACGTCATCGGGGAAAACCCCAATCTGGGGGAAAGGGTTGCCAATTCCGTTTCAAGGCACGTCTATTCCTGTCTCACTCGTCTTGTCGACTGCCAAACTGGTTTCCCGTCTCGGGGGAAAACCCATTGCTGGGGAGGGGGAGTGACATCATTGAATCGTTTCTAAATTTTCTTGTCGAGCCCCCAAAATGGGGACAGTAATAAGGAAAAACCCCCCGGTCCATAGAAACCTTCGGAAAAAAAATCTAGAAATAATCCCTTTGTGACATTGAAGAGGACAACAGGTCGTTTAAAAACCCCCTGCCGCATAAAATAACCCGAAGGGAAACGGGGGGTTTAAATTGGTGGGGGGGGGGAAACACTGTACTCAGCCCTGAATAAAAAAAACAGCCAAACACAGCGCTGTTCCCCCCATCAAACCATGTAAATGTGGGGAAAAAGGGGGGGGGAAAGGGGGGGGGGAAGGGGGGGCCCAAAAGTCAATCAGATGAGAGAGCTGGTCACGTGATAAGCTCAACCAACAGCGTCGAGTACCATGTGGGCCCCCCAACTACTCATTAGTTATAATTTTTTGTGAAATGGGTTTCCAAAATGTTTACTATTCAAATCACTAACCTGAGAAAACAAAGGGGGCTTTAAATCCGGGAACAAAAAAAAACATGTAATTCAATTCATCCGTTGTTTTTTTTCATAGAATGTTTTTTTTCAACATTTCCCTTTATACCCAAGTACATATATAAACTTTAATTAGCATTTACAACTGCAAATAAAAATTGTTCAAATTTTCCCTTTTTTTATAAAATACCGAAACCACATCCGGTGTTTTTAATTAAAACATGTTTGCCATCCATAGAACCAAAACAATTTTAAATTTTCCACAGTTTTTCGGATTTTTTTGCTGTTTTTATTTATTTTATTTTTTTTTGCAGGTACTGAAACACAAACCAAGAATGTCGACAACCTGCTAGTAAACGGCTGCAAATTTGATGAAAAAGCAGTAACAATTTAAATTGAAAGGGTCAATTTTTTCTCTACTAAAGAAACCCAAACTTTATGCTAAGGGGGGCAATAGGACTACAGAAAAAGAAATGACCAAATGCAACGCGTATAGCGGGAAAATTTAAATTTCGGGAAATATTTTTTTTTTTTGAAAATTAGACAAACTGTCTCTAAGTCGTCAAAACGTGAACAACCCCCTGCCTAAAACCATCCCGTATCTACACCATACCTTCATAAACTTCAGTTACCATAGCTATAACTCCCTTCATTTTACACAATCTTCACCCTTTTGTTCTTCATCTACACTGATACCCAATATATTACCATACAACACCAAATGATTCAAACAAAAAACTCACCAAGAAAAAATTTTATCAACAATCAACTCATACAACATGCTACAAAAAAAAAACAATGAAGGTGAAAAAAGTATAAAAATTTCTAACAATTTTTTAAAAAATTTGTAGTTTTTTTTTTAAGCATCTATAAACCTCTAAATGTTTTATTATAATTTGTATTCTTGTTTTTTTTAATTTAATAAAGCTTTTTTTTGTGTTTTAGGGAAATTTTTTTTACCTGATTTTTTTTTTTCTCAGTACTTAGGGGATACCCACATGTTTTTCGGGAAAAATTTTTTTGATAAAAACTGTGGTGAAATGGCATGCTGTATTTTAGATCTTCAAATCCTTCCGTTGAAAAAGTAAATTAAGTATCAAAACCCGTACTCTTTTAGCAGAACTACATTTTTTCATGACAAAATTTTTTTTTTGTTATTAATGAGTCACTAAATTTAACAAAGTACTAAACTTTTGTAGTCCATTCTCTAATATTACGAAAGCATCACTTTCCAGGGCTTTTTTTAAACATATGACTGAATTTTTTCGTTCAATTAGCCTATTTTGGCCCACAGTTTTCTTTTTTTGGGCTAACCCCCAACGAGCTTTTCGCGATCCCAACTTGTTGGTATTTAATAATATAGGAGGCGTGATGCTGTGTCCGTATAGAAAAAAAACAACGATGAAATCGACACAAAGCAGTCGCTGTAGTAACACCTATTTGGTCAGGCCACTTCACCAACCAATCAGATCGCTGGGGGGCCCTTTTTCGGGAAAAAAATTAAATTTTTTCCAAATATTTTTTTGTTAGTTTTTTTTAATAACTAATCAAAGTAATTGTAAGTTTACTGAACCCAAAAAATTTTTCTCCCCCCCTGTATTGATTCCCCAAAAATTTGGGTTTTTATGTATTTGATCTCTAAACTGCTTTTACCGCTTATCAGGCCCCCGACAGATTTTATCTTTGGGGGAGATTGGGGGAAACCACCCAGTTTCGATTTAAAGGGAAAATCTTTCAAAGGGCAGTCGTGGATAAAAAGTTGATTTTTCGCTAAAAATTTTTAAACAATAAAACTCTTTTTTTCGTTATTTACCACTAGCGATTTTAAAAAACAGGGCATGGGGGGTTTTTTTGTACCTTTCCGCACTTGGATTGGATTTGAAAAACACATGGGGCTCGAGCCGGGGGATAAAATTTTGCTTTTTAAAAAATTTTTAAAAAATTATTAAAAAAATTTAAATTTTTTTTAAAAGGGATAGGAAAATTTAAAATCTCCAAAAAAAAAAAAAAAAAATACAAGAATGTCAAATTAAATGTTAATAAATACATACTTTTAATATATGGGGGCTACGCGTTTTTTTTTAAATCGAAAAAGGTTTTTGTGGGGTTTTTACAAAGAAACTGCTTTTTTAAAAAGGGGAAGGGGGGGAGAAGAAAAAAAAAACTCACTTTTTTAAATTTTATACGAAATTTAATTTTTCTCCCCCTTTTTAATTTTTATATTTAATTTTATCACCCGTTTATGGAAAATTTCAAAATTTTTTTTTTGTTGATAAAATTGGGGAAAATTTAAGTCTGTTTTGAAAGTATCAACCCTTTACTTCTCGCATCAAAAAATTTTTTAAGACGGGAGGTTATTGTGGCGGTTTTAAGTGAAAGGGTTTTTTTGGGGGTTTTTAAATGAAAGGGGTTTTTGGCGGGTTGGGAAGGGAAAAGGGTTTTTTTGGCTTGAAAAGGGGAAAAAGGGTTTTTTTGGGGGGGGTTTTTGGGAAAGGTTATTGTTTGGGGGGTTTAATAAAGGTTATTTTGGGGGTTGAAGGAAAGGTTTTTTTGGCGGGGTTTTTTTTGAAAAGGTTTTTGTGGCGGTTGAAATGGAAAAGGTTTTTTTTTGGGGGTTAAATTTAAAGGTTTTTGGCGGGGAAGGAAAGGGTTTTTTTGGCGGTTTAAGTGAAAGGTTTTTTTTGGGGGGGTTTAAATTTAAAGGTTATTGTGGGGGTTGAATGAAAGGTTTTTTGTGGGGGTTTTTAAAAAAAATTTTTTTTGGGGGGTTGAAATAAAGTTAAATTTTGGCGGTAAATGAAATTTTGGGCGGTTGAAGTGAAAGGTTAAAATTTTTGGGGGTTTTAAGTGAAAAGGGTTTTTGTGGCGGGGTTAAATGAAAAGGTTTTTTGGCGGTTTTTAAAAGAAGGTTATTTTGGCGGGGTTTTTTAAAAAAGGGTTTTTGTGGGGGTTAAGTGAAAGGTTTTTTGGGGGGGGGGTTTTTTGAAAAAGGTTTTTGTGGGGGTTGAAATGAAAGGTTATTGTTCCCGGTTTAAGTGAAAGGGGTTTTTGGGGGGGTTGAAAAGAAAAAGGGTTTTTGTGGGGTTGAAGTGAAAAAGGTTTTTGGGCGGTTTAATGAAAAAGGGTTTTTGTGGGGGTTTTAAGTGGGAAAAGGGTTTTGGGGGGGTTGAAGTGAAAGGTTATTGGGGGTTTTAAGTGAAAAGGGGTTTTTGTGGGGGGTTTTTTTTAAGTGAAAGGGGTTTTTTTGGCGGTTTAAAAAAAGGTTTGTGGGGGTTTTAAAAAGGGAAAGGGGTTTTTTTTGGGGGGTTTAAGTGAAAAATTATTGTGGGGGGGGGGGGAAGGAAAAAGGGGTTTTTGTGGCGGTTTAAGTGAAAGGGTTTTTTTGGGGTTTAAAGGGAAAAGGTTTTTTTTGGGGGTTTAATTAAAGGTTATTTTTTGGGGGGGTTTAAAAAAAAGGTTATTTGGGCGGGTTTAAGTGAAAGGTTATTGTGGCGGGGTTTAATGAAAGGGAAAGTGGCGGTTTAAGGGGAAAAGGGGTTTTTTTGGCGGGTTTAAGTGAAAGGAAATTTTGGGGGGTTGAAGTGAAAAAGGGTTTAAATTTTTGGGGGTTTTTTGTGAAAAAGGTTTTTTGGGGTTTAAAGAAAAGGGTTTTTGTGGCGGGGTTTAAGGAAAGGTTTTTTGTGGGGGTTTTAATTAAAAGGTTTTTTTGGGGGTTTTAAGGGGAAAGGGTTTTTGTGGCGGGGGTTAAATGAAAGGTTTTTTTTTTTTTTGGCGGTTTTTTGTGAAAGCAATTTAAAAGTATTTTATATATTTTACTCCAAAAATTTTTCCCCCCCCCCTAATACTGTTTACTTTAAAAACCCCCCCTTTTTTTTTAAACTCGGGGGGAAAATCGGGTAGATCTTGATGAAGTGTTTTTTTTGTTTTCAGGGGTTTGGGGGTATACGATCATCAATGGGAGGTTTGTTCTGAACGACATCAAATGTTGTGATCGTACTGAAGATTTGGGTTTACCCTCCCAAAACCCCCCCAAAAAAAGAAAAAATACCCAGAAATAATTCCCCCCGTAAAAATACAACCCTGAAAAAACAGAAAAGGTTTTTTAAAAAGGGGGGAATTTAAACCCCCTTTTTTTTTTTTCAAGAACACGTATTTTGTTCGACGCTAAACTTTTCCCCCCCGGGGGTTTAAGGGGGATAAATCATCCTAAAAAACAATTTGGAATCATTTTCCACACCGTGTAGTCCCCGGGTGTGGATCTGCGGGCAAAGGGGGCGCTCTTCCCAACCCAGGCAACATCTGTTTTAAAGACAATCCCCGTTTTGAAAAGTTTTTCACCCCCAAAAGGGCGTTTTATTCGGGGACAGCCGAGTGAGGGGGGAACAAACATAATTCCCTTTCTCACGAATGGGGGCCTACTGAATACGGGGTGTTTGGGAAAATTTGGGGAAAATAATCTCATATCATCTTTTCGCGCCCTCAGATAAAGTATCTTTTAAAATACCTTTTTTTGATAGGTCTGGCCAGATGTGTTTACTGTCCTGATTCTGACCTTTTCTACTGCTGTTCGGGCTTCCTGCGATCTTCCCCTACACGGGTGTTGTTCACCTACTACGTAAGGTGTACCCTCACCTCTTTCCCCGGGTTTTGGGTTCCCGTTGGCATTGATCGCTCGGGACAGTGTCGGTATCCCTGCCCCTGACGGTGACCTTGGAAAGGTTTGTCGCGGTGTGTCCCCCCTTACGGGCCCAGATCGCTCTGCACATAGGCCGTGCAAGGTTCTATGTGATCATTATCATCGTGTTCTCTACCCGTACAACTTCCCGAGGTTCTGGGACGTAATGGTGCTGGATGGGGGGTTTCGACGAGAACTACAACACGACTTTCTATTTTCGGGGAAAACCTTCTCCCCCAAAAGACTAAACCCGACATACATAAAGGGTTTGTACATCCACGGGCTTTTCCCTGGTTTTTCATGAAATTTCCCTCCCCTTTCAGTGTTTGGGCCCTCTGTTCAACACACCCATCTACAGACAGGTAGTACTAACAGACTATAAGTCTGGCAACACAGTTTCTCTTGTCCATTTTGTTTTTTTAATAGGGGATTCAATTTATTGTTGATATGAGCCAACAATCAATGACAAAACCCCGTGCTAATTTTTTTATCATTGTTGATACAGGTGAGAAGGGCCAAAAAGGAGCGACGCGTCTCTCCAGGTTTGCAGAAAAAGGAGATTGGACGGGCGACGATGTTGATGTGTGTGGTGACTGTGTTTTTTCTTGTGCAACACCCTGCCCTTGTCAAAAAACATTTGGAGGCGTTCTACGAGCGGTCTGTTGATAAAATTGTAAAGCGAGGACCTACTCATCACCATCCAAAATCCTCAGTCAACTTTAAACATCTACGTCATATTTGGAGAGAAGTTCAAAAGGCTCTTTTCAAACTGTTTTTGTTCCCATGGGTTCTTTGGTGGGGGGGGGGAGAGATCCCCCGGGGGGGAACCCACGACGCCCGAATCGTCCCAAAAGGGGGGGGGGCCCGGGAAATATTTTTTTGCGCACCCCCCCACACCTGCCCCAAAAAACCCCCGGGGGCGACCATGGGAAAAAAAAGTTTTGGGAGCCCCCCTGTCAACAAGGGAAAACAGCCGCGCCCCAAACGCCCCAAATCCCCCCCGTGTTTTTTCCCCACGAGACACAGGGGAAAAGTGACGACCACCACGCTAATTTGGGGTTTTTTAAGGGGCAAAAGAGGGCAAGAATAAAACCCCCCCAAATTAAAATTTTCAACGTCCCACCCTGCGTCCCCCCCCCTATTTTAAAATACAAGTGATGCCCTTGTTAAAAAACCCAAAATAGCTTTTCCCACGGGTGTTTTTGGGGGAACCCCCGACCCCACCCCCCCCCCCAAAATTTCCCCCCCAAAATTCCCCCAAACCCCAAAAAAAAAAAAAATGGGGGGGGGGGGGGGTTGTAACCCCTTAAAATTTTTTGAACAAAGAAAATATCAAATACTACACAATTGGGGCGAAAATTTTTGGTTTTGAGTTTCCCCGCCCCCTACCCAGCTGACAATCCCTTTTTTTTTTATTTTAAAAATCGCCATTTTTTTTTTGTTAAATACAAGCCCCAGTTTTTTAAACCCCTCAAAAAGGGGTTTTTGGGAAAAGGGTTTTTGGGCCCCTTTAATTTTTTGGGCCACGGGGAGAGTAAAATCAAGTAAGTTATTAAAAAACCCCAATTAAAAAATAATTTGTGACTTTAAAAAAACATTGTAATGCCTGGCATTTTAAAAAAGTATCAGCTAGAAAAAAAAAAAAAGGGGAAAATTTTTTTAAAAACCTTTTTTTAAAAACTTCTCATCCGCCCAAAATTGGAACCAAACGTTAAAAAAAACATTCCGTTCTTGTGGGCTAAATTTTCAGCCCAAATTTTAAAAAACCGGGGCCCCCATTTTTTGTAGTTAGTAGTTTTTTTGGGGGAAAAATTTTTGCTTTATTTTTTTGGGGGAAAATTTCTTTTCCCCTGCTCTCTGTTTTATCTGCAAAATCGCGCTTTTTGTTTGTACAGCTTTGGGGAATCTTTCTAAGTTAAACCCTTTGGGGCCTTTTTTCTGTAAATGTCAAGAGCAATGCTGAGATTGAAAAACCCCGCGGGAGCATGGCTTTTGGGGCGCTTTTTTACAGATAAAAACATTTCTTTTTTAAAGGGGGGCCCCCGCCGAGCGCGCGAGCGAGCGAGCGCGCAGCGACTAAAAAAAAAAGGGGAAAAAAAGGGGGTTTTAAAGGGGGTTTTGGCCACACTGGAGCGAGCGAGCGAGCGAGGCGCGCGAAAAAAATTTGAGCGCGCGCGCAAAAAAGATAAAGGGGGTTTTAAAAATTTTTTTTCAAGCGCGCGCGCCCCCCCCCCGGTACGTCAATTTCAGGCGGGGGGCCCAAAAATTATTGTACCCCCGGTTTTCCCTTGAGTGCGGGGGGAAATTTCCCCCATTTTGACATGTTTTTTGACTTTTTTCTTACCCAGTGATTTTTTAAAAAAAAACCTTGCTATTAAGGGGGCCCCCGGGGTGACCGGCGGTCTGGGGAAAAAGGGGTTTTCAAAATTCTTGCGGGGGGCCCCGGGGTTCCCCCCCCGGGGTTCCCCCGGCACAGATTTATCTGTTTTAAAAAACCCCCCTTCCCTTTTTCACCCTGACAAGACTGTATTAATCACTTTTTGTGAATGGGGGGAAAGCCAGGCCTCCCCCGGGGGTTTTTCCGGTTTCCCCCCTTTTTTTTTGGGGGGGTTCCTTCATTTCATCTAAAAATTCCCCCCTTCCATTACACTTTAAAAAAAGTGCAAAAAACCCCCGAAGGGGAAGTAAGAGGGGGTGCTAATAAAAATAATAAAAAAAAATAAAAAAAAAATTAATTTTAATAATAATGGCCTATTTAATTGGGGGAAACCAAAAAAATAGTATGGGGGTTATTTTTTAAAAAACCCCAAATTTTAAAAATTTTCAATTTTATAATCAAAGCCCCCTTTTTTAAAATAAGAATCCCTTTTTTTGGAGAGAGTAAAAAAAAACCACAACAAAAAAAGGGGGTTTTTAAAAATCCCTTTTTTTCCCCGGGGGCCAAGAAAAAAAACCCCTTTTCCCCCCTTTTTAAAAAGTTTATCGAGTGCAACGCCCATTCCGCCACGGGGGGAAAAAATTTGGGGTTTTAAAACACTTCGAACAGTAAAAATACTTTTTTAAAAATTTTTATTAATTGGATGAACTTCTACTTTTTTTTTTTTATAAATACACAATTTTTTTCAAAAAGATTTTCGAGGAGCGGATGTACAAAGTGTGTTTGCCCGATACATTTTCTCAATAGGGGGGGGGGGGGGGCGGTGACCTTGGGGTTTTTGGGGGAAAGGGGGTGTCAACTTCTGGGGCGGCGGGGGGGGTTCAAATCCTCGTCCCGGCAATTTTTAAAATTTTTTTCCAAACCCTTTTTTCCCTCTGACAAGACATCTTAAAAATGGGGGGGGCCCCAAAAGGTCCCCCCGGGGTTCTTTTTCCCCAAATTTTAAAAACTGTAGGTCCTTCTTTTTTTTTCTCACAAAAACCCAAAAACCATTAAAAAATTAGCGTAAGTGGTTTTAAACCCCCGAACGGGTGAAAAACCCCCGGTGTTAATAATAATCTAACCGGGTCCGCTAATTACGCGCTCGCTCGCGCGCCCCCCTTTTTTGGGGCCCCCCGGGCCCTTTTGCGCGCTGCTCGCTCGCGCGCTTGGCCCCCCTTTGGAAAACCCAAAAATTTTGGTTTTTAAAATAGTGGCGGGGACCTAAAACATGTTCTTGACAGTCAGCTCTTTCTATTTGCATCGTAAAGCCCCGGGGATCCCCAACGTGGGTTGGGGGCCCCGGGGCCTTTTAAAATCACTTTTTTAAAAAAAGTGTTATTATTTGACTCAAAATTAAAAAAAATTTGGTGTTCTTTTTCAAAAATAAACAATTATTTTTTCTTTTTGGTAAATTTTTTTTGTGACCCAAAAAAAACTTGTTGGTGAAATTAAAACCCCCTGTTATGTTTTTTGAAAAGGGCCCCGGGTTTTTTAAGAAAAAAAATTTAAAAAGCTGTATAAAATGTGACTTTTTTAAAATGTGTAACATAATCTAGATACGAAAACATAAACCCCCCAAAAAAAGAACAAAACCCCAAAGGGGTCAGTTGAATTGAGTTGTTCAAGAAAAAAAAAAACAATCTGAGAAAAAAAGGGGTTTCTTGTCCCAAAAAGGGGTTTCAACGGAACTAAATAGAAAAATAAAAAAAATGGTTGCCCGGGGGTGATTGTATGGGTTTTTCGATAAAAAAATGTTTTGTTTCTTTACCCCAAACACACCCCAAAAAAAAAGGCTTTTTTTTTTTTTTTAAATTTAGTGACAAGTTTTAAAACCCCTCTTATTTTAATTTTTTTCTCGAAAAAAATGTTTTTAAAAAAAAACGCTTTTTAATCATATATTGTAGTTTCCTTATTTGTCAATTTTTTTCATTTCAAACCATTTGGTTACTTTTCCCTTGTTTTTAAAAAAAATAAAAAGGTATATTTAAAAACCCTTTTTTTTTTTTTTCTTATTTTTAAAAAAAAAATATTTTTTTTTCTTTAAAATTGGACAGGTCACCAAAATATATATACCCCAAACAAAATCTAAGGGATAAAATGTAATTCCGAGGGGCGGGAAAACAGGGTTTTTAAATTCCCGTTCCTCTTCCTGGTTTTCCCCCAATTAGCTAAATGGAGGGGGTAGTCTTTTTGGATATTGAGGTTCGAAAAGCGGAAAAATTTTGGGGGTTATTTTTGGGGAAATAAAAAAAAAATCTAATAACTTTCTTTAAAAACTTAATTTGGTTTTAAAAAATTAAATTTTTTTTTTAAAATTTTTGATTTTTTTAAGTTTAATTGCAAAAAATTTTATGAGGTTTTTCTGTCGTTTTTAAAAATTTAAAAGATCAAAAATTTAAAGGGGAAAAAAAAATTAATTTTAAACCTGGTTTGGTTTTTTAGACCGGGGGGTTTGTTATAGGGGGCGCTGATAGTGGCAAGTTTTTGGGGAAATACTTACAGGGAAACCCATCCCCCCTTTTTTTAAAAATTTTCCCCCAAACCTTTTTTAAAAAATTAAAATTTAAAAATATTTAAAATTTTCAAAAACAACGAATCAAAAAAAAAGTTTTTTTTAAAAAAGGGGGAAAAATGTTAAATTTAGATAAAAAAACATTATAAAGTTTTTAAACATTTGACATTTTTTGGGAAAATTAAATTAAGGAAAAGGGGAAAAAACAAAAACAGGGGGTTTTTTTAACGGGCAACATAAAAAAAAAATTATATTTTTTTTAAAAAATCTATTTTTCCCCCTGTTTTCATTCTAAAAAAATTTAAACCCCCAAAGAACTGGGCCAAAAAACCCCAAAAAATTTTCCAATAGTTCTAGCCCTTTTTAAAAATGTAAACAAATTTTTAAACCCCAAAACACAATTCCCTTCGTATTAAAAAAAGGATTTTTTTTTAACAAACTAACTACTTGTTTTATTAAATTTTTTGTTACCCCCAAAATTTTGGGTATTTATTTTTTAGCAGGGGACCCATAATAAATAATAAAAAGTACTTAATTTTTTTTTTTTCCCCCATAAATTTTTTTTTTTTCCCCTACTTTGCAAAAGGGAAAAAAAACCCATAGATCTACTTTATGCAATAAGATCTTGTCACTGTTTTATAAAATTTAAAAAAAAAATTATTTTTTTTTGATCTAGTATTCAAAAAGTCATAAAAAAAAATACAAGAAAAAAGAGAAAAAAATTACTAATTTAACCTCGTTTTTTTTTACATTTTAAAAAATTTTCAGGGGGGAAAAAATTTCAAAACATTATTTATTTAAAAAATTCTGTAAAAAGTATTTTAAAAAGCGCTATTTAGTATTTAAATTTTTTTCTATTTTGGGTTTTTTTGTCCTTGTTCAAGGGGGGAAAGGGGGAGTTTCTTTTTCAAAGCAACCGACGAGAAATTATCATTAAAAAAAAAAAGCCAACAGGGTTTAAAAAAGGGGATCATTTGGGGGAAAATTGGGGTAAAAAAAAAAAAAAACCCATTACAAATTTTAGATATGTTGGGGGGCCCCCGCCCCCCACGCGGAAAAAGCGCTACCCGTGTTAGATTTCCCCCCCAAAATTACGGAGGGGCCGGGGTTCCCCCCCTGTCGGGGGGTTTTTCCCCAAAATTACACCTACCTCACTTTTTACCCTTTTATTTTTGCGGCGTATAACCCGGGGGGTTTTTAATAAGACGCGTTTTTTTTTAAAAAAAATAAAAAACCCCCGGGTTTTTTTAAAGGGAAATTGGTTTGCAACTTTCCCCTTCACGCAAATACATGTACATTTTTTCTAAGACCCAAAATTTTCAATTTTAGAAATAATTTTTTAAAAAAAAAGGGGAAATTTTTTAATGGTTAGAAAAAACCCTCGAACAAAACAGTTACAAAAAAAAAAAAAGAATATGCTTATCAATCGTTAGTAATTAGTAATATACAAAAAAATTTTTAAAATGAAAATTAAAATTTTTCGGGGGATTTTTTTTTTAAAAGGGAAAAAATGAAAAAATTTTTTTATAAAAAAATATTCATTTTTTTAATTTTTCCCCCTCCGAAAAATACTTTTTAAAAACCATTTTAAGTAGTATAAGGGAAATTAAAAAGGGAAAAGGTTTAAAAAAAAAAAGTACCCGAATTTTTTAGAAGGGAAGGGAGAAACTTTTTTTTGGAAAAAATTTTTTTCTAAAATTCTGCTGCCAAATTTCCTACCCCCGGGGAAAAAAAAATTATAAAACCGCCCCCAAAGGGGCTCCCTTTTCCCCCCCGATAGGTTGTTTTTTTATAATTGTTATTTATATTTATTTAATTTTTACTTAGCGTTTTTTTTCAATCTTTTTGTTTTTTTTACACCCCGTAACCCATCCCCCTGAGCACGGGGGAAAAAAGGGGTTATTTGTCTATCCTAGTTTTTTGGGGCCCAAAAAAGGGGCGGGGTTTGGGGGTTTTTAATTTTTGGGTGGGCATACTGTTACTTACTTTATTTTTAAAAATTTTTTTTCCCAAGTTTTCTCCAAGCAAATGGGGTACACTTCATAAATAATCCAAAAACTTACTTACCCCCCTAAAAAAAAAAATTGGGGTTTTAGCCCCCCCCCAGTAGGAAACGAAAAAGAAAAAAACAAACAATGTTTTTTAAAATTGGAAAATTTTTTAAGCAGCTAATTTTAAAATCGCAAAAAAAAACCCCCAACCCCCGGGGGCCGCAGGGTTTAAAAAGGGGCGTCTCGTTTTGCCGAGGACAAAAGATGGGGGTTTTTAAACTAAAATGGGGTTTTCACGGGGTTTGGGGTTTTCCCCCCTTTTCCCCCCCCCCGGGGGCCCCAAATTTTCCCCCCCCTCACCCCAAACCCCCCCAGCGAAATTTTTACGGGGGTGTATGGGGGGGAAAAGAAAAATAAAAATAACATAACGGGAAGTCGAAAACTTTTAATGTAAAGACAAAAAATTTAAAATTTTTTTTTATTTTTAAAACCTTTTTTTCATTCTAAAATAAACAAAAAAAAACCAAAATTTAAAAATCAAAAAAAATTTTAAAAAAAAACATTAATAAAAAAAAGTTTTTAATTTTTTAAATTTTAAAATTTAAACCTTTTTTAGGGTTTTGGGTTTCCCTAGCTGTCCTCTTTCCCCTTCCCCGAAAGTTTTTTAAAGGGGGGAAATACGATATATTTTTTGGGGAAGACGGGGGGGATAAAATTTTTCCTAAAAAAGCATGAAAACAAATTTGGGCTGTGTGGGTTTTCCCGAACCAGAAGCTTCAAGTTTCTCAAAATTTTCCTTTTAAAATTTTATGTTTTTTTCCCCTTTTACTGGGTCTTGGGGGTGGAGTGGTTTTGTTCGTCGAAGTCCAATTTCCGGGCGAGGGGGGTTGGGGCAGGCGTCGTTTCGGGGCCCCCAGGGAAAATGGGGGTAAGGAAGGGAGATGGGGGGGGAAAAACAGATGGGGGGGGGCCCCCCGGAAAAAAGAAGGGGGCGGGGGAGGTAAGGACTGTCCGGCAACACGGGGGTCGCGGGGGGAGCAGGGAATTTTTCCCGGCAACACAGAGTCGCGGTTTTGGGAGGCGGGAAAAACCCCCCCCGGCAACAGGGGGGCCCGGGTGGGGGGGGGGGGGAAATTTTTTTCTGGGAGGTAGGGAGTGCGATGAAATGCTTTTTTTAAAAAAAAATTTTTAAAGAGGGGTTTTATTATGTTTTTTCTAATGGGGGCCCCCGGGGGGGGAAACCACGAACTCGAAACAGACACAGACACAGACAAAAGGCATGCCCCTTTTTCTTCCAGAAGGGGAGCCAAAAAGCTTTTTCCCCAAAACAAAAAACCCCCCCCAAAAATTGGTCCAGGGGGGTTTTTAAAAAAAATTTAAGAAGGGGTTAAACCTTTTTTCGCTTTTTCTGAAACAAAAAAAACAGGGGATTTAAAAAAAAAATTTTAAAAAAAATTTTGGGGGGAAAAAAAGGGGGGGGAAAAAAATTTTAAAAAACCGGACAAAGGGGTTTTTTTTGGTTTTGGGGGCCCCCGGGAAAAAAAAAACTCTATGGGGGGCGGGTGAGACCCCCCCAAAAACCCATTTTTTGACACATCTCGTTACCGAGCAGGGCTTTGGGTTTTTCGATGGCACCCACCGGGGGTCGATGAGTAGTTCCCCCCCCCGGGAAAAAGGGGTTTTTGGGGTTGGCCCGGGAAACCCCCTAGCGAAAAAACCCCCTGCCCAGTTTCCGGAAGTCCCCCTTTTGGTGGTGGGCATTTTCCAGGTCATTTTTGAAGGGGTTTTTTTTCCCCGGAAAATTTCCCAAGGGGGCCCCAAACAATGCCCAAAAAGACATTTTTTGGGGAAAGGGCCTGCTTTCCTCCTCATTTTGTGTCCGCCGGGGGGCCCCCCAAGGGGGACACGCAAGTCAGGATCGGCCGAGCAACTGCTTGAACGGGGCCCCCAGCCTTTCCCTTTAAAAACCCCGGGGGCCCCCCCGGGTTTAAAGGGGCGGGGGGGCCCGGGGGGAACCCCCCCCCCTTCCCCCTCCCCCTTGTTGAGTCTTTCTTTTGCAGGGGCCCCCTGGGGGAAAAAGTTTTGTGTCCAGCGTAAGTCCCGGTACTTAACACTGCCCCCCCATCTGATCTTTCCCCTAAAAAACCCCCCCGGGGGGCCCCCGGGGCCCTGAAGTATTTTTTTTTCCCCATGTGAAATTTTTTGGGAGCTTTTCCCCCACTTTAAACCCCCTTGTTTCTGGGGGTTTTTGCCCCCCCAACCCCCCCCAACTGCGTCAGGGCTCTGGGTCCCCTTTCCACCAGTGCCCTCGCCACCCCCCGCTACTAGACCGTTTCGCCCAAAAATACAGCCCCCAACTCGGTGCCTGGGGATTTTTGGAATGTCGTTCAAAAAAAAACCAAAAAGAGCAGCGGGCCCCCCAGGAAACCCCCTGCGGCCCCCCCAAACCCCGGGGTGCTTCTGACTTGGGGGGGGGCGCCCCCAAAAGGGATTTTGGAAAAAAATGCGAAGGGAAAGATAAGATTGAAAAAACCTTAACTGGGTTTTAAAAGGGGAGGTTCAGGGAGAGGGTTTTGGGAAAAAGGGGCCCCCCGTCCAAAAAAACGGTCGAAACCCTTTTCCCCCGTCAAAAAGACAGCCCAGTCAGCCTTTGATTTTTAAGTTCCTCAAACCTTTTTTCCCCAGCCGGAAAGTTGATGAACGTAGCGTGTCCCCCCCCAAAACCGAACTGTCGCCCCCCAAGTCCCCCCTCGCGAAGTTGGGGGCAGCCCGGGAAAATTTTTTGTCTCTCGAACAATTTTTCCCCCGACATTTTGGAAACTAAAAGGGGGTTTTGGAAAAGGGGGGAAAACGGGGGGCCGGGGCCCTTTAAAACCCGGGGTTTTTGAAAGCAGAGGACTTTTGGCCCCGGCTTCCAGACCCCCGGGGGAATTTTACTCGGAAAAGGGCGGCGTTGAAAAACCCCCCACAAGGAATTTTTTCGCCCCCAAAGGGGGAGCTTTCGGGGGGAACCGCGTTTACTGTTTAACCGCCCCGGGCCCGGGGGGCCTTTTTTTTGTTTTTTGAGGGCTACCCCCCCTTTTTTTTTTCCCCGCCCCCCTCCGGGGGTTCGGGTTCCCCAAAGGGGGGCTTTTTCGAGACCGCGCTAAAAACCTGCGCCACTTTTCGCAACGGAAAACCGGGGGCTAAAAGGGTTGTCAGTGGGTTTTCAAATTGCGCCCAAAAATGCCACCCCAGAGATCGGCCTTCCCCGGGGTTTGGATTTTGGGCCCCCCCTTTTTCAAACACAATAGGGGGCCTTGGTGGGGGGCCCCCCAAAAAAATTTTCCCCCGCATTTGCCCCAAAAGGGGAAATGTCCTGCCGCAAAAAGGGCCCCAAAACTTGTCCTCCCAGACACTTTTCCCCGGGTTCTCGGCCATCTCCCGAACCGAAAAGGACTTTGCGGCTCCATTTTTGGGCCCTTTTTCTCCCCCGGGGGCCCTCGGATTTGGGCCCAACCCTTTCCCCCAGCCGATTTTTCCCCCGGGGCGGGGGCCCAAAAGGGTGGGGAAAGGGGCCCAAAAACCTGGGGCGCCCTTTTTTAGGAGGGGGGCCTCGGCTCGAACTTCGAGCGCCCCCCTTTGGTTTGGGGGAAATTATAAAAAATCCGCACCGCAAAAAATTTTCCCGGGGTGCTGTTTGAAAGGTAGGGGGGGGTTCCCCAACCCCCCCCTCAACCATTCGAACCCCCTCCCAGTCAGTGCGCTTTGGGGGGGTTTTTCGGGGGGTAGGAAAGGGGGCCCCGCCCCCCCCCGGGGTTAAAGAGAACGGGGTTGTGATCCTTTTTCCCCTAGCTCAGTAGATTTTTCAGCACTAACCGCCTTTGATCCCGGAAAAAAAAATTTTTGGGTTTTTCCGGGAGATAGCCGGGATTAAAAGGGGAAAGGGGGAAAAAGGGGTCGGAGGCCCCGGCAGCCACCAGGCCGTTTTAAATCTATGCCCCCCGGCCCCCAATCCCCCGCGAGCGCACATAATCCTAGACCCCCAAAAAGGGGGTGCTTAGCTTTTGAAGCCCACCACCGATTAAAACAGGCGGGGCCCCCAAAAACAGCACCTCCATTTTGCCCTCGTGGGGGGGAAAAACCGGTGGAAAAAGGGGGGAAAAAAGGGGGGGGAAAAATGAGACCGGGGGGGCCATTCAGGTCACCATTGGATAGTTTTTTCTTCCATGTTTTTTTGGGGGGGAGGAAGTGGGGACAAACGTGGGGGAAAAAGGCCCCTTCGGACCAGAACCCCTTTCCCCCCCCCCTTTCCCACACCCCCCCGGGGGTCATTTCCGATGGCAGATAAACCCCGCTAACGGAACCTCATTGCGGGGGCGCAAGTGGGTTTCCCCCCGCACATTACGTCGACACGATGCTTTAAAAAGGGGAATTTTTAAAAAGCTATTTTTTTCCCCCCCGCGACTCCGTTGGCTTCCAGAGTGCGCCCGGGGCTCCTTCAGCACGGGGGGTTTTCCTCTATTCGGGTGCACTCCCCTGAAAAAACCAGGTAGAGGATGATGTAAAAACCCCCCGGGGGGCCCCAAGGGTTCCCCCTGGGACCCCCGGGCCCTTTCCCCCAAAAGAGACTCAAAAAAAAAGGGCCCCATGGGCCCCCCCCCGGGAAAAAACCCTTGATTACCCCCAATTTTGCAATTTTTGAGTTTTGAAACTTTCATCCTGGGGTGGGGGGGTTACAGGGGGGGACAAGGGGGGGTTTTTGGGGGAGGGGAAAGGGAAAAGGGGGTTTTTTGGAAGGGAAGGATGGCAGGGGGGTTTGGGGGATGGGGAAGGGGCGGTCTCGGGGGGGCCCCCCCCCCCCCCAAAGGGGTAAAAAATTTCCCCCCGGGGGTTGGGGGTTTTTGGGGGTTTCGGCAGGTCCCCCCGGCCGGGGGTGGAGGGGTATCTTTTTTTGGGGACAGCACACTGGCGAATGATTGAAACCATTTGGCTTTGTGTTGGGGGCGGGGGGTTAACTTTCCCCCCTTCCCCCCCCGCAACGTCCCCCGGGGGGTTTTGGCCCCCTTCAAATTGGCCCATCCGCCTCCCTTTTTTAGGCTTGGGGGCCCGCACTTTCCCCCGCCGCCCGCAAGGGAAAATTGTACGCGGGACAGCCCCGCCACGCCGAGGAATGGGGCTTGAGCAGTGCAGGCATTTTGGGGGGAAAAGGGTCGCTCTCCTCCGGGCCCCCCGCCCCTCCGGGGTTTACCCCCCCAAAACCCCCAAAACCTGGGGGTTTTGCGCGCAATCCCCCGCACATCCCCAAAAACCCCGGAAAAAAAAAAGGGTTTTTTGGGATAAACCCGGGGGCCCCCTGGAGACTTGAAATTTTTCCACCCCGACGCGGAGCCCCCCCCGGGGGCGGATAGGGGAAAACACCCTTTTTGGGGGGGCCCCCCCGGGCCCCTAGGAGAAAACGAATTTTTGGAAACCCCCCTGCCTTTCCCCGGGATTCTTCTGACCCCCCTTCCGGGGGGGAAACATCTGTGTAAAAGGAAATTTTTCCCCGGGGAAAAAAACCCCTCCCACTAAACTCCTCCTGGAGGGGCGTCGGGGTTTGTCCGTGCCCGGGGGCCCCCTTTACCACAACCCTGACCAGCCCCCCCCCCGTCCCAGCTCGTAGGCCAATGCTGGATCCCCAAGCGGGGGAAGAACTTTGGGAAAAGGGGGCGGAAAACTTCCTCCGACCCGAAAAAGGGGGGCGCACTCGGTTTTCCCCCCCCGGGTCCCCCTTTTGGGCCCCCTCCAAAAGGCTCGCAAACCCTTTTGGCCCGGGGTTTGGGCCCCCCCCCAATTTGGGGGGTTTCCCCCCCACATAAAAACAAAAAGATGGGGGGTTTTTCCCCCCCTTTGCTTTCCCGGGCCCCGGCCCCCGGCCACTAGTACCAGGCTGGGGTGGGGACACGGTTTTTCGGTTTTTTTCCCCCATTTTTTCCGGGGCCCTTTTTCCCCACCTTTCCCCCAACCCCCCCGGCGCACCCGGGCCCCGGGGCCCAAAACCCCTGGCCTCCCTTTTTTATCACCAACTCCGTTTTAAAAGGTTAGGGTTCCCCCCCCCGCAGTTTTTTGGTTTTTGGCCCCCTTTTCCCCCCTTTGGGGGGGGCCCCTTTGGTCCCAAACCCTTTTAAAACCCCCTCATGGGGAAACCCCGGGGCGACTCGTCGCGAAAACAAGGGGGGGTTGGTCCTGAGACAGTCCCTCCACGTCCCGGACTCGCCCGAGCTGTCAACACGCGCGAAGCGTTTTTGACCCGGTCTTCCGAATCTGAAGAAAATTCAGCGGGCGTTTCAAAACCTCCGAAACCCCTTGGCGGAGGTGCCGGAGTTGACGCGGGTTTTTGAGGCCCTTGCGTTTAGCGCTCGCGTCAGTGCCGCTTGCACGGTTTTTTACTGGCGGAGGCGGCTAGGCTCCCCTGGTCAGGGCTTGCGTTGGCCACCGTTATTTCCACCCTCGTGCTGGGGGAGTTTTTTGCCTTTCCTCCCCGGTTTGCGGGCTGTCGGCCCCTTAAAAAGGGCTCCAGCATTTTTGGCCCCAACAGCGGCCCGTCACCTCCTGTAGTCGGAGGGGCCCCGGGGCTCCCCCCGCATCGGCATTGCTGCCGCGCTTTTGAAGGGGGCCGCACTGTCCTTCAACCCGAGGCCGGGGTTGCATTTGCCGGAAGCCCCGGCGGATCTGCCAGCGGCCGCTCGCCTCCGGTAGGGGAGGGGCCCGCTGGTTTCCCACCTTGGCCACTTGCGCCCACCTCGCCGGTAGTTGGCGAGATCACGTGGCCGGGGTTGTTGGCCCTATAAGGGCCGAAACTTCACCCGAGGGGGGACCCCGACTGGGTGGGGCTATGGGCCCATGCTCACCTTGAAATTTGAGGGGCCCCGCTACCTCCACCCGCTTGGTGTGGACTGGGGCCCACCTCCCCGGAAAATTGGGGGGGTCACGCCAGCCTTTTTGGGGCCCCTAGAAAGGGCCGATTTGTTGGCCCTAATAAGGGCCGATTCGTCACCGGGGGTGACTCTAGCTCACCTGGGGCCAGGGCACGTCGGCCCCGGGGGATTGGGGGGGCCCCGCTGACTTCGGCAGCTTACCTCTGGCTTGTTGCCCCTCGAAGGGGCAGCTGCCACTGAAGCTCCCGCCTTCGGGCTTGTGGCGGACAACTTGCCACCCGGCACGAGCTCCTTCCTGGACAGGGGGAGCCTTCAGTCCCCGCGGCGGAGACTTCCAACCTCCCCAGAAAGGACGGGCAGCACAAGCCTGCCGTTGACGGCGGCTCCCCCGCTGCTCGCCGCCAACTTCTTCTTGCCCGGGGTCGGTCGCTTCCCGGGCCGGGGTTCTTCCTCGCCTCATCGGCGGTCTTCTCCCGACCCGACACCAACACCTTTCTTCAACTTCACGAGGGCTCCATCAACCGTTAGAATCAGCAAACGCCTAAGTAGGCTCAGATGAAGGAAACACGTAAGGGAGGCAGGACGACACCTTGCACTCCCATCGAACTCGAAGTGGGTTGCCCCTGTTGCCCCAACCTCCCCACTTGCCAATATAGACATTGACAAGCATTGGGAAGTTTTTGGCTGATTTGATATGCGAGTTACAGGTTGTTTTCACAGACCCTTATCCTCGTTGAATGAACTTAATATTAAATGACTTGGTACCTATGATTTAATTGTACAAAGTACACGTTTGAGTTGGTTTGTAGCCGACACAAGATATCCACCTTGGCAGAAGCGCCAAGCTAGGTCACCTGTGAAAGGGCTGTATTGCTTTGTGAGTTAACAGGCAGCATACGCTAGCCCTTATCCTCATGGAATGAGGGTGAAAAATATGAATTTGTGGAAAATATATATCTAGTGAAAGATGGGTTGATTGATTGTGAGTTTGTGATGATTATCTGAAAAGGAAACACATGATTGTTAGTCAAAATATACCACTTGATGAAGGATGAAAATTTGAATGTGAAGGTTTGTGGATGATATGCTCCTTCTCTTATCCCTCTCTATTTTCCAGCCTTGGGCGTTTGTATGGTCTTTGGTCGTGAGGATTGTAGTTACCAAGTGCACGTATCAATGGATTTTTGTTGTGCTACACTTTGTGTGTAGAACTTTTCCCTTCTTTCTTTGAATAACACATCGAGTGGTTTGCACTTGGCTATATCATGGAGGTGGTCTATTCTTGTTCTAATGTCTGTTCCGGTTATGGAGACCTTAGTATCTTGTTCTGCACTGTTTGTAGCTTCTTGATGTGTGTTTTGGCTGCGTATCCCCAACCTACGCAGCCGTAGAGGATGATTGGCTGGATAATACATTTGTAAATGGTTATCTTGGATTGCTGACTCAGTTGCGCGCCTTTGAAGAGAGGATGAGCTGTATGAAAAGCGCGGTTGCAGTTTTCTTCGTTCTGTCAATATGTTTCGCCCAGGTGAGCTTCCTATCTATGGTTATTCCAAGATATTTTGCCTCGTTTTCGAACGGTATGTCTCTTGAAAAATAGTGAAGTTCTCTGGTGGTAATTGTCTCCTTTTAGCCACCACCATAGCCGTGGACTTCGCAGTGTTGACTTTCACTCGCCATTTTGTAACCAGGTCTCGAGTGTTGTTAGGTATCGTTGTAGTGCTAGTGTCGCGTAGTATTATTTCCGGTCTCTTGTATAAATTAGTGTATCGTCCGCGAATTATCTCACTGTCATTTTAGGGTGTGTTGTTGGTATATCAGAAACAATAAAGATTGAAAAGGTAAGGGAGCCAAGACCGACCCTTGCGGTACCCCTGATTTTACTTTAAACCCCCTCGGAAAGTGAGCCCCCAATAGCGACCTGAAACTCTCTGTCTTCTAAGAAGCTTTTAATGAGCATTATGTCTCTTGGTGGGAAGTCGTATTGTATCATTTTTGTATAGCAGTCCATAGTGCCACACCTTGTCGAAGGCCTTCTCGACCGTCCAAGAATATGGCGAGCATTGTATTCGCGTTTATTGAAGCTATCGGTGGCATCCTCTATGAAATTTTAGTACAGGATGGATTGTGGAGTGAAGTTTCTTGAATCCAAAACTGTAGATCGGGGATTTTTTCGTTCATCTCTGTGTGTTGTTTGCAGTCTATTTAGTATCAGGGATTCATAAAGTTTGCTGATTGTATTGAGCAGGCTGATTGGTCGTCTGTTCTGAGGAAGATGCTATTTTTGCCTGGTTTTGGGATGCTGATGACTTTGGCCCTTTTCCAAAATTTTGGGAAGTAGTGTAATTTAAGGGTCGTGTTGAATTTTTGGGTAAGCAGTGCTGTTGCATTGTGAGGTAGATTTTTTAACTCTTATTCTTGATGCCATCTTATACCGGTTGCCTTATTTGACCGAAGATCTTCGATAGCTTGTTGAAGGTTTCCTCTACTGTGAGAGGGGCTGGTATGTCGGCTATTTGTCTGTTCAAAGTAGGCGTTTACTCCCTGATAATGTCTCTGTTTAAGTCTTTCATCCTGCACTGGATTGGGTCTGAACTGATTGTTTAGTGTTGCCGCTATCGCGTTTAGCCTTGTCGATGTTAGTATATGCCTTCCTTGCTGCCCATGTATGGCTGGAGTTCCCGCCTTTCTCGCAGTTCCTTTTAAAATTTTTGTCAAAGTCCACGGTTTCTGATGGTTGGCTGTAGTGTCTATGACAAAGTCGTTTCCATCTGGTTCTTCTAATGTTGTTGACCGGTCCTTCTAACCTGAGCCTTTAGTCTGTTTGTACCTAGTTCTTTCTTGTGGAGTCCGTAGCCTCTGCCAATCCCTACGTGCTTCTCTTTTTTGCGCTATCAGTAGGTTTGAGGTTGGGCTGGTCAATCCTTACGTTTTGCTGTTTTCGGAGGTCACTGTGTTTTGTTTGTAAGCTTCTTGTATTGTATTTTGTTAGTATATCAATGGCGGCGTCAACGTCCTCTTCTGTTTCTATTTCTAGGTTTCCTGGTACGGTTTCCTGAAGTTCTTCTTTGAACTTCTTCCAGTCTGTTGTCTTTAGTACTCGGCCTGTGCCAGTTGGTTCTGATGTTCAGTGTCGATGTCCCATTCGCAGAGTACCGGGTTATGGTCGGAATCGGTTCTTGTAACACGTTAAGGTTTCCGATGTTATTTTTAAGTTAGTTAGTAATAAGTCCAGGACGTCCGGTCTATGAAGGTGATTGCAGATAAAATGTCGGTGATTCTGGAGCTATTATGTTGTAGTCTGCATCCGTTTGCGTGCTCTTCTAGTATTCGCCCATTTATATTTGTCAGCCTGCTATTCCATAGTGTGTTTTTGCTGTTAAGATCCCCCCCTATTAGGAAATTGTTATCTGCAGTGTGATATCCAGGTCGGTTTTGAGTAACATCTTGGTTGGAGGGTTGTAGGTGGCCACAAAGTTTTATGTGTCCGTTTTTGGTGTGACAGTTACCGATGTGGCCTCCAGGTTTTCTGTGTCCTCGATGTCGTTTCTATAGTGTGGTAGGTAGCTCTTTATGAGGACTGCTGTACCCCCCCTCTCCGGTGTAACCTGTCTGTCCTGTATATTTATATCCTGTTATGGTAAGCCGTTTGTCAGGTTTTAGGTGGGTCTCGCATACAAGTGCCAGGTCTTTCCATATGTTCGAGTAGGTCTTCGAATTCCTTTTTTGTAGGAGGATTCCGTTCGCGTTCCATATTTTGTATTTGAGAGTGTTTTCTTTCTACAATTCGTGGGTTAGTCGTCATTGGAGCTAAAGTAGAAGTCAGTCGCTGCTTCAATGATGACCATGAGTTTTGTCAATTTATCCGGTGCCTGGCTGATTTTTGTTATGTATGTTTTGAGGTGTCTTAGAAATCCACATAAGTTTAGTTCTTTAAGTATCATAAAAATTTCTTTAAGGTCAAATGAAGCATTTTGTTCCGGTTCTTTTCCTTTTAGGTTGTTGCAGGCCGTCCTGTTTGTTCACCAAGATATCTCTATATGAGCGTGCAGGATTGATGTTGTGTGTGGTTTGGCGTAGTCTTGGTTGCTAGTAGGGGAAAGTCATTTTTTGGAGTGTGTGGTGGCTGGTTTGTTCACATTTTCTGTCTTTGTTCAATTTTTTTTTCCATTACTTTCAGGTACTCGGGGCATTTCGAGTAGTTGGCAGTGTGGTTTCCTCGGCAATTTGTGCATTTAGCAGGGGTTGTGGTTTCTTTCCTCGGCAGTCTGTGGTCAAATGAGAGGCCAGGCATTTAACGCACCTTGGATTATTGGCACAATTGGTTCTTAGAGTGGCCAAATCTCTGGCACCTGTGGCATTGGAGTATGTAATTTTGGGATTGAATTGTAATGCTCTATTTTTACTCTAGTGTGGTTGATGTAATTTTCTTGGAAAATTTTGAAGTTATTATCAGTCCTTGTGAATGTACATATAAATATTGGCAACAGTTTGATCGTGTCTTGTGAGTCGGTTTCTGTTTGTGCCCTTGACTTGAATTGCCTTATATCTGTCGCTGTGTATCCCATCTCCTGTAGTTCGTCTTTGATTTCGTCCGTAGACACATTGGGTGGAAGACCTTTCACAACTATCTTCAAGGGTTTTATCCCTTGGGAGAGTGAAGGTGTGATATTCTTGTTCCGTCTGTTTCAGGTATGTTTGGAGGGTTTTGAAGTCCTCCAGGGATGCTAACATGTAGTTTTAGTCCGTCTTGGATGTACAGTATTTTGTAAGTTCCAGTCATACTTTCCTTCATCTTTTTGGCTATTTTGGAGTAGTTTCGCTGTCCCTCTAAGTACAATCGGTGGAATATTTTGTTTGGTTTTTACTGTTCCTGTGGTATTGTATGTGGTGAGTCTGAGATTTCCATAGTTTGGTCATTGTTTGAGAGCGGCTCAAATTTATTGGTCACTTTTATGGCTTTTGCCGGTACGTCTCTTTTGACTTAAAAAGTAGCTTCCTCTTCAGAATCGTTGCTTTAGTAAATTCCGCATCTTCAGAGTCGTTGTCAGTGGTATCAATTTCTAGTCCTCTTCTTCATCAAGGTTCCTTGACCAGTCTTGTGATTGTTGTCTTTTTTTTTTAAATTGTCCATTGTCTTAGTTGTTGGCCCTGAAATGGGCCGACAACAATTTGCGTAATTTTTGTTAATTTGTGATTTTTTGTTATGTCTCTTTGTCTCTATAAAGTGTCTAAGTTCTAACAGTATGATTACAATGTCGGGCTTTGAGCCCCGTAGCACTGGGAGCAAAAACTTCCCTACTACCCTCACTGGGGCCTTGAATTCAATTATCCCTGTTGGCGCGTTCCCTGCTTAAGCTCTAAGGGGGCCAAAATTGATCCTCGTACAGTGAAGTCAACCTTCTAACTGTCGTCCTCGTCTCGTGCCGTGCCGAACTCGAATGGGTTTCCACTGTTGCCCCAACCTCCCCACTTGCCAATAGTGACATTGGCAAGCATTGGGAAGTTTTTGGCTGATTTGATATGCGAGTTAACAGGTTGTTTTCACAAACCCTTTCCTCGTTGCATGAACTTATATATTAAATGACTTGGTACCTATGATTTAATTGTACAAAGTACACGGTTTGAGTTGGTTTGTAGCCCGACACAAGTATCCCCTTGGCAGAAGCGCCAAGCTAGGTCACCTGTGAAAGGGCTGTATTGCTTTGTGAGTTACAGGCGCATACGCTATAGCCCTTATCCTCATGGAATGATAGTGAGAGATGGGTGATTTGGTTATGATGAGTGATGTAATGAATATGAAGTTGGTGAATGTTACATTTTACCGTTACCTTTTTACCTTGATACCGTTTACCTTGTTTACCGTTTACCTTATTACCTTTTACCAAAGTTTTGCAACATTTTATTCCAGTCTTGGCCGTTTGTATGTTCTTTCTTCCTGTGTGTCGTAGTCACTAGTGCTCTTATTATTGTGTTTTCGTGGTTTGTGCTTGGTCGTAAAATCTGCCTTTCTTTCACGGAAGATTTCGTCGAGTGTCTTGCTTTTAGTCATTTCGTTGTAGTTGGTCGATTCTTGTCCTTATGTCCACGCCCGTTATCGTCCTAAGTATTTTATTTTGTGTTATTTGGAGTTTTCTGAGGTGGGTCTTGGCTGCATAGCCCCATACAACGCAGCCGTAAAGTAATATCGGTTGAATAACGCTTTTGTATATCGTCAGTTTCGTTTGTTGAGTTATCCGGTTACCTTTGAGCAAAGGGTAGAGTTGAACGAATATCGCCTTTGCCTTCTTGTTTGTTTCAGTAGTGTGTTTTGTCCATGTTAGTTTTTTTGTCAATATGAATCCCTAGGTACTTTGTGTCCGTCTTGAAGGGTATCTCTTCCTGGTATAATGTAAAGTTTTTGGTGGTGTCTGTCTTCTTCTTGATACGACGATCGCTGTGATTTGGCTGCATTCACCTTGATTCTCCATTTGGAGAGCCAGGTTTCAAAGTCTTTAAGTAACGTTGCAGTGCTAGGGAGGCATAATAAATGTTCCTTTCTCTTGGTGTAATATTAAAAGTATCGTCGGCGAAGAGTCTTGTAGTCATTCTCGGTCTAGTCGGACGTCTGACACATAGATATTGTATAAGAAGGGAGCCAGCACCGACCCCTGCGGTACACCCGCCTCCGCTTGTACTTTTTTCAGATAGGGTGCCTTCGATGGATACTTGAAATTGTCTGTGATTGGGTAGTTGTATATCAGGTGTATGATGCCACTTGGGAAGTTAGGTTAATCAGTTTTTGGGTTAGTCCGATATGCCATACCTTATCGACGCTTTTCCACGTCTAGAAAGATGGCTATTAGGTATTCGTGGTTGTTGAAAAGCGTCCGTGGCGTCTTCAGCGAAATTTAGTAATGGGTGGATGGTTGAATGCTGTTTCTTGAAACCAAATTGGATGTCTGGAATGATTTGTGGTCCTGTGTGTGTCTCTGTAGTCTTTCTAGTATCAGTATTTCAAAAAGTTTTCCCGTTGTGTTTAAAAGGCTTATAGGGCGCCTATTTTGAGGGAAGATCGAGTTTTTCCCAGGTTTAGGAATGGATATCACCTTGGCCTCTTCCAGGTTTTAGGGAAATATGAAATTTTTAGGGCTGCGTTGAAAACCTTCGAGGTGGTCTATTGCTGTCTCGGGTAAGTTCCTTAGCATTTCGTTCTTTATTCCGTCCAGTCCTGTGGCCTTGTTCTGTTTTAGTTTTTTGATAGTCTCTTGGATCTCTTGTGTTGTTTCGGGGGCTGGTGTCTCAGTTATGGGTCGGTGTAAGAAGTTGTTGACTGCTCTGTTGACTTCTCTGTTAAAGTTTTCGTCTAGTGTGGGATTTGGCTTGAGTTGGTCTTCTAAAGTTAGTGCAATGGCCTTTGCTTTGTCTTCACTGTTGTACGCCATTCCCAGTTGGCCGTGGATGGCTGGTGTGTTTGGTTTTTTTAGTTGTCCCTTTGAGCACTTTGGTTATTGCCCATGTTTTCTGTAGGTTAGTGGCTGTATTGGTAACAAATGTATTGAAGCTGTTGTTCCTGATTTGTTTTGATTGTTCTTCTCACTATAGCCCTAAGTCTGTTATACCTGGTGCGCTCGTTCGGGGTTTCTCAGCCTCTGCCAATCCCTACGGCTTCCCTCTTAAGGGCTAGCAAATAATTTAATTCGGGTGATCCATTTTGAATTCTTGTTGCTTTGGTGTTGTCTTAGTGTTGTGCTTGTAAGATTCCTGTAGTGTTGTTTGTGAACAAGTCTATAGCTGCGTCAATATCCTGTTCAGTAGTATGTCAATGTCCCCTTGGTAGTGTTCTTGTAGTTCCAGATTATACTTGTTCCAGTCAGTCGTGCTTTATTTTTTGTTTCGCCAGTTGGTTTGGTGTTCAGGTCTATTTCCCATTCGCATAGAAGAGGGTTGTGATCCGAATCCAATCTTGCAGTACTGTTAGTGTGTCTGGTGCTATTTTTAGGCTTGTCAGGATTATGTCTATTATGTCTGGTCTGTGTAGATAGTTTCAGGATAGTGGGTGGGTGTATCTGGCGCCAGTATGTTGTAGTCTGATTCGTTTGAGTGTTCCTCTATATACGTCCGTTGGCGTTCGTCAATCGATATTCCTTATCGTATTCTTGCTGTTGAAGTCGCCGCCTATGAAGAAGTTGTCAGCTGTTGTGACTATATCAAGGTCTGGTTTTAGAATCCTCTTGGACGGCGGTTATAGGCAGCCACGAAATTGATATGTCCGGATTTTGTGTTTACTGTAACCGTTGTGGCCTCAAGGTTTTGTAGGTCGTGGTTATCTGTCCGGTAGTGTGGTAAAATGGTGCTTTATCAGGACGGCTGTACCCCCCCCTCCCCGTGTTCTCTGTCTGACCGGTATATGGCGTATCCTGGGATGTTCAGTCTTTTATCCGCTTGTAGGTGGGTTTCACATATTAGGGCCAGATCAATACCATATGTACTTAATAGTTGTTCTAATTCGTGTTTCTGGGTTAGGATACCATTTGCGTTCCAGGTTAGGATCCCTTAGCTGATTTTTTTCATTAATCATGTCTCTATTCGTCATCTTCCTTGAGGAAATAATTTGTGGCTGCTTCCAGTAGAATCATTATTTTTGAAGTTTTGTCTTCAGCTGTTTAATCTTTGTGAGGTATGGTCTGAAGTAATTGATAAGTCCCGCATATGTTGATATCTTTTAGGGTGTTTATTATATCTTTGAAGTCAAAATGGGGTAGTTTTTCTCTTGTTCCTTTGTTGCTGTTTAGCGTCATTTCTATTGATTAGAGTATCCTGTAGCTGCGTGGTGTCGTGTTGGACCTGGTTGGTGTCACTGGTTTTTTCGTGTAGTGTCGGAAAGTCTTTGTCGTTTGTAGCCAAATTTTCGTATGAGTGAAGGGTTTCGGTTGTCTTTGTTCTATTTTTTTTTCAACTAGTTTTTGATATTCTGGGCACTTGGAGTAGTTTGCCGTGTGTTTTTCCTCCGCAGTTAACACAGCTTGCTGGGGTAGTTTGCGTCTTTCCTAGGGCATTCGGCAGTCAAGTGGGGTACCAGGCACTTGACGCACCGAGGCTTGTTAGAAAGTTATTTTTTGAGTGGCCAAAACTTTTGGCACTGTGGCACTGGAGAATGTTGTTCTGTGATTGGATGTAATGCTCAATTTTTACTCGTGTGTGGTTTATATATGTCTCTTGGAACAATTGGAAGTTCTTGTCGGTTCTTGTCATAGTACATACAAAGATGGGTAATAGCTTGACCTGATCGTGTGGGGTGTTTTCCTGTTGTGTGCGTGTTGTAAACTGCCGCAGTCTGTTGATGTGTACCCCAATAGTTGGAGTTCCTCTTTAATTTCATTGTTGACTGTTTGGGGGAAGTCCTTTTATTACAATTTTGAGTGTTTGTCTCTCGGAAGGGGTAGGTGTGGTATTCCTGACCTGTCTTTTTTAGCATGATTTGTAGGGCTTTGAAATCTTCTAGGGTGTTGGTGTGTACCTTTAAGCCATCTTTGATGTAAAAATTTTGAACGTCCCTACCATGGTTGTTTTCATGGTTCTAACGATGTTAGAGTAGTTTGCCGTTCCTGATATAACTATTGGGGGCAATTTTTGTTTGAGTTCTTGGGTGGTTGTTGTGCTTGTCTGGGGTTGGTGTTTGTTATTTCCGGTTTTGTGTCTATATTTACCTCCTTGTCTGCAAGTGTCTGAAATTTGTTGGTCACCCTGATGGATTTTGGTGGCTTGTCTTCCACGGCTTTGAAAAGGAGTTTTCTTTTGAGTGCAGTTGCTGCGATAAACTCACTGTCATCTTCCATCTCTTCGTCCGATAATACTGATTCTACGTCAATTTCAATATCTCTAACAGAGTCTTGTGTTAACTGTCTTTTTTGTTGAGCTCTTGTGAGGTCAGGGGTTTTGTCCATTTTCGATTTGGTGTTGGCCCGAAATGGGCCGACAGCTCTTTAAGTAATTTTGTTGAATATGTGGTTTTTAATTGTCCCTTTGTCTCAAGCGTTTAGTGTCAGTTTAAAGTCAAGTTTTTTTTATATATATATATATATATATATTTTACCTTTTCAAGGTAGATTTTGGCAGGTTTGCCGTCTATTTTCCAGTAGGCCGGGAACCTCAGCTGAGGTGTCCGGTTGGGCGTTATCGTCCTCCCGGCCGATGAGACTTTATCTTTTCTTTTCTTTTGAAATTTTACTCTTAATTCACTATTTTCAACTCTTACTATGAAGATAGGGGTGAAGTAAACCTTCCAACCCTTTCTCTCCAAAGCCACCCTGAGTTCGTTCTGTCGTCACGTCTCGTACTCGCCGAACTCGAATCAAGATTTCACCGGGTTATATACCCTCCGCTGCTGCCTGGCCTGGTCCAATCAGAGAAGAGGGAGCTTCCCATTGGTTCGGGGAAAACGAGAGTGCTATTGGCCGCCCAAGCGAGCCAATAGGAAGAAGGGAGTTGATTATAGAGGTAAGAGCGTCACGGACGGCTCAGAAAATCTGGATCGCGAACGGTCCAGGCAGTAGGGAGGGGATTAGAGCGGCCGGTGCGAGTGCGGAGGAAAGATACAAGGTGACTGAGCAGTGAGGTACAACAAGTGTACCCCAAAAAACCTCTTTTAAACAACAACCAGGGAGGGGACCATTGTTCCTTTAAAAGTATTGTCTAATATTATGTTTAATTTCTTTAACACATTTCAAATATAATCATGAGGAGAAAGTCCAGTTCTCTTTTGAGTTAAAAAAGAGAAAGGCCTAACATGATTGTGTGTCCTAAAATGCTAGGCGGTCACATAATACATTATATTATAAGATAGATATAAATATCAAATCGGGGCTTATTATAATAACTCCGGTAATTCGCTGAAAAAATTATACTTAAATTAATATTAGTATAAAAACAGGATACAAAAAAATGATTTACTTGCTATCAACCGTGCACCCGACCGGATCAAACCCTGATTTCCCCATCCTCGGCAGTCTAGCCCTAACAAGAGACTAGTACATTAGACGTGCGGCCATCGAAGCGGGTATTTATACTCAAAGAGTTGTAAGTAAAATCCTATCACCGTAAATAGAAATATTAGTTGTATGTTTTTATGGAAAGTCGCTCAGAGAGAGACAAAGAGAGTTACTATGTGGTGGAGAAACCTTGACGTTAGTGTCGCCCTGGAAAGAAACCATGAACTACGTGTAACCAAATGCCGGCTACGTAATGTTTTATGTTGGCCTGGGAAAGAAGGGTTTTTGCGGAAACGGTAAAAAAACATATTATTTTAAAAATCTCATTTTTTTTAAATAATCATTTTTTATATAATTGTTTTGATTGTTTTTATTTATTTCAACATTTAGCGTAAAACTTACTGTCTGAATTTTAATTGATGGCTAGCCATAAATATTTTTTTTTTTCCTCGATATTTTTAATTTCTATAAATATAAAAGAAGATTAAATTAAAAAAAACGCTTGTGAATTGGTATTATAGTTTTTGAAATCTTCATTCCTTCAGATTAACCTGTAGTTTACACGGACTGATTCTCGAGCTGTCGGCTAAATTGTTATGAACTAACTTGAAGTTATAAAACGATGAATGAGATATTACGATCTAATATCACATTTTCTAGTGTTTATTTGATGTTGGACACTTATAAGGTGCTGAACCAGCTTTCTGGTTTACATAACTTCCTTTTGTGGGGATTTTCAATAATCCCCTAAATATTTTTCTTATTATTTTTACCCATCCCGTCATTTAATTATTTTATTTTATTTCATCTTGAAACCTTTTTAATGTATTGGTGGGTTGATTTGTAATGGCCGCCTTGGCAGCACGATCGCTTTATTTTCTTGTTTTTATTAACTATTTAAGGTGTTTTCCTGTAAGCCTAAATCTTTTGGAGAGAAAATATCCGATATTTATTTTTATATTAATCCTTGCATTGTTTTATTACCTACTGTTTTGTTGGCCTTTTCTCTCTTTTTTTTTTCACTCAGCTTATTTTCAATTATTACAAACTACTTCTTGTACGGGATCCATCTTGATTAGTTAAGTAGTTCACGAACCCACCACACGAGCGTGCTACAAATAGAGCTTTTTTTGTCCGCTTTAAGTGAGAGAGAGAGAATTGAGAAGAGTGCTATCTTTGTCTAGGTTTTATTTGTTTTGTTTTTGGTGAGCAGTATGTTTCTAACAAGTTTAGTAGATAAATATGGTTTTGTGTTATACGTTTTATAAATTAGAAATGTTTCTTGTTAATTTTAATATTTCTTTCATGTTTAGGTATAGTTGTTTATACAGGGCTTTTAGTTGAGAAGCTAAATATTTTTGAGGGAATCTTTCCGCCAATTTCTAGCGACTTTGTCGAGATTCTCAGAAGTACCTAAGTGGGAATATTGCGGAAAAGGGATAGGCAGAGGGGTTAGAGTAAGAGTGTGGCGGAGGTTCCGTGGTTCGGCTCAAAGGGAAAATTGTAAGGGACTCTCGATTTAAAAGCTTTTCATAGAAATTATCACAAGGAGTATCTACCCTGTGTTTTTTATCAGCTACAGATGAGGACACATTCTATCTAGCATTAGTTTCTGGTGAGCCTTCCGCTGTGGGTAACTGTACCGACAGGGTTATTTCTCTTCTTCCAAAGATCACATTCTCTACGATCTTTCTTGGGTGATCTTCAAGAAGTCCCCCAAATGAAAATCATTAAAATAAATTATCTAAGCTGCTTTCTAAGAGCAAAGGGAAAAACCACGTACCGTAAGTCCATGGAAGGAACCTCTCATCCTGTCACCTTCTGAAATTGGGCTATTGACAGAATCATCTTATTTATTTTTATTGTATATACATATATGTTTTAGTTTTTTGTCTCTTAGCTAACTTTGTAATTATAAAACCATATTTCTATCAATCTTCACAAACAAACAAAAATGCTGTATAGTAGCATTGTAATTTGTCTGGTTTGATCCGATAGGCTGTGACACCCTTAAGGTTCCAAAAAAAACCGTGCCATAAGTGATGCGAGGAGTCACAAGAGAAAACATTTTTTTTTAAATTTATTTGTCTATATTGGCCAATACTGAAGTAAAGGCAGTACAACATAATTACCAGAAAAGTAGTTTTGAGAGAAACCGATTTAACGTCTGGTGTTAACCAGAAATGTTGAGCGATTTTTATTGTGATTACAACAAACATATTTATTATATAGCGCCAAAAACCATTAGGTGGCTTTTGAATTAAAAGCCCAGACTATATATATATAATGAGGTAGAGGACCACATATACAAACTCCTGGTAAATTATTCCATATACATGCAGAAGGCCGCACACCAAAAGTGTACTACAGCCTACCTCAAACCATCGGGAAAAGATTTCATTATAAACATGTTAAACCTGACCTTCCTAATGCCTTTCCTCAAAAAATATAGGTTCAAATCACTCATAACAAATGTTATAAAGCATTTATAAGCAATATATTAACAAACGTCGACAGAGCGCATTCATAAAAAAAGAATAGGATTTAAATTATATATATATATATATGCCATTAACGCCGTAAAACGAACATTACAACACAGTAGACAAGAATAACGTGATCTAAATATATGTATATATCAACAAACGTCGTTAAAGAATATTCAAACTTAACAGTTAACAGTTTAATTTAATTATACATATCAATAAACGTCATTAAGAGTATTCAAGTCAGCGCACCAAAGGCCCCTGAACCTAGCAAGTGAATCAACGTAAATTATTAAACAGTTAGGTAATGGTAAGGAGCGCGCCGGTAATCTCAAAGATCTTTATTTTTTTTAATCAAATTAAATTTAATATACTCGCGGCAGTTCCACGAGAAATCCCTAAAGCCATTATGAAAAATAGATTTATTTAAAAGTTAACATTTAAACGACAATTTTGAAAAAAGAATCCCCCATAATTTTATCTAAATTGAATTTTGAATTCATGTCCAGAATAGATTTAAATCGGCGCCCTCACCTTTTAAATGTCAGTGGTACAGTAAGGTAAATTATCTAAACTTACAAGCCATTTTATAGTAAACACAGACACGAATAAATTCTCAGAGAGGGGGAAGACGGGTGGAGAAGAACAAACAAAAGAAGGGAGGCGAGCAGCGCTCTGGTGGGGCAAACGGTGACACTGGGAACTATTGAAAGCGTTTGAGAAACTTCCACATGGGTAGAAACTAAACTACTTGGTCAAACTTTGTCCTTGTTCATTGTGGGTGTGGCAACACTCACGAGTGGGACATTGGGCCTGGGCTCGCTTTAGTTCGTGTTGTACATTCCTCGGGAGAGTGTGTCGCGGTTGTGGTTGCTCCAGTGAGCCGCGTTACAACAAGGCGGGTGGTGAGTATGGTCCCACATTACTGACCATTATACAGTTTGTGGTTCTTCTTTCGTGTTACATCGTACAAGCAGGGAAAATAACTTCCACATGGAAAAGTTAATGTAATCATACCTTTTTAGTTTGAGTACATAGTATCTTTTGTCTTTATGTCAGATACTTATAAATGTCATATGGCTTCTTATGCAAACCAGTATTAATTTTAATACACCTAGGTAATTAATTAGATCAGTTACAATATGTTCAGTTTGGAGAGTGTAATATCTTATGCTTTACTGTTCAACTCTGATGGGCTGACCTAGTCGAGAAGTGACCTTGAACAGCGCACCTCCTAGGTAAGGAAGGCTAGTTGGTTGGTTGGTTATACTATGACGTAGACAAACATACAATAGCCCCATGGCTTCTTTGGTGCTGAGTGACAGTTCACAGCTGACTTCTGACAGTCAATATTTAGGTATATACCTAACCACACACAACCAGCAGAAGTTTCCCAGAATTATTTTTTACTCTGTAGTTTTTTTTTATCATTCCTAATCTTTCCCCAAACTGGGCTACGAGTGATGTATTCCAGACGTTGCAGTTATATTACTATACCAAAGACAAGATGATATCAAAGTAGAAAATGTATATAGTGGGTTGAGCTTATTGGCATATCCTTGTCCATCATGGCCTATGAGGTCTATGAGCTTAATTTTGGTCTTCTTTCGACTCCAGTATTCTACGGGGCATCCAGACTAGAACACACAAACATCCTTTGATGTGACGGGCAAAATAACGACAACTGGTGGCCGGGGCCGAACAGAACATCCGACAGTTTTGGTTACAATGTCGTGTTGTCCACTCTTGTCCGAATATTGATCGTATTGGTTATTCTGTTCTGTCTGTACGCAACAAAGAGTTACCAAACGTCACCACATGAGCGCCACCAGCGTGCAAAGAACTCGGTATATAACGTAACTCTGTTATGACACGTGGGAATGCTCCCAAGCGGACGAACAAACAATTATAAATCTTAATATTAATCTTGTTGGGTCTAAATAAAACATTCATCGCTATTTTAAGATGACAAGATATTACCACGTGATACTTCTCCAGACTTAGGTTAAGTTGAGTTCTAACTCCGTTAGTCCTCGACTAATACTACGATTGGAATTGTTCATATAATTTAGGTCTAATGGTTATATTTTTAACCAGAGTGGAAACTCAATTATATTCCATTCGTTTATCGTGGGAGGTATCAGTCTTACCTTGGCTGATTACACTATGGTCCTATCTTACAATCTACACCGTAGTGGAAGCAAATGAGGTTTTATGAAGAGCCAAGTGTTAATATCTTGATCATATTTGCCATTGTACTGCTTTCTTGGGGAATTATAAGCCATTTTGAGAAGCGGGTTGCATCTTAACTTGAGAAAAAAAAAATAAACAGTTTGAGAAGTCTGCTAATGATCTTTTCCTCTTCCCCTAACTAGTATTGTACCTTCTCGGGGGTTAGATGGTACGCAACATACATATATCAATATATAAAATAGCAAGAAGAGGGTCTTGCGTCAAGTTACCTATAAATTGCTGCGCAGAGACAAAAGTAAACATGGCCATGAAGCGCCCATTAGCTTTACAATAACAGATTAGAAAAGCTAGTAAACAATCCGTCCGCTTGATACATTAACATGGAACATTCTGCAGACAATTGTAACGGACAAGTTCAAGGTCTGTGTTCTCAGCTATTACCTTTTTCTTAGGTTGGCACACGACCCATTGCTCTAAGCCAGTAGGGCAACAATAATACAATTGTTGGGCACCCAAAAAAGAGGGCCATCAATGCAAATTAAAGACAAAATATTAGATACCACGAGCCGTGCCAGAAGGGCTGAAGTGGCCCACAAGTTTGAAACCAAAGTGGTGTACAACATGAATTAAATATGCCTAACTAGCACCGCCCTAGGCCCTGAACAATCGAACTATCTCTTTCCCAGCTAGCCACCTCTAAGACTGCCAAATAGCCATACGGGTTAAGGTGTGGGACTCACTCCCATTGAAACTACTGGTCCAAAAACTCAGCAGGAAACTCGCGTGAAGCGCGAGAGGATATCATTAGATATAAAACACTACGACAGACATTAAGTTATATAATAGGCTAATCCTCTAAACTAATATTCCCTAAAGACTACGACGTGAGTCCAGCCATGGTACAGGCTATTCCCGATTCCTTTATTGGTCTATCGAAGTCCCAGGTTACTTTCTTTCGGTCTGGTCGGTCCTCGGCGAGAACATCTTGATCACCGCTAAATGAAGGCTAAGTTTGTAGAGAGTCGACTGTCTAGAAGACGTTTGATTAATAGCAATCATATTGTTGCCAAGCGAACCACGGAGTTTTATAGCGGTCGAAAAGCACTGCATGCCGGGACGGACGAAAAGAATGGGGGGGATTAACCATCTAGGGGGTTCTGGAAGGTTGACTCCGCCTAGTGAGCCGGGTGAGTGCCGTCTTAAGTTGTTCCAGAAACTCGAACCGGTCAAAGTGCGATATAATTGAATGGCACTGTCTCCCCACATTCTGACGGCATCGCTTCTGATGGGGCCGGAAGCGTTTCATGAAAAGTATCCAAGACGTTGGTATGTAAACACAGACATCTATGTATTACAAAACTTGTATGTAGATCAGGGGGTGTGTTTTTTACCCATGATAAGTTGCTTCAAATTTTAGGGCCGTAAAAGGGCTGAACGCCCATTACAGTATAAAACACTCACTTTATTTTGGGTGTTCCCTTGCAATATTTCCTTTTTCTATACAGACGCAGGTCAGACTGACAGAGTTGTAGAAGATGTAAAAACACCAACTTCAGAACAATAATATTGGTGACAACGTATAAAATATTTTTAGAATGTGTGATTTTTTTTTTCAAACTGGCTGATTAAACTCAAACACAGTGACATGGAGAATCCATAGTTGCCTTGCCGTGACGCCACATATAGACAACCTTATTAACAACGCAAATAGTTGGAGCACCATTTTGGTCGCATAGGCCTACCAATCAAATGTTACCTAACCTCAGAGTCTCGAGTCTGTGTTACAGCACCCTCGTGGGAAATGGAGCCTTTTCAAACATTACTTACTTACTTGGCACTAGGAATTGAAAAGTTAGCGTATAAACCAACGGGTAGTAAGATACGGTCCTAAAACAAATCTCTAAAGTCCAACAAAAGTACAAAAGCTGTCGACAATCACGTGATATGATACATAAAGTCAATGGTAATAGTCCTAGCAAAATTGTTATTAATAAAGTTAAAACTACAGCTAGGAGAGGGTTTCAAGGGGGAGGGGCGCACCCCCCCTTCTAGAACTTCTTTTAGTTAGTATTCACAACAATAATTTTAAAAAAATAAACCAATTAAATTTTTATTAGCGTATAATCTGAGCAGGTAGTAAGACGCGGTGCTACAAAAATCGTTATTATAGTCACTATTAGTTGTACTGGACAGTTGTCAGGTAGTATCTCACTGGACAGTTGTCAGGTAGTATCTCATGGACAGAGAGATACCGTCATGGGGTGGACAGTCAATAGAAAAAACCAAAAACCGTATTAAAGTTCGGGAAAGAACCACTACTGTTAGTGTCGCATGACGTAATTTGCCAAGATGCTTTGGACGCCATTTTAGCTCGAACACATGTGCTTTCACACTTTGTTTCCAAGACTTTGTTATTTAAACTTGTATTTTGAACTTTTCATTTAATATTCTATTTTAAGCAATGCTTTGGTTTATTATATATGTGAACAAATTAATAGTGTTGAATTTAGTTAACCTTAATGATAATTACTTACTTTTATGTTAAACTTTTTTTTAAATGTGTTCGTACTTTAAAATTAATTATTAAGTTGTCTGTCTAGTATTTAAATTTAATTTTGAAAATGTCGTGAGAAAAAGTTTGTGTTGTGTGCTTCAATATGAGTACGTTCCTGGAACAGTGCGCCATACACTTCCGATCTATGGGAACGTGAGTTTACATATGGATTTAAAGAATTAATCCAGCTTTGAAAGAATTTGATGATCTCAAAATCTATAAAAACTTTTTGGTGTGCAATAAACACTTTGATGAAGGTAGCAAAAGTTTTAGAACAGAGAGACTAAATTGATTAGCCTTTCCAAACCTACATTTGGCCAGGTAAGTTAGTCTACCATTTTCTCTAATAGTTTAGCCTTAATTTAAATACATAAATGATTGTTTGAGTTTAAATTTATGATAATCATTGAATCTCAAATGGTCAATTAGAGTGTCTCGTTTTTATTTATTTAGCCTAGGTCTATTAATTTTCATAAATGGTACTATACATAAGGCTATATCGAATAGTTTTCTTCATGCACTATCGACCCTTGAAGTACTGTTGATCGTTGCAGTGGCAATCACGTGATCAAGTGTACCGTAGCTTTGTCTGAATAGTCACTAAGTGTGCCAAATTGCACCCTTCACAAGCCCTTGATCCAAGGGTGGCTGTAAGCCGTCCTCGACACCATGTTGATGCAGTGTTTGATTAGCAACTGTTTCAATTTTTCTTTTTGTCTGCTAGAGCTCAGAACCTCATTATTGCCATTTCACGCTATACAGTTTACTAAATATAATAGTTTTTTTATAATTTTTTATGAAAAGAAGTCACCAAAAATCTGTTCTATTTTAAAATACCAAAGTGTTTATTAACAAGAATATGCACTTAGGCCTAACAAATATTAAAAGCATTGATTATATTGAATGAATGGCTCTAACTGCATGCAAACGTTTTGACTCACACGAGGCGCTTAACATAGTTTTAATCTTAACTGTTCATTTCTTCTACAGACCCAACCGAAAAGACGACCCCAAAGAACAAAATAGAACTTACACCTACTACACTTAAAGAAACCGGGCATTTTATTACTCCGAAAGAAAACAAAAAGATGTTTATTATTCTAAACTCCTCACAGGAAATCTAGATAATATAGGTATCAAAATAGTAAAAAACTCTATTAGTTACCAATGCTCAACTTTGTACAAACACACATGAGGACTGATATTAAACACATTTAAACCTGTATAATTTATTACATTTTATTATCTTACAGATTAGTATAATATAATCATACAATTAGTATTATTGTCCATTTAGGCAATCCAAAGCTATGTAATACTTACTTATCTAGAGACCAGGAATGTGAATTTTTAATGTGATATTATCAACAATTTTCTAGCGAGGCTGTGAGATCAATTTGAATATAGTTTCTTCCTTTGCACTTGACTAGACTTTAACCTTTGTGCCAAGTTCCGAGCTTGCCACACACTACCGCATAAAGAAAGCTATTTATTTTATTTGTCTTTATTTAATTTGGTGAAGTTAACACCTTGTCTTGCTAGCAACTTAATTAGTGAGATATTTGTGATTAATAGCAAACATTTTTCTACAAATTAGACTCAACCTAGGTACTTAATTGCTTTGTCACTGGTGAAGATATGGGAAGTATTGGGTTTAGGTAACATTTTGATCAAGGAGAATACACTTCAAATACACGCATATTGGCTTCTGTGCCCAAGACCGTTGTTAATTTAATATATCTCTATCCAGAGTTAGCAAAACTCGCTAAATCTAATTTTTTCTCATATTTGTCACTAATAATATTATTTACTTGAATTTTTTTTATATTTGCTTTGTATTTTTGTTTTGATTATGTATCTAATTTTTCTCAGGGATAGTACGCCAGGGTGTCCAACACTTTGTGTGCAAAAACTGAAATAAGGTGGAAAACTTTATGATGGTGATGATTCCAATAACAGGGATTCTAGGAATTGAATAAGACTAAAATTAAATATAACTATTTGAAACTTTTTTGCAGCTTTTAAAAACTCACCCAAATCACAGATCGACTTTAATAGGCCTATTGACAAACATGTGTTTTGCATGTGCTACCCCCACCATATAGGCTATTGTTTATTTGATTACTACTCTTCAAAGTTTTAATTTATTTATTCATGAAAGGTTAGGTTAAGTTATTAGTAAATACAGACATTGAATAATTTTTATTTTGGTTTTAATATATTCTATGTATTGTTAGTTTTTTTAGCACCACGTCTTTCTACCCGTTTTGCTCATATGCTTATGTACTAGGCCTAATTATGCTAACGGGCTAGGAATGAGGGAGATTGAATTTAGAGGAAGTGCACCCCAGTGCCTGGAGGGTGATTGGAAAACCATTTAGGAAAAACCCATTCTCATTACACCGACCTGGTTCAAACCACAATCTTCTCATCCTCAGCAGGCTAGTCTAACTCGAGTGACATGTTAGACCTCTGGGCCACTGAGGCGGTTGTATCCTTGTTCGTGGAATGATAGTGTTAAATTAGTTGTTATTTAATCTAAACAAGAGGACCTTATTTGAACCAATTTTTGCGTACCATCTGCTTTTGATCTTTAAACATTCAGATTGCCCTCTCTCCATTCCACACTTTGGCATTTAATCAGATTTTTGTTTATTCTTGTTATTTCATGTTTATACTAATTGATCTTCATTTTGTTTTGTTTTTAGTGAGAAAGATGAAAGGCTTATTAGGCAGAGTGAACGTGCCTCGAGCAAGATACCTAACACCAAAAGCTCATTATATTTACAGCTTGGCCACTAAGCTACAAAACAAACAAAAACTTGGTTATCTAGAAGATGTTTGTAATTCAAACAAAGATTTACAGCAGCCCAGAAATGTGTGGACACCGT
Source organism: Timema cristinae (assembly GCA_039000515.1). Taxonomy (NCBI): domain Eukaryota; kingdom Metazoa; phylum Arthropoda; class Insecta; order Phasmatodea; family Timematidae; genus Timema; species Timema cristinae. Next base: position 1,244,924 of record JBCFYV010011172.1, read on the forward strand.
AAAGCGTAAAGAATTTATTTCAAAATTAAATTCAACAACCCGGACATTTATAGAGTCTCAAATAAGAACTCAAAAACAAGCATCCTAAAGGATGTAGATTCTCAACCGAAGATAAAATTTTAAGTTCATCACTTTTCTCTATGACATTGAGTTGTTATATAAAATTGATTGTGATGGTTGTGTTTTGCTGATATTCAAATTATCAAATCGGCAAATAATGCAGTTTGTTATTTGCCATAATACTAAATAATGTGGTAATGGACACAGCTCCTTGAAGTAACTGCCATTGATTTTTAAAATATTATTTATGATTTTTTCATACTGAAAGCCTGTGTGTATATATATATATATATATATATATATATATTATATATATATATATATATTATATATAGAGAGAGAGAGAGAGAGAGAGAGAGAGATAATAAATATATAAATTAATTGTTTGCTAATGCTACGGATCTTGAATTCCTTCCATTCTCCGTCTAGTGTTCCAATAGTATTTTGTTAGTTGGGTTGGTATATCATCCTGTATTCTGGTTATTGCTTGGCACTGATGCAAGTGGTCTCCATTCATGATAGTATCTGGTGGTTTACACGGGGTACATTGGGGCGAGGTATACATGATAGTATCTGATGGTTTACACGGGGTACATTGGGGCGAGGTATACTTGTTATGTGTCCCAATCATGTCCAGTGGTTAATCGGAATAGAGTTACAACTTTTCTTAGTCGGAAATCGGGAATAAGATTTTTATTGAAATACTGGTTTAATCTAAGTTGATATTGTGATTATAATTGTTTTTAGACATTTACTGAGACAAATATCAATCCAAAGAATAATCGGTGTACTATGTCTCATATGTTATGTGTATTTCCCTCATGTGACAAATGGGAAAAAATTTAGGTATATGAAAGCAAAAATGTTAATATACATCTTTAGCCTTCCATTTTGTGTGTAAGAAAATATTTTTTTTTACAAATGCTAATTACATGCTAAACTTTCTGCATAGTTGCGGTAGGCTAGATAAATGGTAGATTTCTTTTGTCTCATATGTAATGCGATTTTTTTTTAACCTAAGCTAACTCAAAATAAATTCCTAAAAAATTTTTAGACTTCCAGGGAAGTGCACAAATCCTATTTAAAGGTAAAATTTTGCATAAAATAAAATTGCCAACCTTTAGAAAATAAAAATGATAATATGTTCAACTGTCCCATACATGATCATGGAATTGCCCTAAAGGAGAAATAGTGTGTTTACTATTTAAATATTTTGAGTAGCCTGTTTAAAAAAACTTTTCTAAACAATCTAGCTTCTGGGCTTTCAAACATTAGGTCTAATATTAGAAATGAGAATGTCATTTATAGGCTGTTGTGTATGCGACGTTTGGTTGAACTGAGATAAAATGAAGTGATTATTTTCAAAGCTATTTTGAAGAGGAGCTTGTAATTTTGCTTGTGGCTTACTGTCTTTGTACATTTAACTTGGTTTAGTTAATATTTCTCAGTAACAAAATAAAACCTGATTTGAAGAAATTATATATAAGGATTCTCCTTGGATGGAACTTTTATAAAATACAGAGTTTTTTTGTTTGTTTTTGTGTGTGTCATGGGTTAAACCTCCTTTAACGAATATCTATGAATAGCTCTTACTCGAAACAATCTTCCAATAACGGACATGGACACTTAGGTGCATATTTATGCAAAACAATCCCTAAACAACATTCATATATTAAAAACACAGGTTTATGATGTTGTGATTAAATTAGATTGATTTTATGACTTTGCAGTGTTCATGGGCTAAGTAAAGTTGTGGATTGTGGCGTTTGTTTTATGGAAATTTGGATCTGAGACTTGCTGAAGTATAAAGTTAATATAGTGCTACCCGCTTCAGTGGCCGAGTGGTCTAATGCGTTACTCTCGTGTTAGACTGGCCTACTGAGTACGAGAAGATTGGGTTTTGAACCCGGTCGGGTACACTGAGTGTGGTTTTCCACTCTCCCTTGGCGCGAATGTGGGTGCACTTCCTCTCAAATCAACCTTATTAATCCCTATCGCATTAGAGTAATTAGAACATAAGTGTATAACCCGGACGGGTAGTAAGGCGCGGTGTTAAAAAATATATATATGGTTAACGCGGGTGATCCTCTGGTAATGGTATATGGGTTGATTTGTTCAGAAAAACAAGAAGAGATAACTTTATAGATTTACATCAAAATGTCAAAATGAATCATTTTAACATTGGAGTACTTAATATGGGGAATATCTTTAACTTAGGTTGGTAGCTCATTCTAATCATAGCATTGTAATGGGTAAATAATTGTGTTCTATGTTCCAATCATAATGACTTATGTAAGTCTTGTTGAATCTGTTAGAAGGTTAATTAATATTTCAAAGGCTGCATTTTATTTTGTTTTGTTACGAACCTCTACCTAATACTATGTTTCTGTACATAAGTAAATTAACTTTAATCGGAATAATAAATGCAGCTACCACAAAATATACAAGTTACTATAATTGTTTTCAGCTTGGTTTTGTGAATGTTTAAAGTTTACTTAAAAAAATGTGTTATGCTTGATTTGGGTTGGATTCGAATTGAAAAATTAGACTTTCATTAATATATATATATATTATATATATATATAATTATCTAGGGTCCGGGTTTCAATCTTCGGTCCCGGCACAGATTTATCTGATAACCAAACCCTTCCTTCACCTCTGACAAGACATGTATTAACCACAACTTGTGAATGTGTGGAATGCCAGGCCTCCACCGTGGTTCGGATTCCATGTTAAACTGTAGGTCCTCCATTTCATCTCACAATCACCCTAACATTACACAGCGTAAGTGCGTATAACCTGAACGGGTAGTAATTCGCAGTGAGAATAATAATATTAATTAAAACTAATTCCCTCGATATTTTTCCAAAAGAAATATGTTTTGTTTGATTTTTGGTCAAAAGATAAGAGAAAAGGTTTTACTATAACTTGAGACTATTTGTGCATCTCCTTGTTTCAACCAATTAGGAATTTTGAAAGAATCTGATAAGCGACATCCAACTCGTACCTTGACATACATATGTCGAACATCTCAACAAGCTTGGCAAATTTTTTTGGGTATCCCAAACTTCACTAAAGTTTCAAAAAATTTGTTTCTTTTAACTGAATCATAGGCCTTTTTAAAATCCATGTATAATTGATGAACCGCCATGTTGTATTCAGGCTTTTTTTCTCTGTACATGCAAACTGTTGGTGTGTTTTCCCTTAAGATTTTAATAATAAAATTAACTTAGAGGACAAATTAATTCCACTTATTTTATTACAAAAGATGTTTTATTTTTTTTAAATGTGTTGTTGTTGTGTTCAACAAGGTTAGAAACGTGATAGCTTTATGCGTTATTTAACAAAATAAGTAAAACTCCATGAATATAAAAATCACACCAGGACATAGGAATCAAACCTTGGGACGTTAGGCTTAATATGTCCATGCTCTTTACCACTTTCCAGGAATGATCCCTTGCCCAGGGTCATTCCTCATGGGTTTAAGGATAATTTCATTTGGGGAAGGGGGGAAAGTTTATAACGAGTATGGTTGCTGATTTAGCTGCACACGCTCTTGGAAACACTCTTATTTAAAACATTTCCAAGCAGCACTGTAAAACACACTTGGTCCATGAGTTTGACCTGCCTGCCTTAAACTATTTGGCCACTAAAGTAGGGAAAGAAGATTTAAAAATCATTAATTTAAATTGATATCTCAACAAATGTATTGCTGTTTATTTTGTTTTTGATTAATAAAATTTGTGAACACAGTTTTAAGTTTGTTTAGCCTTTTCTTTTACAAGTTTTAAAAAGGTATTGGGTTCCCTTATCACAAAAATGATTAGGAGTTTAACCAAAGGTCTATAGGCCTAATTGTAAGAAAAACTCAATTTGTTATTATACTATTTTGTCTAAATAGTTTTCTATATATTGCAAATTTAATTCCACTAGGTTTCCTTTAAAATAAAGGGCTATGATGTAAATAATGGTCTCTAAAATTTTGCATGTTCATGTTGTATCAACTTTAATTAAATCATATATTAAAAGATGATCATTATAGGAGTCAACTTCTGCCAAATTTTCAACTAAAAACCATTCTAAATACAACATGATAATTCAAAATGTAAGGTACCATTATTTACACCAGAGCCCTTCAAATCAAAAGTAGCACACCTAGATTTGAATATACCGCCAGAACAGTTGCTAGTTAGGGAAAGTGACACTTAGCGCTACTTGTTATGGTTCAGAAATACACCACTGAGAGCGCCTTCTATATTAAACTGTCTTTTCTATGGATATCGTACCAGTTTACTAGTCCAGGCACGCTGTGACGACATTGATGGTGGTGCGCTCTACAAGCCTTGGCTAGGTAGGTACTAATACTAGTCAGGAGCGCTGTGACGACATTGAATGTGGTGCGCTCTACACAGCTGGCTAAGTAGGTACTAATACGAGTCTAGAGCGGCTTGACGACATTGAATGGTGTGCACTCTACACAGCCTTGCTAGAGTAGGTACTAATACTAGTCCAGGAGCGGCGTGACGACATTGAAATGGTGTGCGCTCTACACAGCCTTGGCTAAGTAGTACTAATATAGTCCAGAGCGGCTGTGACGACATTGAATGGTGGTGCGCTCTACACAGCCTTGGCTAGAGTAGGTACTAATACTAGTCCAGGAGCGGCTGTGACGACATTGAATGGTGGTGCGCTCTACACAGCCTTGGCTAGAGTAGGTACTAATACTAGTCCAGGAGCGGCTGTGACGACATTGAATGGTGGTGCGCTCTACACAGCCTTGGCTAGAGTAGGTACTAATACTAGTCCAGGAGCGGCTGTGACGACATTGAATGGTGGTGCGCTCTACACAGCCTTGGCTAGAGTAGGTACTAATACTAGTCCAGGAGCGGCTGTGACGACATTGAATGGTGGTGCGCTCTACACAGCCTTGGCTAGAGTAGGTACTAATACTAGTCCAGGAGCGGCTGTGACGACATTGAATGGTGGTGCACTCTACACAGCCTTGGCTAGAGATGAAGGTGCGGTACGCCCATATAAGGTTCTGAGTGATTTTCTATTTCTTTCATCATTTAATTAAAAACCTAATACCATACAGATATGGATGAAAATATTACTAATGGCTAACAGGAGTAGTGTACTAAGCTCACAGCACTTTTAAACTACTAAATTATCACTATTGAAATTATTAAAATAAACATCAAAGACGTCACTATCATATCTAATAAAGAGTTCATAACTTATGCTGTAGCGTTGATTTGAAAATATAGGTATGGTGTAATTATTATATACAGGACCTAAATTAAATTCATTTAACTTTAGGAGAGATGATATTACTGTTGGCCTTTTTCAGAAGAAGGAAAAAAGTAATTCATGTGCATAGCATTTCACTAAAACGTGTAATAATCTTAAAATATCTTTAATTTTTTATAGCTTATTCCTAAGACTTATATTAACTGGTTCAAGGGTTAATCGTTTTAGAGTAACTCTTTGTTTTTAGATTGTTATTTAATTTAATCACTAAGAAAATTAAGTTATGTATAGTTGATTTATTTTTATTAATTTTGTGAAACCCCATTTTGGGTGTATTGTGCTTATTTTGGGCATCTATATAGTCTCTATTTTGACATTTATTTGGAAGCGAACTCAGTGACCCAAATTACAATAAATTGTTTGGTTGTAATAGTATCATTATCTTGAAAATATATCCCGGAGATACTCTTAGCACACTAGCTATTAACGGCTTGATCTAATTGGGCAGGGATGATGAAGGTAGTTAAAAGGAAATAAACCCGCTCTAGCCTAGAAGGAGGCTGGGAAAACCACACCTAGTTCAGCCTACCTAGGTTTGAACCTTGACTTCCCCATTGGTCGAGTGCAGTGCGAGAATAGCGCGTTAATTCGCTCAGCGACTGATGAAGGTGATAGATTTGGTTAAAGTTTAGGTTCGATGTAACTTCTTTAGGCTACAAAGACTTATACAATTATTATCAATGATCATTTGAAATTGTGTCATTTGGAGAAATAGGATAATGATATTAAGAACAGTTGAACTATGATTAATTATGGTTGTGCTATTTGTTAAACATATTTTTAATTTACTTTTTAAATTTGTATTAAATCTTATATTGAGAGGCAACATTATATTAAATCCCATAGTGGTATTAATATAACTTAGTAAATATTTTCTACGTATCAATTTATACCTTAGAAAAATTGTCCCGTAAAATAAACACATTTGATTCCACGACCTTAAATTTAATTTGACAGTAATATTATCTAATATTATCTAAATCACACACTATTTATATTTTAGTATTTGAAAAAGTAGTTTATATAAAAATAAAACATTAGACCCTAACAATCTTTTTGGAAAGTTACTTTTTACATCTCCAATAATAACATATCAGTGCGAGTCCAGCCTGCTCATAATCTGACAGAGGGCAGCACTTCAATTTCCTCAATCTACAGTCATAAATATACAAGTGGCTCGGATCTCACTATGCTTATAGATATGTATACAAGTTATACATATCGCACTATAGTTATACAAGTGGTATATATCACACTATAGTTATAGAGATACAAGTGGTATATACCACACAACATTATGACTAATATTTCACTAAACATTTTACCTAGACATAATGAGAAAGTCTTCCTATTTTTTAATTAAATAATGATTCATCCATCAGTATTCTAACACACTACTCTCATGTTAGACTCGATTGCCGGTAACGGGAAATCTTGGTTTGAATCCAGGAATGTATGTGCCTGAACAAAAGAGTAATATATTTAGATATTATTATAAATACACACTAGACAATTCCAGAGAAAGTGAATGTGGGGAATGCCAGGCCGCCACCGTGGTTCGGATTCCACGTTAAACTGTAGGTCCTTCATTTCATCTCACAATCACCCTACCATTACACATTAGCGTAAGTGCGTATAACCCGAACGGGTAGTAAGACGCGGTGCTAATAATAATAATAATAATAATAATAATAATAATAATATAATAATAATAATAATCCAGAGAAAGCACGTTTTAAAAATATCAATATTTATTCAATTATTGTATTACGTTTGTGACATATTATAATCATGACTATAGACGTGCGGTATATTATTTATTAAAATAAAGTACCAACTTAGATTAAAGAAATGCGCCGATGGTCACACAGACACAGGCTCTAAATTAGATTTTGTCTCATATTTTACTATATAGTTTAAGGGTTATACTGGTGTGTATATTTGATGTAATATAAACTATTCACTCTACCTTCTCACAAATGTGGATACACTTTCCTTATCCCTGTTTCAGTGAATAGTATGTGGATAACGTAAGGGGAGGGGGAATGAGAGAGTAAAATTAATCAAAGTTTAAACATTGTAACCTACATTGAAATTAATTCATCTTTCGCTTAAATGTATTTAAACAATTATAAAAAATGCTTTTAATTTTGTATTTTCTTTTTACTTTAATTAAAAGTGTAGATTTGAGGAACTACCACGTTTGGTGCAAGGTACGTCTCAGACACTACTATAGCACTCTAGCACCAAACACTCAAACATCTACACCATATCGACTTGTGCAACCACTTAACTCGACTTGTTGCCGGTAGATAGCAGTATTGACGGCATAAACTTTATTTCCACACCACGTGACGTCATACCTCGCTTGCTCCTGTTCTGTCATCTTCCGTAGTGAAGTTAGAATTTTACCATTTATTTGCAATGTAAATAGTTACATTTTCCTTTGTTCTAGTTATAAATCAGTGGTGTGTATTCTAGTCTTCTCCTTATCAGTCAAATATGTTTACTGCTCAAGTGCTCAACGAATTTACTTGATAGCGAAACCGTTTATAATTCGCTAGAACTGCTCCCGCCTTTCACTTTGACGGTTGTGTAATTTAACTGGCCAAGTTAACCTAAAGACCTAGCAGGTCTCTGATCATAGTGCGTAGTGCTGGTATAATGGCCAGCAGCTCTCAGGAAAACAGCTCCGGATTATTGGATCAAAGTATCCCGCTATGGAAGAGGGAGCTTATCTTGCGTAGACGAGCGATCGGTCGGAGTGTGACAGCTGGCAATATGAAGCTCAGCTGTGTGGACCTCGCGAGCGGACCTAGCGCTCTGAAGCAGCAACAGCTCGCAGACTTTCACCTCACAGTCGGGACGAACATGAGATTGGTGGAACATCGCAATCCTCTGTCTGAGATAGACTCTGGGCTTAATGGCCTTACGGACTCTAAATCTGTGAAATATCGCTCGACTAACATGGTGGACGAGAAGTGCCGGAGGAGTGCTGCTGTGAACGAGAATAACAACCGTCGTACGGACACCGAGTGTCAGTCGGACTCCAGTGAAGAGCTGCAATATGGACCAGGTATTGTGAACAAACTCAAGAGTAAATACCTTAGTTTGACCTTGAGGGAAAGTCAGAACAGGGGCGTGCGCCCGTCTCTGGCCAACATCAGGCGCTACGCCAGTATGGAGAACATACTGGAGAACGACTTGGGGACCACCGGAAAACCGCAGATAACGGCCCCGCACTTTGTTAAAAGGGCGGATGCGGTGGGAAATAACGCAACTAAAATTGAGGTTATTTCCCAGCACCACCAGAGGTACCGGGCCGCGGGCAGGGCCAGTAGGAAGGATTCTGTGAAAAGAGCTAGGTCAGTGGAAACCTTACATCGATATGACTCTAAGTTGCTCGGTGGGTCGAGTGAAGATGTGAACAAAAACCGTCCGGTTAGTCTGTTGAGCCACGAGATTGTAATTATCGAGAACAAAATGAAGATGGAAGCGACTGACCAGACTAAGAACAAAGTACAACCGACTAAAGATACAACCTTGCCACTTCCGAAGCCCCGCCTCCACGTAAGTGTTCCCCTAGAAAAGGAACTGCCGCCCCCAGATACTGTCAAGCAAACCCTTAAGATCTTTGAGTGCTCGAGTTCAAGGAAAGTCCTGAAACCGGTTAAGACGAAACCTAAAAACACAGTCAACATTAACAAAACTTCTGCCAGTCTAGTGAAGAGCATTTCTAACAAATACAAGCCCTTGACCTTGAAACCTTCACTTTCACCAAAACCTCAGGCTAATCTTGTTCCTCCAGTGTCTGCTCCCAGGAAACTAGCGCCAGCAGAAGAGCCATCCTCCCACCCTGTGGACCGAATCACACCCAATGTCAGCATTACAACCAACAGAAAAGCAAAGTCGCCATCACCTCCGTTCTCATTGAGAAACTTAATTTCCTCCCCAGAATCTGTGTTGCTGTCAACAGCCGAACCCTCCCCTCGACTTACTAATGGAGAAGAGAAATATGTCTCGCTTGTAGAGGAAGATAATTTTAGTTCGGACAATGATGACCTTGATGGGATAATCTCCAGTAAAAAACCTATTCCCAAATCTGCAATGGAGAACATTCGTAAAGATGGGCTGTCCCTTCATTTCAGTTTCAATGGGACCAACAATTCCGCCAGCGAGAAACCAAAGTCCTACCTGCCAAATGGTAAAAGTGTGACGCCAGCGATGCAGAATAACTCTAGTCCTGAGACCACCCAACTTCACTCTCCACCTGCGCCAACACCTCTTGAGACCACCCGACTTCACTCTCCACCTGCGCCAACACCTCCTGAGACCACTCGACTTCCCTCCCCACCTGCGCCAACACCTCCCGCTATCTTGTCCCTCTCTACCAAGTCTCCTGAGACCATCCAACTTCACTCTTCACCTGCGCCAACACCTCCTGAGACCACCCGACTTCCCTCCCCACCTGCGCCAACACCTCCCGCTATCTCGTCCCTCTCTACCAAGTCTCCTGAGACCATCCGACTTCACTCTCCACCTGCGCCAACACCTCCTGAGACCACCCGACTTCCCTTCCCACCTGCGCCAACACCTCCCGCTATCTCGTCCCTCTCTACCAAGTCTCCTGAGACCATCCGACTTCACTCCCCACCTGCGCCAACACCTCCCACTATCTCGTCTGCCCCTGTGAAGTCCTCCGAAGCCCCTCACTTCAAGCAGATTGGGGTGATCCGACCTCTAATCACGAACAAAGCTCCTTCTCTGACAGAACGCGAGATCGAAAAGAACCTGATCAACCTTGGCAAGTCAACACTGGAGTTGCGCTCGTACCCTGTGAACAAAGTGAGTGAAGTGAGTGTGTCGAGTGTTGTGAAGGACTCAGCTCAGGGCCTGTGGGACAAGAAGAAGCCATGGAACCAGCAGCAGAACACGGTGGTGTTCAACTTCAGCACGACCAAGGGCCCTGTACCCGACTACATAGAGAACGACGGACTCATCCTTAGAAGCAAGCGAGAGAAATCTAAGGTGAGATAGCATTGAACTTTGCTAACGATACAGTAACATTTCACTTCCAGCTGGTCTGTATTAGGACCTTGGCTCTGTGGACTGTAAATAGACACAAACAATAACATATTATAGGAATTAGATCTGGCGCTAGGTCTGTACAAGGTGCAGGATCTGGTACCGTCGGGATCTGTCGATAATGAAACCAAGCTTGAGGTTCAAACCATGGGCAGTTCCTTTCACAAGACAAATCCACACATGTCTTACATGTACATACAAGAAACATGTTGTCTCTGTTATTTATAACCACCATTATTATTACTGACGAGTAACAATTAACACACTAACACTATGGTCACATCAATATCAATACTAGTTTCCTACCTAACTAGAGTGCGCTACAAGTTGGGGCAGAGGCAGGGGCTTCAGAAGCTTTTTGAAAGTGGGGGGGTTAACTGAGAGGGGTCCTGACCGAGTAAAATTTGGGACCCTGGATGACTTCCTTTTTTCGGTCAACAATTAAAAACGATCTAGGTAGACAGGCCTCTTCTATATTTTTATTTTATCGGTAATGATACTATTGAGTGGTGGTTGAACCTTATTTGTTTAGTAGCCTATTTAGCAAATAAGGGTGATTTGAACCTGTTGGCCCCCATCCCTCCAAAAATGTGCTATATTTGTGTGCCTGGCCGGGCTTTCCACAACTTGTAATATTAACAAGACTGTAACTTAAGTGCAGGAGGAAAATATTCTCTTCCTATATTTAATCGAGGACAAATCTCTCAAATACAGAATGTTGGTTTGAAATCTTAGAGGAAAACACAGTTGTCAATAGTTGTCAGTTATCATTGGTACGAAAAACAACACTCTGAGTCTCTACAGATATTGGTCCAAATGAAGATGTTGGGAAACGTTAATACTACCCACATTTTTATGGCTTTGTGATGAATACAATAATGTTTTACAAGCCTCATTCAATGGCCGCCATACACCTCTCAAACTATCTATCGAGGATCAGATGACTTTGTGATTGGATATATAAACATAGTGTTAGCAGTTTTTATAATATCAGACACTAATGTTGTTAATAATAAATAACCTGTATAAAATTATGTACATGAAACTTACGCCCGATGATTAAACATTGGCCAGACTACATCCTGGTGTTCGTTTCACTTTGAAATATCAACTGTAGCATAATTTAAAACCCAGCTGATTTCTGATAATACACTTTATTTGTACACACATTCAAACAGCGTTGATAAGACCTGCACTAAACATTCCTTAGCTTTCCCAGGTTTTCCAAACCAAATACTGTACTTTCCCAGGTTTTCCAAACCAAATACTGTACTTTCCCAGGTTTTCCAAACCAAATACTGTACTTTCCCAGGTTTTCCAAACCAAATACTGTACTTTTCCAGGTTTTCCAAACCAAATACTGTACTTTCCCAGGTTTTCCAAACCAAATACTGTACTTTCCCAGGTTTTCCAAACCAAATACTGTACTTTCCCAGGTTTTCCAAACCAAATACTGTACTTTCCCAGGTTTTCCAAACCAAATACTGTACTTTCCCATGTTTTACAAACCAAATACTGTACTTTTCCAGGTTTTCCAAACCAAATACTGTACTTTCCCAGGTTTTCCAAACCAAATACTGTACTTTCCCAGGTTTTTCAAACCAAATACTGTACTTTCCCAGGGTTTTCAAACCAAATACTGTACTTTCCCAGGTTTTCCAAACCAAATACTGTACTTTCCCAGGTTTTCCAAACCAAATACTGTACTTTCCCAGGTTTTCAAACCAAATACTGTACTTTCCCAGGTTTTCCAAACCAAATACTGTACTTTCCCAGGTTTTTCAAACCAAATACTGTACTTTCCCAGGTTTTCCAAACCAAATACTGTACTTTCCCAGGGTTTTCAAACCAAATACTGTACTTTCCCAGGTTTTTCAAACCAAATACTGTACTTTCCCAGGTTTTCATTGCCTTCTATTAAATTCTTGGCACAAAGGGCACCAAGAAATCACAATTTTCAGTGACATTTCATCATTTTAAAGACATCTCCTTGACTTTTCATTTCACACCCAACTAATTTAATGTTCCTGTTTATCATGTAGCCTACACTCTGTTTACCTTGAAAGGTAGCAAGTCTCACCTTGACAGGCTACACTGCGACTCGTGGACATGGGGAGGGTTCCAACTTGTTATTAAGATAAGACTTCAGAGAAATAAGAAATGTATTTTAAAAAGTGGAGGTGGAACCTTACTTGAGAGAGAGAGAGAGAGAGGGGGGGGCAGCAAGTTCTCTCCCCCCCCCCCCCCCCTTTTCCAGTTAATATTTGAAGTTTGAAGAGCAGATGCTCTAAAAGCTATAAGAAATGGTTCTCCAGTGAACACTTTTTCAAAATATTTAAATGAAATTTGTATTTCCGACCCTCTGATTTTTAAAATCTGTATAATTCTAGAGGCTATTTGGAGTATAATCCTCTTTCAGTAAATTTATGAAAAGTGGGTGCCTCTAAAAGCTATGTTATGTAGTGATAAACCAAATTTATCCAAAATTAGATTCTCTAGACACTATTTAAAGTAGTCCTCCATAGATTTTTTGAAATTTGGATGACTATAAAAGCTATATAGTTGTCTCCTTGCCTGATTTTTCTACTATAAAATGATGTGCCTCTAGAATCTATTCCAAGTGGTCTTTCGCCGACACATTTTTGAAAATGGGAGGTTTTTAGATGGCAAACAACTATCGCTGAAGATCAGAGTGCCGAATAAAATAAAGATAGCCCCCCCCCTCACTATATTTCTATCGTATAAGCTACGTCACGATTGAACCAAGCAAAGTAAGCCTGCTAAGTGTTCGTATCAATCCTCAGATTGTGGAGGGAAACTTAATGGACCTTTAACTTAGGTTTGATTAAATATTGAGTATTTTCGTTACAAACCATGGAGACAAATCAAATATATTATCACAACTACGTTTAACATAGCTTTAAAATATTATATTCAAACCAAAAACAGAAAGAGCTTATTATTTATTGATGTCCAGCTTTTTAATTCTATTAAGGTCAATAAAAATATGGAAAAAATAAAGTTTGAACAGTGCATGAAAATTCGCCTCGTGTTAAAATTTTAACTTACAATTCAATAATTGTGAAATTTTATCAATTTTGTCTTATCTGTGTCAAGTGTTGATAAGTATTACCCTTTGTCTCTACTATTCTGGTAGTTTTCTATCCAGGGCAATAACAAATAGGCCTAGTGCTAGCTACTATATTTTTGTGAACTTTTTTCTTATCAGAAGAATGTAAACTGCAAAATTAGGGCATTTCATTTTTCAATTAAATTAACTATAGATTTATGTCATCATTACCTAAAATTACCAAATTTATGGTCATAGTTGTATGTCTTTATATACTTTTAGAATTTACTTGGTAAATAAAAACAAAGGGGGCTCAAGGCCCCCCTAACCTCCTATTCTGGAGTCCCTGGAGAGAGCTTAAAATTGGGATGGAGGGCTACAAGTGGGGACAGAGGGCTACAGGTACAAGACTAGTTTTGAAATATTTACCGAATTGAGAAATAAACAGTTAGCCTAAATCTTATTTAACAGTAAGAAGAACTTGACTAAAATATAATTAGATATAACTCAGTTTTGAAATAATGGGGCGAATATCCTTTTGGTAACACACTTTTAAACAATCAAAACATCAATATTCAAAATAAAAATATTGAGGAGTACTTTTTCCAATGTTAACACAGTTATCTAGTCGTCACTTTAACACCTCGTCATTGTTTCAACTACCCACAGTGAGTACTGAGTTGATTGTTTCAACTACCCACAGTAAGGACCGAGTTGATTGTTTCAACTACCCACAGTAAGTACCGGGTATGATTGTTTCAACTACCCACAGTAATTACGAGTTGATTGTTTCATCTACCCACAGTAATTACGAGTTGATTGTTTCAACTACCCACAGTAAGTACCGAGTTGATTGTTTCAACTACCCACAGTAAGTTTTGCGTGTATATAGTTGTCCAGAGCGGGATGTGAGGGCTGGGAAAGCACATATTAATTGCCACGTCAGTCATGTTCGCTGTTAAATGAAGCTAAAAACGTGACTGCAGCAACAAATTGCTATAATGATACTTATTTGCTCTCCAAAACAGCCATTTTACCGTGTACTAGTGAGTTATTGTCATTTCTAATAGATAAAATAAAGGTTTATATCCCGTTTTTCCGGATGGGTTTTAAAGTTTGCCTAAGGGGACAGTCAGACTGGGGGAGCGACTAAAATATAAATTAGAACACAATGGTTGTAATGAGAGGTGGCCAGACCGGGCGAGCGACTGAAATATAAAATAGAACACAATGGTTGTAGTGAGAGGTGGCCAGACCGGGCGAACGACTAAAATATAAAATAGAACACAATGGTTGTAATGAGAAGTGGCCAGACCGGGCGAGCGACTGAAATATAAAATAGAACACAATGGTTGTAATGAGAGGTGGCCAGACCGGGCGAGCGACTAAAATATAAAATAGAACACAATGGTTGTAATGAGAGGGGGCCAGACCGGGCGAGCGACTAAAATATAAATTTTTGATTCTGAACCCTTTAACCCTGAACCCTTCAAAGAACGACATCCAGAGTGTAAAATCGGATTTACAAAGTTCTGTGAGCTTCGTCCAAAGCATTGTGTCCACGTTGGATCAAGTGGCACACATTCTTTATGTGTTTGTATGATGCATCAAAATGTAAAATTAATGATGGCTCAATTCAAAATGCCAGAGATGTATGATTAAGGAATTCCAATAAAAACATATAAAGATTTGATATTTAATATTATCTGTAGTGAACCAACAACAAAGTGCTATTTTAGTGAATGTGATGATTGCCCGGGCAGTGACGAACTCGGATCTCATTTTGAAGAGTGCTTTGAGCAAAATTGTAATGAGAATGTTACATTTAAACAATGGTTGCAGATAGAGAACAGGACAACACTAGAAACTATGACAAAACCAACTGAGGAATTTTTTGACTCCTTATTTGAAAGTATGCCAAAATTACTGCGTCATTCTTATATTGCAAAACAGCAGTCAACATATCTGAAGAACCTCAAGGAAAATCTCCCCCCAAATGAGTATTTAGTTATATGTGACTTTGCAGAAAATTTTTCTTTTATATTACAAGACTCTGTACAAGGCTTTCACTGGAACAATGCACAAGCCACAATCTATTCTTTTGTTATCTATTACAAAACTGAAAATGCTGAGAAGTTAGAGCATATAAGTCTGGTGATTATCTCTGACTGTATGTCACATGATACAGTAGCTGTACATCTCTTTCAAAAAGTAATGATTGATTTCTTGAAGCAAACTTTCCCCACACCACCTGACAAAATACATTATTTCTCAGATGGAGCTGCATCACAATTTAAAAATAAGTCCAACTTTCTCAAACTTTGCTTTCATGAAGAAGACTTTGGCATAAAAGCAGAGTGGAATTTTTTTTCCTCCTCACATGGCAAAAATGCTTGTGATGGTGTGGGAGGGACTGTAAAACGGCTGGCTGGCTGCCCTGGCAAGTCTACGCATGGTATACAATGAGCAGATTATGACACCTCGTCAGCTTTATGACTGGGCCAAAGATAATATACCAACAATTATTTTTTTGTATTCAACCAAAGAAGATTATGAAACAGATAACACATTCTTACAACCAAGATTAAAGAATGCAAAAACAGTCAAAGGGACCCAACAATTGCACAACTACATTCCAATTGAGAGTAAAACTAGGCTGAAAGTTAAGTATTACAGTCTGTCAACTGAATCAAGAGAAGAAATAATATCTGTTGAAGAGGAAGACAACCTATTGGAGATAAGTGACATTGTTGGATTTGTAACTGGCCAGTATTCAAACCATTGGTGGTTGGGGTGTGTTCTTGGTGTAGAAGAGGAAGACATCAAGATAAGTTTTTAGAGCCATATGGACCCAGTTCATCTTTTAAATACCCTCAATTCCCAGACATAATGAGTGTTAATAGATTTGACATTATAACTAAAGTTGATCCAATGACACCAACAAGAAGAGTGTATCGACTGACAGCAGAAGAAATGAACAAAGGAAACAATATTTTACTAAAAAGGTGTACAAAGAACTAATTTTTCAAAATTAACAATTGACTAGATGCATTATTCTGAAAACATTTATGTATACATATACATGTAAGTTCTATCTTACAAGTTTTCATACCATTCTTTACAGAGTTTTAATATGGCTAAGCCTAGTCTCTTAAGTTGTTAAGACTTAAAAAGGCTTCCATTATTTAGATCTTATGTATTAAATCACCTTCCATACCAGAATCTTAATATTATTATAACAATAACAACACCACCAACAGATCACGGGACTGAAAATCTTGTTACTTGCACTACAATTTTTATCATTATTCATGATCCCATAGGCATCCCATTTTGAAATTTTCAGTTTATTTAGATAATTAATAGTTAAATAGCATATATTTTTTTCAAAATTTTTAAAAAACATTATTACAATTTTTTTTTTTTTTTTTTTTTAAAGAGTGAGAGAATTTTTTTTGTTTGTTAAAAGTGTGCCAAATTATATATCGCATTAAAGCCCATTTCAAATTGAAAAAAATGAACCAAACAGCATAATTCTAGCAGCAATAGAACAGAAATTAATAAGAATTGAAAAATGTGGTGCGGGAGAGAAAATCTATTTTTATTGAAATTTCAAAAATTAATTTCTCAAACACGAGACAGTTAAAAAATCTAAAAAATATATGTTTATGATTGGATTCAAGGAAAGAATAATTGGTAAAAATTTCACTTGAATACTAAATGGTCAGGTTGAGTTTATTTTATTTTTGTTGGTTAGACGTGAAATGACCCCACAGTGAGTACTGAGTTGATTGTTTCAACTACCCACGATAAGTACCGAGTTGATTGTTTCAACTACCCACAGTAAGTACCGAGTTGATTGTTTCAACTACCCACAGTAAGTTTTGCGTGTATATAGTTGTCCAGAGCGGGATGTTAGGGCTGGGAAAGCACATATTAATTGCCACGTAGGTCATGTTCGCTGTTAAATGAAGCTAAAAACGTGACTGCAGCAACAAATAGCTATAATGATACTTATTTGCTCTCCAAAACAGCCATTTTACCGTGTACTAGTGAGTTATTGTCATTTCTAATAGATAAAATAAAGGTTTATATCCCGTTTTTCCGGATGGGTTTTAAAGTTTGCCTAAGGGGACAGTCAGACTGGGGGAGCGACTAAAATATAAATTAGAACACAATGGTTGTAATGAGAGGTGGCCAGACCGGGCGAGCGACTGAAATATAAAATAGAACACAATGGTTGTAATGAGAGGTGGCCAGACCGGGCGAGCGACTGAAATATAAAATAGAACACAATGGTTGTAATGAGAAGTGGCCAGACCGGGCGAGCGACTGAAATATAAAATAGAACACAATGGTTGTAATGAGAGGGGCCAGACCGGGCGAGCGACTAAAATATAAAATAGAACACAATGGTTGTAATGAGAGGGGGCCAGACGGGCGAGCGACTAAAATATAAAATAGAACACAATGGTTGTAATGAGAGGGGCCAGACTGGGCGAGCGACTAAATATAAAATAGAACACAATGGTGTAATGAGAGGTGGCCAGACGGCGAGTGACTGAATATAAATAGAACACAATGGTGTAATGAGAGGTGCAGACGGGCGAGCGACTGAAATATAAATTAGAACACAATGGTTGTAATGAGAGGTGGCCAGACCGGGCGAGCGACTAAAATATAATTAGAACACAATGGTTGTAATGAGAGGTGGCCAGACCGGGCGAGCGACTAAAATATAAATTAGAACACAATGGTTGTAATGAGAGGTGGCCAGACCGGGCGAGCGACTAAAATTTAAAATAGAACACAATGGTTGTAATGAGAGGTGGCCAGACCGGGCGAGCGACTAAAATATAAAATAGAACACAATGGTTGTAGTGAGAGGTGGCCAGACCGGGCGAGCGACTGAAATATAAAATAGAACACAATGGTTGTAATGAGAGATGGCCAGACCGGGCGAGCGACTAAAATATAAATTAGAACACAATGGTTGTAATGAGAGGTGGCCAGACCGGGCGAGCGACTAAAATATAAATTAGAACACAATGGTTGTAATGAGAGGTGGCCAGACCGGGCGAGCGACTAAAATATAATTAGAACACATGTGCAAATCGTGGGATTTGGTCTGGGAGTTTGGAGTGGTTCGAGACACCAGAACGAGCTATTTTATAAAGAAGTAAGGGAATGCCTACTTGATGCTTATGGGAAGTATGGTGCAGGTGAGGGTGCGGGTGCTGTTGCGGTGTTAGAGCTGCTGTAGATGGATGGGGTTATGGAGCACTTTGAGGATCGGCAGAAGATTCTAGCGGATACGGGTATACGGGTAATATCGACCCGGCGAGCTCCCTATGAGATCTTCGGGGAGGGTGAATATTACCTAGTTACTACGTATCCATGGGATGGAAATAGTTGGCCCGGCAACGAATTTTGGAATGGGAGGTTTGCGTCAACTGGGGACTCGGCGGCGGCATCCTCCACCCTGATATCACAACTGCACAGTGCGGTAATAAATCCGCAGGTGGGGAGAACATATGTATCATATGTGAGGGCATGCATAGGGAATGGGTGGAAAGCACCAATGGAGTCAGGTGTGAGGAAAAGGAGGAGGGGACGCCAGAGAGACCTGGAGCGGGGACTTGCGGAAAAGCAGATCTGGGGGCGAAACATAAACAAAATTGGAAGCTCTGGGGATTTGGATATGGCAAGAAAAAGAAAGAAAAGGGTATGGATCACAACACAAACAGCAGGGGGAGCCAGACAGCAGAAGTGAATATGGGGATGGGGGGGCAACTGAAAGGAGAGAGGGATGTACCCTCTCAGGCGTACGGAACCCTCGAGGAGACGATGCGGTTATCCAGGCTAGAAGAAGAGAGAGTGCTGCACATGGCGCTGAGACACGTGGTGAGACTGGGTCATGAAAAGGGGGACAGTATCACTTTTCCCTCTCCGAGTCGTTGGATAGAATTCAACTAAGATCTATGAATCTACCAACGGACGTGGACAGTTTGCGGGGACTAATTGATAAGGTCTTCAAGAGGAGAGAGGAAACTTTTGATATGGAAAATACTTATAGGCAATTTGTGATGGCACACGGTCGCAAGACGTTTAACCCCAGCGTGGCATGGCCTGCGTGCTACGCGCACACATACTATCGGTAATGGGGGATAGCACCATTAGAATAGGACAGATTAATGGAATGAGGAGCGTGACCGTGTTGCATGAAGTCCGCAAGCTTGCTGAGGAGATGGGACTTGATGTTCTGTGTCTTCAGGAACCCTATACCTTGAGAGGGAAAGTTCCGCATATGCCGGTGGTCACTAGAATTGTTGTTAGTGGAGAAGCTCCAATGAGCGCAATAGTGGTGTTTAACAAGGAAATTGCCGTAACTAAGATTGAACAGCTCTGTAACCAGTGGGTAACATGCGTAGAACTGGGAACTAGCTCAGGCAGGTGTATAGTGGCAAACCTATATTCTCAATTTAGGCATCCAATTGAGCCATATCTTGATCAGTTGGAGATAATATGTAGGACATACGCAGGTGTGCCACTCATAATTACCGCTGATGCTAATGCTAAGTCTCCCATGTGGCATAGTCATAGGGTGATTGGGAGAGATAGAAGGGGTCGTGCTTTGGAGGAGTTCATCTATGGTCATGGGCTTGAGGTTGCAAACCAACCGAATAATCCCCCTACATATCAGGGGAGAGCTGGGGCTTCTTCCAACATTGACGTCACTTTGTGTAACGCCGAGTCCATGGACATGGTGGAAGGTTGGAGGGTTGTGGACAACGTCACGGTCAGTGACCATAACCTGATCGTCTTTGAATTTGTCGCGGGGAGGCTGGTGGATGGAAATGGGGAATGGTAAAGAAGGAGATACAACATGAGCAAAGCTAACTGGGAGAAGCTGCGGGCTGAACTGATACTGCCCAGTCCAGTGGCACAAGGCGACAATGTCAACATGAAGGCCAAACAGCTGACGTGGGCTCTGCAGGATGCAATGAGGAAGTCGATACCTGTGGTGAAAGGTGATACCAAGGTTGGTAATAAGCCATGGAATGACAGACTGCAGAGTCTCCGAGCAAGGGCAAGGAGAACGCGTAGGAGATATCAGAGGTGTCGAGACCCGGCTAGTCGTGTGGTGCTGTTAAATATCTACAAGGAGAGCAAGAGATAGTTTAAGGATGGGTTGTATCAGGAGAAGAGGAAAAGTTGGGAGAAGTATGTACAGGAGGAGTTACAGAGGGGACCTTGGGGGGTGCCGTTCAAGATAGCTTCCGGGAAATTACGCCCCCCAGCTATGATAACCACGCTATCTAAGGATGATGGGAGTACCACGACCAGCTGGGAAGAGTCTGCGGTTCTTTTAATGGAGACATTGTTGCCAGATGACGACGTGACAGAAGATACTGAAGAGCACCAAATGTTGAGGGAGAGGATGGAGAATGACGAGTATTTAAATGAGGAAGAGGTAGAACCTGTTAGTCGGGCGGAGGTGATCAAGAACATTGCTCTGATGGGTAAGAAAAAGGCGCCTGGTCCGGACGGGATAAAGGTCGAGGTGCTGGAGAAGACGGCTGACCTTATTGCTCCTTTCCTTGCAGGGCTGTTAAACGAATGCCTCGCTCAAGGCAGAATCCCGAACATCTGGAAGCAGAGCGAGGTAATCGTGCTAAGCAAGGGGGAGGATAAAAACCCGCTTATTCCGAAGTCATACAGACCCATCTGCCTGTTGAACACAGCAGGGAAGTTGCAGGAGAAGATATTGTGTGAAAGATTACTGAGACACAGGACAGTCATGGGCATGCATCAGCAGCAGTATGACTTCCAAAGAGGCAGGTCGACAGAGGACGCAATCTGCAGAGCAATGGAACTGATTGACTCGGCAAATGGTAAATACGTCGTAGGAATATTTGGGACATCGCAGGCGCTTTTGACAACCTCTGGTGGCCGGCGATGTTTGACAGATTAAGAGAGATTGTGTCCGGGGCAGCTGTATAGGAGTCTTAAGGACTACTGTCGTAATAGATACTCCACCCTGAGATGTCCAGGAAATAAGGTTCAGAAGCTACTGACGAAGGGATGTCCCCAGGGATCGGTATGTGGCCCGATATTTTGGGATGTCAGCCTGGAACCAGTGTTGTACTTGTTGGAGGGGATGCCAGAGACGCAGGGTGTGGTTGCCTTCGCAGACGACCTTCTAATAGTAAGAGAAGGGTACTCGAGAAGGAACTTAGAGGAAAAAAGTAACCAGGTGCTTGAAGAACTTGACACCTGGTGTAAAAGTGTCAAGTTAAAAATGGCACCGGCGAAGACGACCTTCATGCTGTTTAAGGGTAGATTGGCTAGGGATCCGACCATAAAGTTAGGTACGAAATCTATAAGAAGAAGCCATACGGTCAGATACCTGGGAGTTACCCTAGATGAAAAGAGGAACTTCACAGCGCACATGGAGGGAGGGATGGGGAAAACTCTGTCGGTGATGAATAAAATTATAAGCATGGGACAGAGGCGGTTTTATCTGACTATGCGGATAATAAGGACATACCATCAGATGATCCTTCTCTCTATTGTGAGCTATGGGGCGTGCATCTGGGCTCACAGACTAACCAATGTCGCTCCGGCTAAGGCGATTCAGGGTCTGCAGAGGAACATCTTATTGAGGCTGACGGGAGCCTACCGGACTGTAGCAACTGATGCATTGAGTGTGGCCCTAGGTGTATGGCCGTTGGACCTCCTCATAAGGAAGAAAGCTGTGGCGTACTGGCTAAAAAAGAGAAACTTGGAGAATGTGAGACTCCTCACCACACACGATGTGAGAACTTTTGGAGAGGCGGAAATAGTCCTGTTGGAGGAGTGGCAGAGACGTTGGGAGAGAAGTGGGACAGGTAGGAGGACTTATCAATTGTTCCCAAATGTGTTTTAGAGACTAGAGAATAAGCACCTCCAGCCATCTCGGGGTCTTGTCCACTTCATCACGGGGAAGGGACCGTACCCGGCATCTCTAAGGAAGCTGGGATTGATAGAGTCGGGGAATTGTGAATGTGGTGAGGAGGGAACCCCTGAACATGTGGTGCTTGAGTGTGTAATTACACTAGAAGCAAGAAGGAACTACCAGAGAGAGATCCAGGGAAGATTAGTAGGCGAAGTACTGAGGGACCCAATCTATTGGAAATTCTTAGACCAGATTGCACTGGAAGCGTCAGATAGAGCGAAGACAGCATACATAGACAGACTTAAAGAGGCACAGGGACGAATAAGACGGGACGTTGACACTGAAAATGACGAAGAAGATGACAGCGACACGGAGGGTGGGACTGACACGGACACTGGTGCGGTCTCAGCGGGGAGTGAGTAGGGAAAAAAGGATTGTTAAAAGGGGATAAGCTGTTACAATCCTTGCCGGGAAAAAAAAATGTGTATGTGCTGGGAGGAGCAAGCGCGAGCCCTGGGAACTGGATTTCAGTACGACTGAGTGTCTGAAGGAACACGGGGGATGCCCTTGAGATCCAGAAGACAGTTTTCCAGTCGTATGAACAAAAGTTAGTGGAATGATTATGAACTCTGAGGGGTTCCCTGCACCGTATGACCCACCACCTTGGAAACAAGAGAGGTGGGTTATGGTTGATGGGCCCTCAGAGTCAAGATGGATAAAGGCGGCTGCCCTGCAGCCCTCTGGGTGATGGTGTTCCCCGGCAGTAATGGGAATAGAATAGTTTAGTAATTTAGCTTAGCTTAGTTAGTAGTTAATATAGATAATTAGGGACGGGGGAACTAGATAGGGGGTAGATTAGGAAATTCAGCTGCCAAGGGTAGAAAGTAGGCGGGGCACCAACTCTGATAGGGCGCCTCCCCAGGTGGTTATTATGGGGATGCCCACCTCTGCTGAGCGCTTGGCGGACTCGGGAGTGAAATCCCGGGCATTGTGAAGGGCCTAGCGGGGAGGGTACGGGGGCGTAATACACCCGGGGTGGATCAAATTGAGCTAAGGGTAGTTGAATTTCATTTAAGTTAAGAGCCAAAATATGTGTTGTAATGTTAAAAAGGAAATTCATATTAAAATTGTATAAATTAAGTAAAAGTTGTGTGGAAAAACGGCCCGGATTTAAAGATTGTAAGATACCGGGCCTGTAAACACTAAACACTGCAATAAAAATTAGAACACAATGGTTGTAATGAGAGGTGGCCAGACCGGGCGAGCGACTAAAATATAAAATAGAACACAATGGTTGTAATGAGAGGTGGCCAGACCGGGCGAGCGACTGAAATATAATTAGAACACAATGGTTGTAATGAGAGGTGGCCAGACCGGGCGAGCGACTAAAATATAAAATAGAACACAATGGTTGTAATGAGAGGTGGCCAGACCGGGCGAGCGACTAAAATATAAAATAGAACACAATGGTTGTAATGAGAGGTGGCCAGACCGGGCGAGCGACTGAAATATAAAATAGAACACAATGGTTGTAATGAGAGGGGGCCAGACTGGGCGAGCGACTAAAATATAAAATAGAACACAATGGTTGTAATGAGAGGTGGCCAGACCGGGCGAGCGATTGAAATATAAATTAAAAACACAATGGTTGTAATGAGAGGTGGCCAGACCGGGCGAGCAACTGAAATATAAATTAGAACACAATGGTTGTAATGAGAGGTGGCCAGACCGGGCGAGCGACTAAAATATAATTAGAACACAATGGTTGTAATGAGAGGTGGCCAGACCGGGCGAGCGACTAAAATATAAATTAGAACACAATGGTTGTAATGAGAGGTGGCCAGACCGGGCGAGCGACTAAAATTTAAAATAGAACACAATGGTTGTAATGAGAGGTGGCCAGACCGGGCGAGCGACTAAAATATAAAATAGAACACAATGGTTGTAGTGAGAGGTGGCCAGACCGGGCGAGCGACTGAAATATAAAATAGAACACAATGGTTGTAATGAGAGGTGGCCAGACCGGGCGAGCGACTAAAATATAAATTAGAACACAATGGTTGTAGTGAGAGGTGGCCAGACCGGGCGAGCGACTGAAATATAAAATAGAACACAATGGTTGTAGTGAGAGGTGGCCAGACCGGCGAGCGACTGAAATATAAAATAGAACACAATGGTTGTAATGAGAGGTGGCCAGACCGGGCGAGCGACTAAAATATAAATTAGAACACAATGGTTGTAGTGAGAGGTGGCCAGACCGGGCGAGCGACTGAAATATAAAATAGAACACAATGGTTGTTGTGAGAGGTGGCCAGACCGGGCGAGTGACTGAAATATAAAATAGAACACAATGGTTGTAGTGAGAGGTGGCCAGACCGGGCGAGCGACTAAAATATAAAATAGAACACAATGGTTGTAGTGAGAGGTGGCCAGACCGGGCGAGCGACTGAAATATAAAATAGAACACAATGGTTGTAATGAGAGGTGGCCAGACCGGGCGAGCGACTAAAATATAATTAGAACACAATGGTTGTAGTGAGAGGTGGCCAGACCGGGCGAGCGACTAAAATATAAAATAGAACACAATGGTTGTAGTGAGAGGTGGCCAGACCGGGCGAGCGACTGAAATATAAAATAGAACACAATGGTTGTAGTGAGAGGTGGCCAGACCGGGCGAGCGACTGAAATATAAAATAGAACACAATGGTTGTAATGAGAGGGGGCCAGACTGGGCGAGCGACTAAAATATAAAATAGAACACAATGGTTGTAATGAGAGGTTGCCAGACCGGGCGAGCGACTGAAATATAAAATAGAACACAATGGTTGTAATGAGAGGGGCCAGACCGGGCGAGCGACTAAAATATAAAATAGAACACAATGGTTGTAATGAGAG
The DNA here is from genome assembly GCA_039000515.1 of Timema cristinae. Taxonomy (NCBI): domain Eukaryota; kingdom Metazoa; phylum Arthropoda; class Insecta; order Phasmatodea; family Timematidae; genus Timema; species Timema cristinae. The sequence continues at coordinate 1,270,282 of JBCFYV010011172.1, forward strand.
GGGGCCAGACCGGGCGAGCGACTGAAATATAAAATAGAACACAATGGTTGTAATGAGAGGGGGCCAGACTGGGCGAGCGACTGAAATATAAAATAGAACACAATGGTTGTAATGAGAGGTTGCCAGACCGGGCGAGCGACTGAAATATAAAATAGAACACAATGGTTGTAATGAGAGGGGGCCAGACCGGGCGAGCGACTAAAATATAATTAGAACACAATGGTTGTAGTGAGAGGTGGCCAGACCGGCGAGCGACTAAAATATAAAATAGAACACAATGGTTGTAATGAGAGGTGGCCAGACCGGGCGAGCGACTAAAATATAAATTAGAACACAATGGTTGTAGTGAGAGGTGGCCAGACCGGGCGAGCGACTGAAATATAAAATAGAACACAATGGTTGTAGTGAGAGGTGGCCAGACCGGGCGAGCGACTGAAATATAAAATAGAACACAATGGTTGTAATGAGAGGTGGCCAGACCGGGCGAGCGACTAAAATATAAATTAGAACACAATGGTTGTAGTGAGAGGTGGCCAGACCGGGCGAGCGACTGAATATAAAATAGAACACAATGGTTGTTGTGAGAGGTGGCCAGACCGGGCGAGTGACTGAAATATAAAATAGAACACAATGGTTGTAGTGAGAGGTGGCCAGACCGGGCGAGCGACTAAAATATAAAATAGAACACAATGGTTGTAGTGAGAGGTGGCCAGACCGGGCGAGCGACTGAAATATAAAATAGAACACAATGGTTGTAATGAGAGGTGGCCAGACCGGGCGAGCGACTAAAATATAATTAGAACACAATGGTTGTAGTGAGAGGTGGCCAGACCGGGCGAGCGACTAAAATATAAAATAGAACACAATGGTTGTAGTGAGAGGTGGCCAGACCGGGCGAGCGACTGAAATATAAAATAGAACACAATGGTTGTAGTGAGAGGTGGCCAGACCGGGCGAGCGACTGAAATATAAAATAGAACACAATGGTTGTAATGAGAGGGGGCCAGACTGGGCGAGCGACTAAAATATAAAATAGAACACAATGGTTGTAATGAGAGGTTGCCAGACCGGGCGAGCGACTGAAATATAAAATAGAACACAATGGTTGTAATGAGAGGGGGCCAGACCGGGCGAGCGACTAAAATATAAAATAGAACACAATGGTTGTAATGAGAGGGGGCCAGACCGGGCGAGCGACTGAAATATAAAATAGAACACAATGGTTGTAATGAGAGGGGGCCAGACTGGAGCGCGCGCGCTCCAGTAGACCTTTACAAATAAGAATAACCATAAACGTGGAGAGAGGATGGAAAAAACCACAACAATAAATCACTTGTCAAAAACCACCCTCAGTTCAGTGAACCAAGATTCGAACCTTTGCCTCCTTGTCAACAATTACTATCGAACTATCTGCTAATGACGCGCTCTCGGTCCGGCCGAACCCTGAGGCGTGGATCGAATGGAAAGGATAAGATTTTGATGTTTGAATACCATAACTATAACTATGGTAATATCCACCAGCCGGTAGAGGGAGGGAGCTCCAGGGATGAAAATATAAGTTTAAATTTAATAATGGAGATTTGAGAATCGGACAGTATTTATTTGCAAAGTTAATAGAAAGTGTTGGTTTTAAATGAAGTAAAGTATAGTAAGACGCGGTGCAAAAAACATTCTGGAAGCTCATTTAAAAAATCTTAAAATTGTTATTTAAAATTAAGGCCTATGAAATTCGATGATGTGTGCTCAAATTTTACAAAACTAATAAAGAAGCCTCTTTCCGAGCTAAATAATTTAAACTTGGCGCAAAGGTAAGTTAGCCCCAAATATCTACAGTATTACAAAAATTGAAAGTTAACAGTCAGAGAGAGGGGAGGGGGCATCCATCCTCAAACAACCAGAAAATCAAGGAATTTTCAATTTTCAAAATGAATTTGTGGAATATGGGAGGACAGGAAATTTACGAAACTACAAGAAGTACTTCTTGGTATAGTGGTGATAGATAAAGACCATCTCGGAAATCAGAAAATTTAAAATTTTTAAAATGAGTGTACGTTAATTGAAACTCGCAGAATTAAAGAATAAAATAATGTTTGAGTGTAAAAGAAAATTGAAATTTGTTAAGTATCTGCTACAAGGACCACCGATAAAAGTTTGAAAATTTGTAATCTAAAAATAAGAGTTCAATTAAGTGATAATTTAAAACACAAGTAGGACTCGAGCTCGCGACCTTTGGCTTTGAGCGCATCACTTACATCACTAGATACACATATCTTACTATACTATCTACCTGTTCACTCGCTGAAGCTGATAATTCTATCCATGTATATACTTTAGTTATCTATCAGTAAATGACAGTTTTTTTACAAATTGACATATAATGTGGAATGAATAGTTGAATAAACGGTACACAGTGGCGTAGCTATAGTTTGTGCCGCCCTGGGTGGTCCCTTAAGATTTCCTCTCAATACTCAACAGATTTTGACAAAAAGTCAAAACGACGTAGAGGAAAAAAATAAGACACCCAGGTTTAAAACTTAAGTTCGTGAACAATTTAATTTCAACATCATGTAATTTTTTTTTTTTTTTTGTTTCTGTTAGCAAAATTGTCGACAATATTGTTGAACTCTATTTCGCCCGTTATTTACTGTTATATAGACACTATGGCAAGATTTCTTAATCGTAAGGCATTCATTGTATAGCTTAAGTAATTCTTAATTCTAATTCAGAAACACTCATTTCACAAGTAGCAAATTAACCGTAATTGTGAGAAAACTGTGTAGTATTACAATAATTGGTTGGAACCGAATTCCCAAGACTGTATTTGAATAACTGCAAAAGTTCAAGAGGACCTTCCTTCCACGTGTCTGTTTCGTCTTGCCTAGTCGCAATATCAATCAAACTCCTTTAAACAAGGAACTCTTCCTTATTAATGTCATAGTAATCATTATTTAGTTGATACTCGTCTATGTCATTCAAAAGATTCGACGGAGTGAGAAAGGCATATTTCTCAGCAAGAACATGACAGTGAAGAAAATATTTCTCTCCTCAACTCTGTTTCGTATGGCGATTCACCACCTCGTAATTCTTCACCAGCCATCAGTTTTTTCATTCTACATCGGCGTTGACGCTCCATGACTATTCCAAGATCATCACATATTTATTTGGCATTGGCTATTGAATTATTAGATAGTTCGTCCCTATTTTCAGTTAAAAATCCTTTCAAAGCCTCGAGTTTTAGATCCCATTGTTGCATGTTCAATTCTTTTTTTTGGAGGTAGGCCTGTGTGTTGTTAAGTCCCAGGACAAGCCAAGAAACGATCGTAACAGCCCTTTCACACTATCAGGTTCCGGACCTGATGGAAACCTCTAAATGGGACCTTTCACACCATCAGGTTCTGGCCCGGCCCCTGATTACAAACGGACAAGTCGACTGGGATGTCAGGTTCCCTGATGCCAATTGGAGTTGTGGTGGGGTGTAGTTTGTAATGCGCGCTTTCACACTATCAGGTTTTTCCCTGACCGGTTCAGTTTGGTTCCCCTGGTGACTGGAGTCTTGCGCAAATATCGTGTTGTGCAGTGTTTTGAGTAATGTCAAGAATTAATATTGACATAAAACTCTTGATTTTTGTCCGTTGAGAGTCGAAAGTGAAAATCATCGTTTACCATTTCTTAAAGATACTTTGCTTGCAATTAAAGATTTTAATGAGGAAGATGTAACACTATTGAATTAATCGGCCCTCGCTGGGCGTCGATCGAAACACTACGGATTAATTCCCTGATATAATAATGCTGTGACGATGTTTAGGTTGTCTACAGCTCCGTGGTCGAGCACTAATTAAATCGATATATTAATAAAATTAAAGAAAGAGAACTATTGATGGCTGTTGATTCACACACGGTTTATTTAAATGACATCTGCTAATTACTTATACATACTCCAATTAAATACTTTACATCAATGCATACTTGTGATATTAATGTAAGTTATTTTATACTGTGTTAGACTGTGACTGCCAGTGTGTGGCTCTGACTGACTTGTGAGTGGGCAGGGGTGTGCCTTAAACATACGCACAACGGCTTATATATGACATACCCCTTGCATCTTTCTCCCCTCGTCACCAGTGTAAAAACTAACTAATAGAAAGAGTCCTGGCGACAGGTGTTGTGAAGGCTAGCTTCTTATTGGTATAGAGAAGTGGCGTCTTTGCCAAATACTGCGGAGTTGTTCCTTTAACAGGAAGAATGGTATTAAAAATATATATTTACTGGTAAAATCCTTTTCACATTATTTATGAGAAGTGCGTGTTTCTTCATGGATGAATTATAAAAAGATAATCTACATATATTACTTTAAAGAAAAATTACCTTCATCCATGACTTTTTATATATTTTAGATTGATCCAAACCAAAATCATTACAAAAAGACAAGTGTTACAATTAATCATAGGTATTAAAAACAAAAGACCAAATCCATTTTTTCCTTCTTCTTCCCTGACCAACATTTCACTACTTCTGTTCATGCATAACTCCATGCCTTATCAGTAGACACCCCCACCTCCACCTCAATCTCCCATTTAGCAGTTTCCTCGGACCGAGTCATTCACTCCATTCCTTCCTCAAAACTCAAGTAAGCAGTGCTGCCAACGACCATATAAGTATTGTAGCTAGACTAGTACCAGAAAGTCGCTATATTGTCGCTAAACCAAAGGTTGTCAAATTTGTCGCCGCCGGTTCGACATGGCTACGAGGGCGGACATGGAGGTGCTGCTTCGAGGTACCACACCTGTTTTAATCTATTCTGACTTCAACGCTAAGCACCCTTCATGGGGCTCTAGGATTATGTGCGCTCATGGCGGATTGCTCTGCGACGTCATAGATCTATACGGCCTGATGGCTTCCGGCCCTCTCACCCACACCCACTTCCCTCACAATCCCCTTGGTTTCCCGGATGTCCTAGACTTCGTTGTCTCCAGAGGAATCAGAAAGTGGTTAGTACTGAAGTCTCTTGCTGAGCTAAACTCGGATCACAATCCCGTTCTTGTGAATCTGGGACGCGCAGTATCCTTCATAGACACCTCCCTTACACCCCCGAAAAACTTGACCTTAAACGCACTGACTGGGACAGGTTCACAAATATGTTGAGAGAGAGGTTGGGATCCACCCCTACCTTTCGAACAGCAGCAGAAATCAATCGTGGTGTGGAGCTTATAACTTCCGCAATCAAAAGGTCGCTCGGAGCTTCGACACCGAGGCACCGTCTTAAGAGGACGCCTTAGGATTCTTTGCCCGATTCTATCCTCAGGCATGTCCGGGAGAAAAATCAGCTGAGGAAGGTTTGGCAAATCTCGAGGGACCCGGTAGACAAGGCCAACTGGAACCGCAAAGTCCATGCGGTTCGGGAGATGGTCCAAGAATACCGGAACAGTGTCTGGGAGGACAAAATCGAGAGCTTGTGCGTGCAGGACAGGTCCCTGAGGCGCATGATGAGGAACTTGATGCGGGTCCCTGCACCAAGGCCACCTATTGTAGGTCGTAACGGGGTTGCCAACTCCGACCAATAAAAGGCCGATGCTCTCGCTGAGCACTTAGAGGCGCAATTTGTACTGACTGACGACCCGTCAGACTCTGTGCACATCGCGCAGGTTATCACTGCGGTCTCGTATACACCCTTGGATGAACCTGAACCCACGGAGGCGACAGAAATGTCGTGGGCCTTAGCCACTCTAAGACTATACAAGGCCCCCGGACGTGATGGTATCAATAACGTGGTCTTTGGAAAGCTGCCCTCGGAGGCGATTAACTTCCTCGTGGAGTTATTCAACGCCGTTCTGCTCCTGAGTCACTTCCCCGAGCTCTGGAAGCACGCCAAAGTCCTCTGCTTTAATAAGCCGGGTAAGGACCCGACCCTAGATTCGTCTTACCAACCATTTCACGAGGAACTTCAACATCAACAGGCCGACTGGTGCTGTCTTTCTCGACGTGGCAAAGGCCTTCGACCGTGTTTGGCACGAAAGTCTCCTTTTCAAACTCCTCTCCCTGAACCCTTGGTTAAGGTTGTACAATCTTATCGATCCCACTGCACCCTCTCCACTACCTTTGGGAACGCCACCTCCCAAGTCAGAAGCATCCAGGCTGAAGTGCCGCAGGGTTCCCTCGTGGGTGCGGTGCTCTTCAGTCTGTATGTGAACGACATTCCAAAATCCCCAGACAAACAAGTTGGCACTGTATGCGCACGACACGGGTCTAGTAGCCAAGTCGTGGTGAGGGCAGCTGGTGGAGAGGCGACTCCAGGCGCACCTGATGCAGTTGGAGGGTTGGCTGACCACCTGGAGGACAAGTATTAATGTGGAGAAGAGCACAGCAGTGCTCTTCACATGGAAAGAAAGTTCTACTGACCGGCCCCACTCCGGATGTTCAGAGAACAGATCAGATGGGTGAACAGTGCTAAGTACCTGGGACTACGCTGGACACCAAACTGACCTGGCGACTACTCTGCACGGAGAGACTTAACAAAGCGAGGCAACGGCTGGGAATCCTAGGCCCACTGCTTAACAGGCGTAGCGCCCTGTCCACAAGGAACAGTCTGACACTGTACAAGCAGTTGCTCAGGCCGATCCTCGACTATGCGTGTCCCGCTTGGAGGCACCAGGCGGACACGTATATGAGGAGGATGCAGGTGTCTGAGGATCATTGTGGACGCACCTTGGTACGTTCGGAATGTGACTCTGCATTGTGACCTGGATTTACCTATCATCAAGGACCACTTCCGGAAGTTTGTAAAGTCCTTCTATGACAGACTTCCCGGCGCCACCAATCCTCTTATCCAGGAGCTTGGGAATTATGTCATCGACCCTAGAGGATGCCACCGACGTCCCAAAGCCCTGCTCGGATAATCGAGAAGTGTCAAACAGTTGTTTGGGAGGCTCTCGCCCAGCCCTCCGTAGAGTAGTGTGTTTGCACATAGCTCTAAAGACCCTTATTCAGTTTCCCAATATACTCCCCCCCCCCTCCAATATTAATATGTTGCTATTTCCTTTGTCTCATAAACTACGTGAAATGCAACAATCCGTTTGTTTTGGAATCCGAAACCTCACAGTGTGACCAATTGGAACTCTCATTTTTTTCCCCATTGGACAAGTCCAGGCAGCAGCGGAGGGTATTAACATGGTAGTTCCTCGGTCCTCTTTGTAGAGTATACCGAGGATAGTGAGATTTCATTTCGGTGACTGGGGCCTACTGGCGGGTAAGTTGTGTTTTGTTGGAATCGGTCCCAATTAGCTACCTAGTGGTGTAACTCCTCACCACGAATTTGGGCCTCGCTGGCGAGACTCAGATGTACTCTTTTCTGAGCAAGGCCTCTTAACAGTAGCAAATCTGGGTCGGGACAGCGGCGCACTTTTGAACCGTTAGGGGTGCTCTCGGTTTTTGGGGTTTTTACTGCTGTCCTTCTGGAGAAATCTGTTTGTGGGTGGATTGTAGGCACGGCCTGGGATACTATAATTATCTGACCAGCTCTGGGGAGCGTCCCGTATGTGCATAGATTCTGATGTACCTGTTTTCTGAGTTTCACGCACACGGGTAGCGCAAACTTGAGCTGGGAATTTTCACCGGAGTTGGCCCTGTGTGCCGAGTCCCCAATAAGGGGTGATGAGCCGGGTGTTACAATGCTCATTGACCCATATACTTACTTTGATGGGGCTGGAGGCAGTCACCAAATCACACACATACACGCACAATCAAAGACACACGCACTGGATTTAGCCCCAAATAATGCACAAGATTGAGCACCACTAGGATCAGTTCTGATATTGTTGGCGGTGAGTCGCATTGTTGACCCTGATAAGGGCTGTTTCTTGGTGGTGTTACAAGTAACATACGTTTCGTTTGGTTCGTTTAAACACATACAGCACATCAGTTCTTTTTTTATCCAGGCGACAATTGTCCCTTAGGATCTGACTAAATCCCTGACATTTCCCGTAAAATCCCACGCTACCAGGGATATGCGTAAAAATATATATTTGGTAACGGAGCATGCATCCTGCACGATACTACCGTAGGTTTTTATCCTCAATTCCGTCGAGGGACTTTTTCCCGCTCATACTTCCACTCGGTGGGGTGGTCCTGGTACATTTCTTACTTTCACGCATTTTAAAGTGCAAAGGCCTCAACCTGACGCACACATAGTAGCCCACCTTAGTTTAGCTTAGTTACACATGTGGAGAGAGCAGTAGTAGAGTCGGCTCTCACACATGGCAGAGCGGGACACGGGGGCGTGCCGTAATATTTTTTTTCCCTTTTTTTGTTTGTTTTTTGCTTGGAGGTCAAAGGTCAGTCGGTGAGTGGCTACCCAACATGGGTGTGCCACCTTTTTGAAGGAAACAGAAATAAATGGTCAGAATCAGGAAAAGCTATATTGTATAGTATCCTTTCGCTTCTTTACCTCCCACCGTGACTAACCTTACCGGTACCGTCACCCTACCTCCCACTGCGTATAACGTTGCAGGGACACACTCACTGACATTTTTCCTACCCCTACCCCACTCGTTTGAACAAAACGTCGCCCAAAAATGACACTTTGTTGAGATATCAACCAGTTAACCCTCCTAAGCAAGGGATAACTAACATAGCCGCTTAGGTGGTCGCGTGGTCTTATGCGCTATTATTGTGTTGGACTAGACTGCCGAAGACGGGGAGATTGGTGTTCAATCCCGGTCGGGTAAATGCACTGGGGGTTTTTCCCAACAATTTTCCACCCTCCACGCAAATGCGGATGCATTTCCTTTAAATTAAGCCTTCCTAATCCCTAAATCATTAGTGTAATTAGTACATAGGCATATAATCTGAACTGGTAGTATGACGCGCTGCTAAAAATAATAATAACACGTTTATATTTTTTCCATAATAGTGCTGATTCACATATATATAGATATGATAGCTATATAGTTTGAAGATGTGTTATGTATGCTTTTCTAGATGTCAACGGCTGTAGTGTGTACATTATTTGTCATTTCTTAAGTTTCTCATATATAGATGCAGTATAAATATATTACTATTATTGTGACTTTTTTTATATCATATGATTCATCATTGTATTTTACCCCTCCTCGCCTTTAAAAAAATGCTACTGCAATATAGTAAATATTATCCTTCAACCTCTCTTCGCCTTTGATTAAATCATGATAAAGCCAATTTCGAGTGTTAAAGCATAATACTCGTAATTAAAAACACCCAGCGTGGAAAGAGAAAGCTAGCCTGCTTAAATTTATTTCATGAAGCTTCCTAGACTGCAGCGGTGGTCTTGGGGTTGAGTCGTTGGTTCGCAATCCATCGATCGCCGTTGGCGGGGAGGTTGGAGTTTAAATCTCAGCCGGGAGAACTGAGAATGGTTTTACACGAGTGATTTATCACTGTGGTTTTCCCATCTTCACTCCATCTCTTAACTAACCCTATCCCTACCCTATTAGATTAAGCCGCTAATAGACAGTGTGTCGAACGTAACAAAAAATATGGCCTCTCATATATTAATTGATTCAACAAAATCCCATGTACGTTAAGGCCTTTAAAACACAAGTGATACCATTTATACTAGTCTCCAGTTTTACTCAGTAAAAATAATTATAAAATTGTAGGCTACATTACATTTAAACTAGGAACTACCAAGTCCGTCAGCTAAAAATAAAGTAAATGCTTGACTTATTAATTATAATAATCTAAGTCTAATCATAAAGACAACACAAAGACGTGAGTAGATGGCATGCCCAGGAAGTACAGTTCTCTGATTGGCCGATATAAATAGCCCTGGCCCGTGATTGGCTGTTGGCACTGAGTCAGAGATCCCCCCTACCCCTGACTCTATTCCCACGGTTTGTATGAGTTCCAAACTTGTTGGTTCCTGTGCCACTGGTTTTTTATGTGTGCACATTGGATCGTATGTCTGGGTATGATTGTAACTGGCGTTGGAGTTTGTTTTTGGGAGTTTTATTTATTTATTGGTTGGGAGTTTTTTTATTTATTGGTAGGAGGAGTGTGCAGTCTCAGGCGTCGGGTACGCGTCCCGCGATGGTCGAGTTTGGGAACGAACGCAGGAGCCTCTCCTCCTTACATCCTCCTCTGTCTGGTTTTTTTAAATTTATTTATTGGTGTGGGAGTTTTTTTTATCTATTGTTGGGGGAACATGCAGCCCATGGCGTTGGGCACTCCTCACGTGACGTCCCATAAAATGTTGGCATCGATAGTGAGGGCGGGAACGTGCAGGAGCATCCTCTCTGGCCGGCCGTTTAGCGTAGAGTGTGGGAAATGGTTCCCAGCCGCTAGCCCCTGAATCTATTTTGGTGTCACAACCCTCCCCCTACCCCTTCCCCATCTGTGTGGTAATGGTTTTTTTTCCCGGTGATGTCGCAACTAAAGAGCATTGACACAGCTCTGATTATACACAATCAGGGGCCTTGGAAGCCTCACTGTGATTTATAATCCTCAGTTAGGGGCCACTACCCCCCCCCCCTTTCAGTTGTTTGGTATCGTCCGTCGACATGCGCGGATGTAGGTATCCTCCATACCAACATGAACCACGACATGGACCAAGCGATGTAATATTGATCTCATCTCAATTCAGTATTTACTAGGGTACATTATATTTCAATTTAATTAACTATCTTAATTTTACTAAATGTCTGATAACTAAGAAGTCTTAGCCTTAATAATTTGCAGTGGTGCTATGCTAATTATTATGGCCACTCTATTTTAAAAAAACAATGAAAGCGTCAGCGATTGGGGCGTATAAATGTATCTAAAAAACGGGCTGGTTCGGGACTACAGCGAGATTTTAAGTTCCAGCACATTAATGCAATGCAATGTACAAAAACTTTACCAGGATGTCTCCCACAGACTTTCAGAATTTGCTGAATAAAATAGGACCGAAAAAACTAATTATTTGTTGTATGCAAACATCTTCTGATAGTCCTGCTAATGTGGTGATATCTCTCCAGACATATTCCTTCAGATTAGTTTTATAATAGTTTTTGTCCTTGCCTCCTTGGGGTCCCCTAAAACACGCTGTTTTTTTATATGATTTTATTTACTGAAATAGAGATTCCTCAGACCAGTTCTCCGTGCTCACGGGCCCGTGCCATTTAGAAGAATCTGTTATATTAAATCTTACATTACAGGCTCGGCTCGCCTAATGTATGCGGGGATTAGCAGCAGCTCACATGGCAACAATTTCCTTTGTAAATATCGCGAGTATATCATTTCTATATATATTGACAAACTTTAGGGCCTCATTATTAATCTCCTCACCAGTTAACTCTGTTAGGCACTTAGGGTTCAAAACAAAGACGCAATTTCTATTAATCCCTTTAATCTAAGGGTTAATCGATTTATCGTTATGTCCAAAGTACGATAAAATATATTCACCCGAAAAGTTATTTCTGCATCTACTAGCCTCTCATCTTCGCAAAGATCATCAAAATGCTTCTTTATTTTCCCCAGACGAGATTTTTTAAAACTCTGGTCGAATAGACCAGTTCTGTGGATCAATTTGGTTTAATCAATAAGAGAGTTAAAGTAATTCCTGTACGAAACAAATTTATCCTCCAAACAAGCATGTTGAACCTTTGATAAGTATTCTGTGACTGAAGTGATTTGGATACAATGTTCATGAACTCCCACATCTTGTACTGAAACAACAGAATGCTATCATAGCCGAGATGTTTAGTTAAATGAATTAAATGTGTTAGTAAAAGGTTTGAACAGAATAACTACTAGATTTTGCCGGTTCACCCGGTGGGCCCGCGGCATTTTGCCACCCTATAGTTACTGTGGAGCTGTTTAATTTGTCATCTCTCAAATCAGAGATCAGCTATGCACTCATTCAATAGTCTCGATTCATTCATGTGGCATTTTGCACATTGAATTGCTTTATAATTAGGCGATGCAAATGCATGGAATGTGTTTAGTTACAGTTCTTTATTAAGTGCTAGGAGTGAAGGATCAACTAAAACACAAGAATTTATAGATTAGAAATTATTATATAGAAACTAATTATTCCGGATACTTAAACTATTGAAGGGTGAAAGACACCAAAACACAAGAAATTATAGCTGAGTATATTACTGTCTGAACTATGAATCGGGGTAGTAAGGCGTGGTGTTAAAAAATAATAGTATTCACATTGCCAATAGTTTGTTGACGTAAATATTTTCGTTCATCCCCCAGCTCCCAGGTAAACACCGTAATGGTCATTCAACCCCCCAAAAACCTCTCACACATACTCTTTTCTGTCAAGGTACTCGTTATATTTACAGGAAAACCTTCAAGCCCTACTATTTAATTATTTTAGTAAAAAAATTGTAATGGTATAATTGAACACGTAAAACAATAGTTATGAGACATAACTTGTCCAAAATCTTTAATTTCCTTTCCACTACACTGTTAAAATTTAAAAACTGTTTAGTCATTATTATAATATTTTAAAAGATTATCGCTGATATTATTTGAAGTGTAATAAGTAAAATCTTTTCAGTGTATTAAAACCTTTAATATGATATAAGAATAATATTTGTATTATTTATGGTAGTTGAGAAAAGCTGGTAGTAAGATTAACCTTAGGTTAAATTGGTGTAGTGCGGTTTGCGTCAAGTGTACAGCTCGCTCTTGATGTGATACATCAGGGACTGAGGGTGTCCCCGGACCCGGAACGATGTCGTCATTTGGAGCTCTTCTATACACTACATCGACCTACAGTTCAATGTCTGACGAAGATGATATTATTGCTGCTGCTAGTTTTATTATATTGCGCCAGTTAACAGAAATAAAGCAGAAGAAGATGCTGGTGGGTGACATCTCTGCTACAAAGCCGAATACAGCATAGTATTGAAAACTCACTTATTGATATGCGTTTACTTGCTCAATTTCCTAATGAAAAGAAAGGCATCTCGCAGCCAATAGGTAGAGAGGAAAGCAATAATATTATTCTCGGCAACTGGAGAAATGATACAGACTTGTCGTTTTTGCCTCTTCGTGCCGTAGGGCGCAGACATAGTGAATATTGTGAAGCTATAAGAAACAGCTATTTACGATATTTTTGTGATACAGATTGTTTATCATGGGAAAATAATGTAGCATAGGTGTGCTAAAATAAAGTAAAAATCAAATAGTATTTTATTTAACATCTTAGATAACTTAAAAAAAATTTGAACGAGGAAAGGTAAACATTATTTAGAAGAAAAAAATATATTCTTACTTGACTGTTTCTCTTGTTCCTATCTTTATGTTAATTAATAATAATAATTATTATTATTTCAAATTTGACAAAATATCTGTCATATGTCATTTTAACTGTTTATTTGAATAGACTTTGCATTCTGTTTAACTCTAGTCAACTGATATTACCAAATGTTGATCTTTATTTCACATTGACCAATTCTTGTCATTTGTTCAATCACTTATTTTTACTCTTATTTAATATGATCTAATAAATACATTATTTTTTATTTATTTTTTATATTGTAGTCCGTACTAACCAACATAGTATTTGCTATATTTTACAGTATAATTGTGTCAAAATTACTTTAGTTTTGTCAATAAAATTAAAAGTACGTATCTATAAATGTGCCTCGGCTTAAAAGCTAATTCGTACTTTCTTCCGAGAAAGTATTTATAAAGAGTCTTAAAGTGTTTTCGTCTGCTGTACATCGAGAATCCAAGCGTGTGTCCAGATTCAGCCGATAATCTTCTGTCGTAAGACTTATCTTGACGGTGGTGGTAGGAAGTATGATGCAAATCGAGGATCGTCATATTTCCCCAGATAGCTTCATATAATATATTTGAAATCAAATGTTCAATGGTACATTGTGTATGTTTCATAGCCACATGTCCCAAACACCGAGCTCTTGTCTCTGCGTTTGGAAATAGTTTATTTTAAACATTTATAGGCATCTTCAACCCTGGGATCTTCTGAGAACTGTCTATTTATATATTTAAATTCCTTCTGGCGAGAAGATGAAGCAGAAATTGTTTTGGTTTCGAGTTTGTTGTCATCGTTGGTTGTATTCTGTGTTTCGAATCCTTCCTCTACTGTTTGTGTAGGTTCAGGCTCAAACTGAAAATAATATGAGAGTATGTAAATAATATTGTTACAACTTAAATTTCAAAAGTCAATAAACAGACAATCATAATGGCGAACTTTCACATTTATATATTAATAATCATTAAACATACTTTCAGACAAACTATTTCGTATAATAGTATACACAGTGTGACGTTATTTGCCACCCTACCTTGTATTCCCTTATATGTTTCTAATTTTTGTGAAGAGTTTACAATTTATTTTCGTTTGAAATTAAGCACTTCACAGTTCGGCTGCTGTATTGCCAGCCTGACAAATAATAATATTTACATCCAATCAATAAAGTAAAAGGACAGAAGGAACAGCGTATAACATTGTTTTAAATAACTTAAATAAGGAATTTTGACTTAAGGAAGAATACTTACCTTTTATTAAACATATTAATTATCCTTCTAAGAAGTTTGTTTTACTTTGTTTTATTTATTTTCAACGTCGGCCATTATTGATTTCAACGCATGCGCAGATCTGTCAAACAAGTGAGCGGTGGGTCTCGTGATTGTAGAAGAGGAAACAAAGGCAGTAGGTAAATAACTCCAAACTAGCGCGCTTTTCAATTCTGACAGATATAAATAGACATTGAATTCTTTAAGAAAACATTGTTCACATTCATTGGAATATATTTCAATATTTATATTAAACCTGCATTGTATTTGATTTTTATCCCTAGTCCAGAGCCAACATTTTATCTTTTGGTTTAATATATTAGCTTTCTCTTTGGACTTGGAAGTAAAGAATAGAACATTTTTAAATTTTATTTTGGAAGACTTTCTGTAGGAGACGGAGTCTTCTCCTCGATGTTGGTCTAACATAGAGCTGAATCTGTGGAGCTCTTAATTTAATTTATTTTTAAAGTGAAGTAATGGTTGTAAAGTAAAGTGTGAGTATAAAATGGAAAGCTAAGTATATATGCAAGAGCTAGACTGTTTACCTTTTAAGAATTGTGGACGAGTTAATATTAATAAAGTGAAACAAATTTCTGAAGTTGGTGTTGTTTCAGCATGGACTAATTCATGGGTGAGGTCAAGCCAACTCTTCAACTTTAAACCCGTATTTTCTTTCTTTTATCGAATATCAGAATTCCTGTAAGAACTTTCAGAAAGACTATCAAATTCAGAGAATTAATTAACATTTTATTTTATGTCTAAATAATAATTGTATTGATTTTTTTGTCTTCTTCCTTTTGTCTCAACAATACTATTTTATTTTGTCAAATTATAATTATAACTATCCGGAATTCCATGGGATTGGGATGTGGTAATAAAGGAAACAACAATAAACCCACAAAAGTTCCAATAATTGTTATTTTATACATTTATTCTTATTGTAGTCTAAATTACATTATATTTTAACAATCCATTTTTATTTAAATTGCTCATGTTTTATTTTAAGTATTCCCCAGTGGTCTCGAGTATTGAGAGTCGTCGTGCCACTGTCTGAATTAGCTGAAGTAAATGTTTTTTTTATTATTAATATTTTTTTCTTCTAGATCCTAGGAGTGGCGCCCAACAAATAGCACAATTTCTATACATTAACGGTTGTTATGTAAACAAAATTCAGAAGACACAGAAAATTACAATTTATATAAATACATTTTTTTTTTAAATATTAAAACAGCACAGGGGTGGAGGTTCGTACTCGCAGCCCCCACGCCCGTGGAGGAGGAGGGCTTTGGGGCCGCTAAGCTAAGAGGGTTTCTAGGAGTGTTACTTTTGAGAAGAAAAATATGAAATGGATAATTAAATATTCTTTTTCACTTTGAGGGCGGGATACATATTGCTGTACCATCTTGGAAAGTGGTATTTGTTGTATGGACGCAGGTGGTCCAGCCAATAGCCGTGTCCTTTGTATTATATGGGGGATGGACAGTGTTAGGGGAGAAGGACCCCATGTCGGCGTCGTCACCAAGTCCTAACAAGATGGAACTAAAGCGCCGGTATCTATTATCTAGCATGATGGACGGTGGAGGGGGGTGTTTAGAATTACAAGACCAGCAAAGATAAGCGAGGGTGGTTTTCCTAAAAAAAATGTCCACCCTCACTACACGCATACGTGGGGGAACCTCTTTTTCAACTTTAGGGGGGCAACCAAACCAAGCTCCGCCACTGCGCAGTAATAGTATGTATTGCCTAGCTAGTAAGAACAGAACATTTAAAATAATTTCTTAAATTAGGCTACAATTTCTTAACATCAGATAAAACCGACGCCAAGCATCTGAATGAAAGAATTATAAACGTGTATCCAAAGAAATACTCACCGTGTTATTAGGATTTGAGAGCGTTGTGTTGGTTTAAAACTGCATACTAGTGTAGACGTGCCATCTCGATGTATGCGCTCTCTGCCCCCCGCCACGCTCTTGTCGGTCAGTCCATTTTCTTCTGTACTTCATCAACTCGACATTTCATTGTTTCCGATGGCATTCTATACTCTCTAAAATGCTCTATAAGCTGCAGGCACAAGCCATTATTCCACTCCATCTTGATTCTCTGATACTGGAACCGAACAAAAGAATCCTTTGATAAAACCGCTCATTGAGCGAGCGCGTCTGAACCCGGAGCAATGCTCCAAGCAACTGTTCGTGCACTCTCTCGTTGTTTGACCGAGCGAGCGAGCGCGCGCGTCTGAACCCGGAGCAATGCTCCAAGCAACTGTTCGTGCACTCTCGTTGTTTGACCGAGTAGCTAGCGCGTCTGACCCGCGGGCAATGCTCAAACAAGCAAATGTTCGTGCACTCTCGTAGTTTGACCGAGCTAGCGAGCGCGTCTGAACCGGAGCAATGCTCCAAGCAACTGTTCGTGCACTCTCGTTGTTTGACCGAGTGAGCGAGTATTCTTAGAGCGTTCATTCCCATGCTGGGCGAATATACTCGAACATACCAGAGCACCGAAAAGATGCTCACTACACGTTTACACCAATATAATTTAGGCGTAGTGGGGGAAGAGTGAGTATTCATCCTCGCTTGGTCGGAGGAGGTCGTGGCTCTGGTACATCTCGAGCCATTGACCCCCTCCCCCGACTACGGCCTTGGGGTGGAGGGCAGAGCCCCAACCGCCGGAGCAAGACAATTTTCAGACTATATAATGTACACCTCTATACGCTATTTCAGGTGACCTGGTGGTCTAGAGGTAAGGTGTCAGACTTCTGTGCTGGCGGCCGGGGTTCAATCCTCGGTCCCGGCACAGATTTATCTGATTACCAAGCCCTTCCTTCACCTCTGACAAGACGTGTATTAATCACAACTTGGCCTCCACCGTGGTTCGGATCCCACGTTAAACTGTAGGTCCTCCATTTAATCTCACAATCACCCTACCATTACACATTAACGTAAGTGCGTATAACCCGAAACGGGTAGTAAGACGCGGTGCTAATAATAATAATAATAATAATAATAATAATAATTATACGCTATTTCGAAGGTTTTTTTAGTAATAATAATTAGCACCGCGTCTTACTACCCGTTCGGGTTATACGCTTTAAGTACTAATTACGCTAATTGATTAGGAATTGGGAAGGTTGAATTAGAGGAAGTGAACCCGCATTTGCATGGAGGGAGAGTGGAAAACCTTTTAGGGAAACTCCCCCCCAGTTCACCCGACCGAGATTCGAACCTCGATCTTCCCGTCCTCAGCAGTCGAGCTCAACACGACTAGCGCGTTAGACAACTACGCCACCGAGGCGGGGTTTTTTTAGTAGTATTGGGGACTTGGGCTTAACATTTTTAAACTAGTCACTAATATTAAAAATATAAAACGTAGGCCTAGCCTTGGCTCAGATAAAATTGTTATCCTCTTAAAAACATGTTTAATAGACCTTTTCGAAAATAAATAATTACTTAACATTCAAACATCAAGATTATTGATTAAACAAGCGGTTGAAACTTTGAAGTAAAAAGACAACACTATTTTACTGATTCGATGTTTTCATTACTCCCTGTGTTCCTTTTAGATTATGTTGTAGATACAATCTGTAGATTGCTTCATGGAAACAACGGATGATAGTAAGGTCGAGAAAACTGACGACAGAAAAGGCTATTATTATTATTATTATTATTACTGTATCACGCTGTGGCTTGAGATAAGACTAGATCCCACCCACACATGCATATTATCAAAGGGAACGATTTACACGCTTCTTCTGGTGTTACTTTTAGTTTTTGTATGTAATTTATTCAAAAAATTACTGTTCAGCAATTATATTTCCCCAGTAAGTAATTATGGATAAAGTTGATACTAACGATAACTTAAGCAAAAATGTATAGTTGGAGTAATTATTATTTGTGTGTTGTGGTTCTGTTCCCGCCACTGGTAGTAAAAGTAGTAGATAGTACTTGTACTACCCGGAAGAAACAGACGTTTATTCTCATGCAGCAGAGCAAACGGAAACACTGCGAGCTCTTTCACGTGACATTGTTTCGTGCTTTCACAGCTCTTTTGTGGAATGTCATCACAGATTTAGGTCGGGTGAGCTGAGCGTTTTCCCCTAAATTACTACCCACTCTATCTACATGCATGTTGGGATTCTAGCCTAGTAATCCCCGGGGGGAAGATGTGTTCCATAGAAAGAGTAAGCCTTACACATAATAATACTGAAACAAAGGGACTCGGTTTAAATAGTTACCGAAATTTGTAAAAAAACATATGTTATGAATATTAATAATTGTCATTAATTTATAATAATAATAATAAAAATTATAAATATATGTGATTTGTATTTAAATCTTTAAAATAAACCAAATGGTTGCAGTTTATTTTTCCTAAATTGTGTTCTCTCTCCCTCCAGGCGAATGCGAGTGATATATGGTCGTTGACACTGTATGAGGGTAGGTCCTTGTAGCTCCACTGGAGACCTGACTAGCTCTAACACCCTCTTGTATCTCCACTGGAGTCCTGACTAGCTCTAACACCTCTTGTATCTCCACTGGAGTCCTGACTAGCTCTAACACCCTCTTGTATCTCCACTGGAGACCTGACTAGCTCTAACAGCCTCTTGTATCTCCACTGGAGTCCTGACTAGCTCTAAACCCTCTTGTATCTCCACTGGAGACCTGACTAGCTCTAACACCCTCTTGTATCTCCACTGGAGACCTGACTAGCTCTAACAGCCTCTTGTATCTCCACTGGAGACCTGACTAGCTCTAACAGCTCTTGTATCTCCACTGGAGACCTGACTAGCTCTAACAGCCTCTTGTATCTCCACTGGAGTCCATGATAGCTCTAACACCCTCTTGTATCTCCACTGGAGACCTGACTAGCTCTAACACCTCTTGTATCTCCACTGGAGACCTGACTAGCTCTAACACCTCTTGTATCTCCACTGGAGACCTGACTAGCTCTAACACCCTCTTTTATCTCCACTGGAGTCCTGACTAGCTCTAACACACCTCTTGTATCTCCACTGGAGTCCTGACTAGCTCTAACACCTCTTGTATCTCCACTGGAGACCTGACTAGCTCTAACAGCCTCTTGTATCTCCACTGGAGTCTGACTAGCTCTAACACCCTCTTGTATCTCCACTGGAGTCCTGACTAGCTCTAACACCTCTTGTATCTCCACTGGAGTCCTGACTAGCTCTAACACCTCTTGTATCTCCACTGGAGTCCTGACTAGCTCTCAACACACTCTTGTATCTCCACTGGAGTCCTGACTAGCTCTAACAGCACTCTTGTATCTCCACTGGAGTCCTGACTAGCTCTAACACCCTCTTGTATCTCCACTGGAGTCCTGACTAGCTCTAACACCCTCTTGTATCTCCACTGGAGTCCTGACTAGCTCTAACACCCTCTTGTATCTCCACTGGAGTCCTGACTAGCTCTAACACCCTCTTGTATCTCCACTGGAGTCCTGACTAGCTCTAACACCCTCTTGTATCTCCACTGGAGTCCTGACTAGCTCTAACACCCTCTTGTATCTCCACTGGAGTCCTGACTAGCTCTAACACCTCTTGTATCTCCACTGGAGTACCTGACTAGCTCTAACACCTCTTGTATCTCCACTGGAGTCCTGACTAGCTCTAACACCTCTTGTATCTCCACTGGAGTCCTGACTAGCTCTAACACCCTCTTGTATCTCCACTGGAGTCCTGACTAGCTCTAACACCTCTTGTATCTCCACTGGAGTCCTGACTAGCTCTAACACCTCTTGTATCTCCACTGGAGTCCTGACTAGCTCTAACACCCTCTTGTATCTCCACTGGAGTCCTGACTAGCTCTAACACACTCTTGTATCTCCACTGGAGTCCTGACTAGCTCTAACACCCTCTTGTATCTCCACTGGAGTCCTGACTAGCTCTAACACCTCTTGTATCTCCACTGGAGTCCTGACTAGCTCTAACACACTCTTGTATCTCCACTGGAGTCCTGACTAGCTCTAACACCTCTTGTATCTCCACTGGAGTCCTGACTAGCTCTACACCCTCTTGTATCTCCACTGGAGTCCTGACTAGCTCTAACACACTCTTGTATCTCCACTGGAGTCCTGACTAGCTCTAACCTCACTCTTGGAGTGATACTCCACTGGTAGTCCTACTGAGTCTACTACTCTAACACCCTCTTGTATCTCCACTGGAGTCCTGACTAGCTCTAACACCCTCTTGTATCTCCACTGGAGTCCTGACTAGCTCTAACACCCTCTTGTATCTCCACTGGAGTCCTGACTAGCTCTAACACCCTCTTGTATCTCCACTGGAGTCCTGACTAGCTGTCTTACAACTCACCCTCTTTTATCTCCACTGGAGTCCTGACTAGCTCTAACAGCTCTTGTATCTCCACTGGAGTCCTGACTAGCTCTAACACCCTCTTGTATCTCCACTGGAGTCCTGACTAGCTCTAACACACTCTTGTATCTCCACTGGAGTCCTGACTAGCTCTAACACACCTCTCTTGTATCTCCACTGGAGTCCTGACTAGCTCTAACACCTTCTTGTACTCCACTGGAGTCCTGACTAGCTCTAACACCCTCTTGTATCTCCACTGGAGTCCTGACTAGCTCTTAACAGCTTCTTGTAGCTCCACTGGAGTCCTGACTAGCTCTACATCTGACCACTCTGTATACTAACCTCTGTATTCCACTGGAGTCCTGACTAGCTCTTAACAGCTTCTTGTAGCTCCACTAGAGTCCTGACTAGCTCTAACACCTCTTGTATCTCCACTGGAGTCCTGACTAGCTCTAACACCCTCTTTGTATCTCCACTGGAGTCCTGACTAGCTCTTAACAGCTCTTGTAGCTTCCACTAGAGTCCTGACTAGCTCTAACACCTCTTGTATCTCCACTGGAGTCCTGACTAGCTCTAACACCCTCTTGTATCTCCACTGGAGTCCTGACTAGCTCTTAACAGCTTCTTGTAGCTCCACTAGAGTCCTGACTAGCTCTAACACCCTCTTGTATCTCCACTGGAGTCCTGACTAGCTCTAACACCTTCTATTTGTATCTCCACTGGAGTCCTGACTAGCTCTTAACAGCTTCTTGTAGCTCCACAAGAGTCCTGACTAGCTCTAACACCCTCTTGTATCTCCACTGGAGTCCTGACTAGCTCTTAACAGCTTCTTGTAGCTCCACTAGAGTCCTGACTAGCTCTAACACCTCTTGTATCTCCACTGGAGTCCTGACTAGCTCTTAACAGCTTCTTGTAGCTCCACAAGAGTCCTGACTAGCTCTAACACCCTCTTGTATCTCCACTGGAGTCCTGACTAGCTCTAACACCCTCTTGTATCTCCACTGGAGTCCTGACTAGCTCTAACACCCTCTATTTGTATCTCCACTGGAGTCCTGACTAGCTCTTAACAGCTTCTTGTAGCTCCACTAGAGTCCTGACTAGCTCTAACACCCTCTATTTGTATCTCCACTGGAGTCCTGACTAGCTCTTAACACCCTCTTGTAGCTCCACTAGAGTCCTGACTAGCTCTAACTGGTTGTAATGTACCTCTGATCCAGAAGGTCTATGAATCTAGGACTGGTTAACCTTTCACTCTCTCTGCATGTGCTAATGATCCACTCATGCTACATGTTCCAGTCTGGTGTTGAGCTCCTGGAGGAGTCCTTGGACGATGTTTACGAGGACCGTCTGTGGCCATCTCCTCCTTCTCCTTGCGACATCCTCTTCGAGGGAGGTAACGTAGTTATCAACGGTCGTTCCAGTCTCGTCAAGACTCCCAGGACGCGCAAGGTAACAACACTAGTGACGGCATGGGCCAATCAGCACGCCTTTAACTCAACATGCCTCTTGCTCAAAATTATTACAATGTTATTAAACAGAGAGCAAAATAATTAGTGGCCTTGTAAAATACTACACCTTTAAGATAGTTCAAAACGCACTAAAATTCTGTGCTTACAAGTTTATGAATGATTTAAACATCAATAGGTAGAATAACTATAAACACTATTTGTCTCGTTGAAACTATATATCTGTTTACTTTTATTGTTTACATTTTACCATCACTCTTAAATACTTTAAAAAGAAACACAAGTTTATTGGCTATTTCTGTGCCTAATCGGTTATGTAGTTTTGAATGCAATAAATAACCCAAATGGTGAAAAGATTGTTTCAACACTTGCTGTAAATAACTCTTCAATAATAATAAAAACTTTGTCGTTGAGTTTATCAATATCATTCGTTTGGCTGTCCATCCGTTCGAATTTTGTAACATGGGATGTGTCTTCATTCCCAAAAGGTAACTCTCGAAAGAAACTTAACAATCATTAAAAGAAGTAAATTTGATGATGAATTCTTTGACTTTGCAAAATCAAGTGCTGCTTTCTTTTCCTTTTCAGTTAAATCAATTTCCGAATTATTTTCTTTCGGATCCAGCAAGTAAGCTAAGAAATGAACTGGTGTTAAAGCCATATTATATCTGTTATTGAGTTTTTATGTTACATGTTTGTCCTTTGTATCTTCACTTTTCGGCTGAAGATTCTTCCAGTTGTTTATCTGAACGTTACGTTACGTGGCAGTTGGCTTCAAACGACTAAACATGTCCTCTGCGTTCCATTTCCGTTTGCAATGCTTTATCATCAATTTCACAAATTTGTAACAAAGTTGCCCATCCTTTAAGATATGTCTCCAGGCAATCTACCATAGTATTCCAGCACACTTGACGAGTTTTGGGGCACCAGATTTTCTCAAACATGCATTGTCAAAGAGGTTGTTTCTGAAGTACTTAATTAAATTTAGCGCATGTGCTGAGCATCCATGAGTGATAACATCCAAATCTTATTATTTTCAAGCAGCAGACGCAATATTGGCAGCATTATCTGTAACAACAGAACGAACCTTGTTCTTAAAGTCCTCCTCACATTTTCTAATGCTGTTAAAAACCACTTCTGCCAGATGTGTCGGTTGTGTCCACTAAATAAACATCGCCTACTTTAGTGGTAGCTGTAAGGCTTGTTATTGGTTCATTGTGGACATTTGAGCAACCAACCCAAGAGACACACTTTGATTTTGCAGAATAAGGGAGCACATTTTATTCTCCTCTTCTAAAATAGTTTCTAATAAGGACTCACTAATTTCCTTTCTGTTTGGAGGGTTGTGACCCGGGCGAAGTTGTCGCGTGAGGATGTTCAACACTGCGAAAAGCAGTATTCGTTGTTGATATAAAACGAGTTCCTTGCTGATCCAAATACTTATTCTGCATTGATGTTGATCTAACTACATAAGAATCCACTGATGTTTCAACTTTCTTGTTCTTCTTGTCGTGAGAGTATTCTGATATCTTCATTAGAAGAGGATGCAACAATACTGGCTAAAAATGAGGGGATGTTGATGTAGTTGGTGTGCTTGAGCTTGAAATGACATCTGACTCTCTCTTAGCCGTGCCACGAGCAGTCAGCGAGCAGTACTTGGCTACCTCCGGGAACTCTGACACTCTCTTAGCCGTGCCACGAGCAGTCAGCGAGCAGTACTTGTCTCCCTCCGGGAACTCTGACACTCTCTTAGCCGTGCCACGAGCAGTCAGCGAGCAGTACTTGTCTCCCTCCGGTAACTCTGACACTCTCTTAGCCGTGCCACGAGCAGTCAGCGAGCAGTACTTGTCTCCCTCCGGGAACTCTGACACTCTCTTAGCAGTGCCACCAGCAGTCAGCGAGCAGTACTTGTCTCCCTCCGGGAACTCTGACACTCTCTTAGCAGTGCCACGAGCAGTCAGCGAGCAGTACTTGTCTCCCTCCGGGAACTCTGACACTCTCTTAGCAGTGCCACCAGCAGTCAGCGAGCAGTACTTGTCTCCCTCCGGGAACTCTGACACTGTCTTAGCAGTGCCACCAGCAGTCAGCGAGCAGTACTTGTCTCCCTCCGGGAACTCTGACACTCTCTTAGCAGTGCCACCAGCAGTCAGCGAGCAGTACTTGTCTCCCTCCGGGAACTCTGACACTCTCTTAGCAGTGCCACGAGCAGTCAGCGAGCAGTACTTGGCTACCTCCGGGAACTCTGACACTCTCTTAGCAGTGCACCAGCAGTCAGCGAGCAGTACTTGTCTCCCTCCGGGAACTCTGACACTCTCTTAGCAGTGCCACCAGCAGTCAGCGAGCAGTACTTGTCTCCCTCCGGGAACTCTGACACTCTCTTAGCAGTGCCACGAGCAGTCAGCGAGCAGTACTTGTCTCCCTCCGGGAACTCTGACTCTCTCTCGCTTGTGACAGATCATCCCAGTAAGATAAAATGTAGAAAGTGGTTCTAAACCCACTCTTGCCGAGTTTCCCTACTTGGTCCGCTGCTAGACTCGATATACCAGAATTTACTGGACACAAACCAGCTTGTACTGAGCTCTGTAGCCCTCCAACCAGCTTGTACTGAGCTCTGTAACCCTCCAACCAGCTTGTACTGAGCTCTGTACCTCTCCAACCAGCTTGTACTGAGCTCTGTACCTCTCCAACCAGCTTGTACTGAGCTCTGTACCTCTCCAACCAGCTTGTACTGAGCTCTGTACCTCTCCAACCAGCTTGTACTGAGCTCTGTAACCCTCCAACCAGCTTGTACTGAGCTCTGTACCTCTCCAACCAGCTTGTACTGAGCTCTGTAGCCCTCCAACCAGCTTGTACTGAGCTCTGTAGCCCTCCAACCAGCTTGTACTGAGCTCTGTAACCCTCCAACCAGCTTGTACTGAGCTCTGTAGCCCTCCAACCAGCTTGTACTGAGCTCTGTACCTCTCCAACCAGCTTGTACTGAGCTCTGTACCTCTCCAACCAGCTTGTACTGAGCTCTGTACCTCTCCAACCAGCTTGTACTGAGCTCTGTACCTCTCCAACCAGCTTGTACTGAGCTCTGTACCTCTCCAACCAGCTTGTACTGAGCTCTGTAACCCTCCAACCAGCTTGTACTGAGCTCTGTAGCCCTCCAACCAGCTTGTACTGAGCTCTGTACCTCTCCAACCAGCTTGTACTGAGCTCTGTACCTCTCCAACCAGCTTGTACTGAGCTCTGTACCTCTCCAACCAGCTTGTACTGAGCTCTGTAGCCCTCCAACCAGCTTGTACTGAGCTCTGTAGCCCTCCAACCAGCTTGTACTGAGCTCTGTAACCCTCCAACCAGCTTGTACTGAGCTCTGTACCTCTCCAACCAGCTTGTACTGAGCTCTGTACCTCTCCAACCAGCTTGTACTGAGCTCTGTACCTCTCCAACCAGCTTGTACTGAGCTCTGTACCTCTCCAACCAGCTTGTACTGAGCTCTGTACCTCTCCAACCAGCTTGTACTGAGCTCTGTAACCCTCCAACCAGCTTGTACTGAGCTCTGTACCTCTCCAACCAGCTTGTACTGAGCTCTGTAACCCTCCAACCAGCTTGTACTGAGCTCTGTACCTCTCCAACCAGCTTGTACTGAGCTCTGTACCTCTCCAACCAGCTTGTACTGAGCTCTGTAGCCCCCCAACCAGCTTGTACTGAGCTCTGTACCTCTCCAACCAGCTTGTACTGAGCTCTGTAACCCTCCAACCAGCTTGTACTGAGCTCTGTACCTCTCCAACCAGCTTGTACTGAGCTCTGTAACCCTCCAACCAGCTTGTACTGAGCTCTGTACCTCTCCAACCAGCTTGTACTGAGCTCTGTACCTCTCCAGTTACTCTCTACCTCACGTTGTACTGAGCTCTGTACCCTCCAACCAGCTTGTACTGAGCTCTGTAGCCCTCCAACCAGCTTGTACTGAGCTCTGTAGCCCTCCAACCAGCTTGTACTGAGCTCTGTAGCCCTCCAACCAGCTTGTACTGAGCTCTGTAGCCCTCCAACCAGCTTGTACTGAGCTCTGTACCCTCCAACCAGCTTGTACTGAGCTCTGTATACTCTGACTCCCCAACCAGCTTGTACTGAGCTCTGTACCTCTCCAACCAGCTTGTACTGAGCTCTGTACCTCTCCAACCAGCTTGTACTGAGCTCTGTAGCCCTCCAACCAGCTTGTACTGAGCTCTGTACCTCTCCAACCAGCTTGTACTGAGCTCTGTACCTCTCCAACCAGCTTGTACTGAGCTCTGTACCTCTCCAACCAGCTTGTACTGAGCTCTGTAGCCCTCCAACCAGCTTGTACTGAGCTCTGTAGCCCTCCAACCAGCTTGTACTGAGCTCTGTACCTCTCCAACCAGCTTGTACTGAGCTCTGTACCTCTCCAACCAGCTTGTACTGAGCTCTGTAGCCCCCCAACCAGCTTGTACTGAGCTCTGTACCTCTCCAACCAGCTTGTACTGAGCTCTGTAGCCCTCCAACCAGCTTGTACTGAGCTCTGTAGCCCTCCAACCAGCTTGTACTGAGCTCTGTAGCCCTCCAACCAACTTGTACTGAGCTCTGTAGCCCTCCAACCAGCTTGTACTGAGCTCTGTACCTCTCCAACCAGCTTGTACTGAGCTCTGTACCTCTCCAACCAGCTTGTACTGAGCTCTGTACCTCTCCAACCAGCTTGTACTGAGCTCTGTAGCCCTCCAACCAGGGAGACCAGTTGCCGACTGGTATCCAACATTCCCTCAACGAGTCTAGTGACGCGATTGACCAGGCTCTCAACATGTTTGTCTCACCTTGTTGGATGTATGACCAGGCTCTCAACATGTTTGTCTCACCTTGTTGGATGTATGACCAGGCTCTCAGCATGTTTGTCTCACCTTGTTGGATGTATGACCAGGCTCTCAACATGTTTGTCTCACCTTGTTGGATGTATGACCAGGCTCTCAGCATGTTTGTCTCACCTTGTTGGATATATGACCAGGCTCTCAACATGTTGTCTCACCTTGTTGGATATATGACCAGGCTCTCAACATGTTTGTCTCACCTTGTTGGATGTATGACCAGGCTCTCAACATGTTTGTCTCACCTTGTTGGATGTATGACCAGGCTCTCAGCATGTTTGTCTCACCTTGTTGGATATATGACCAGGCTCTCAACATGTTGTCTCACCTTGTTGGATGTATGACCAGGCTCTCAACATGTTTGTCTCACCTTGTTGGATGTATGACCAGGCTCTCAACATGTTTGTCTCACCTTGTTGGATGTATGACCAGGCTCTCAACATGTTTGTCTCACCTTGTTGGATGTATGACCTTGGCTCTCTACCCTGGTCGAGGCCGGACTTGTGAAACTCAAGGTGACAACAGACTCGCTATGTGTAGCAGGATTGGAGTAACGGGAATGTTAAACACCGTTATGGTCCCAGCGTGGAAACGGGGGGCGTAGTCCCTGGCATGAACCACTGAGCGTGGAGACCACAACGTGTTGTACACTTACACTACAATGTTCGAATGTCTTACTTAGACTAAGCATTAATACCTAGCTACAGGTAGAGAGTCAGGCAGGTATAACTAGCTACAGGTAGAGAGTCGGGCAGGTATAACTAGCTACAGGTAGAGTGTCAGGCAGGTATAACTAGCTACAGGTAGAGAGTCAGGCAGGTATAACTAGCTACAGGTAGAGAGTCAGGCAGGTATAACTAGCTACAGGTAGAGAGTCAGGCAGGTATAACTAGCTACAGGTAGAGAGTCGGGCAGGTATAACTAGCTACAGGTAGAGTGTCAGGCAGGTATAACTAGCTACAGGTAGAGAGTCAGGCAGGTATAACTAGCTACAGGTAGAGAGTCAGGCAGGTATAACTAGCTACAGGTAGAGAGTCAGGCAGGTATAACTAGCTACAGGTAGAGTGTCAGGCAGGTATAACTAGCTACAGGTAGAGAGTCAGGCAGGTATAACTAGCTACAGGTAGAGTGTCAGGCAGGTATAACTAGCTACAGGTAGAGAGTCAGGCAGGTATAACTAGCTACAGGTAGAGTGTCAGGCAGGTATAACTAGCTACAGGTATAGAGTCAGGCAGGTATAACTAGCTACAGGTAGAGAGTCGGGCAGGTATAACTAGCTAGAGGTAGAGAGTCAGGCAGGTATAACTAGCTACAGGTAGAGAGTCAGGCAGGTATAACTAGCTACAGGTAGAGAGTCGGGCAGAGGACCGTGAAGTGATCCACTCATTGGAAACGAGTGTCGCGAGTCTTAACCTAAATAGCTGCTCAGCGTGAGCATTACCGGCACTGTCGAGGCTTCCCAAGACCGTCATGCACTGCAGCCAAGCGGACGTCATCATTAATACTCAGATTCCTTCGCTGTCCTTTCACCAAGACTCTAACCCGATCCACATGACTATTACTTGTTGGGATTGTTCTGTCTCTAGTAGATCCCAAACGCTAATGGCCCGCTGGAGGTTTTTGTTTTGGGAGTCTAGCACGCAATTTCTCGCCAGTGCAACCAATTACTGCGAGGCATGTTTTACAGAGAACGACAGCGTGGATTATTCTTGCTACAATATGGCAATCAGTCACATCAACTTGGCCATGTGATGACTCGGTCACATCAACTTGGCCATGTGATGACTCGGTCACATCAACTTGGCCATGTGATGACTCGGTCACATCAACTTGGCCATGTGATGACTCGGTCACATCAACTTGGCCATGTGATGACTCGGTCACATCAACTTGGCCATGGGATGACTCGGTCACATCAACTTGGGCATGTGATGACTCGGTCACATCAACTTGGCCATGTGATGACTCGGTCACATCAACTTGGCCATGGATGACTCGGTCACATCAACTTGGCCATGTGATGACTCGGTCACATCAACTTGGCCATGGGATGACTCGGTACATCAACTTGGGCATTGTGATGACTCGGTCACATCAACTTGGCCATGTGATGACTCGGTCACATCAATTGGCCATGTGATGACTCAGTAATCTCTAGAAAATGTGGGTATCGTTCTCTTGTTCAAACACTTTAACATTGACCAAGGCTTGGTGAAACATACCTGACTTAGTTCAGATAGTTCCGTGAGATATCTCAAGGCTGGACAGTGCTGGTTGAATAGTTCCTTGACGCGATCTATTTTCAATCCATCACCTAATTAATTGTCAGGAAGTTATGCAACATTTGATTCATACCTCGCCTTATCAGCTCTTCAGCTAATCTTGGATAACACAGCTAGTGCGTCGTAGAACGTCCGAACGTGTAACAAGTGTAACAATTACTTTTGTAACAAGATCATGTTACTTCGAGTCCATCTGATGAAAATAATCCATGTGTGTATATATTAATAAACATTTATATAGTGCGGCTACAAGTCCCATAATAAAACTTAGAGGTGTTAACAATGACAAACTTCGTAACTAGCTTCAGTAATCCCAGACACACCCTCATCACTAGCTGCAGTAATCCCAGACACACCCTCATCACTAGCTGCAGTAATCCCTGACACACCCTCATCACTAGCTGCAGTAACCCCTGACACACCCTCATCACTAGCTGCAGTAACCCCTGACACACCCTCATCACTAGCTGCAGTAACCCCTGACACACCCTCATCACTAGCTGCAGTAACCCCTGACACCTACACCTATCACCATCACTAGCTGCAGTAACCCTGACACACCCTCATCACTAGCTGCAGAAACCCCTGACACACCCTCATCACTAGCTGCAGTAATCCCAGACACACCCTCATCACTAGCTTCAGTAACCCCTGACACACCCTCATCACTAGCTGCAGTAATCCCAGACACACCCTCATCACTAGCTGCAGTAATCCCTGACACACCCTCATCACTAGCTGCAGTAATCCCTGACACACCCTCATCACTAGCTGCAGTAACCCTGACACACCCTCATCACTAGCTGCAGTAACCCCTGACACACCCTCATCACTAGCTGCAGTAAACCCCTGACACACCCTCATCACTAGCTGCAGAAACCCTGACACACCCTCATCACTAGCTGCAGTAATCCCAGACACACCCTCATCACTAGCTTCAGTAACCCCTGACACACCCTCATCACTAGCTGCAGTAATCCCAGACACACCCTCATCACTAGCTGCAGTAATCCCTGACACACCCTCATCACTAGCTGCAGTAACCCTGACACACCCTCATCACTAGCTGCAGTAACCCCATGAACCACACCTCATCACTAGCTGCAGTAACCCCTGACACACCCTCATCACTAGCTGCAGTAACCCCTGACACACCCTCATCACTAGCTGCAGTAACCCTGACACACCCTCATCACTAGCTGCAGTAACCCCTGACACACCTCATCACTAGCTCAGAACCCTGACACACCTCATCACTAGCTGCAGTAACCCTGACACACCCTCATCACTAGCTGCAGTAACCCTGACACACCCCATCACTAGCTGCAGTAACCCCTGACACACCCTCATCACTAGCTGCAGTAACCCCTGACACACCCTCATCACTAGCTGCAGTAACCTGACACACCCTCATCACTAGCTGCAGTAACCCTGACACACCCTCATCACTAGCTGCAGTAACCCTGACACACCCTCATCACTAGCTGCAGTAACCCCTGACACACCCTCATCACTAGCTGCAGTAACCCCTGACACACCCTCATCACTAGCTGCAGTAATCCCTGACACACCCTCATCACTAGCTGCAGTAACCCCTGACACACCCTCATCACTAGCTGCAGTAACCCCTGACACACCCTCATCACTAGCTGCAGTAACCCCTGACACACCCTCATCACTAGCTGCAGTAACCCTGACACACCCTCATCACTAGCTGCAGTAATCCCTGACACACCCTCATCACTAGCTGCAGTAATCCCTGACACACCCTCATCACTAGCTGCAGTAACCCCTGACACACCCTCATCACTAGCTGCAGTAACCCCTGACACACCCTCATCACTAGCTTCAGTAACCCCTGACACACCTTCATCACTAGCTGCAGTAACCCCTGACACACCCTCATCACTAGCTGCAGTAACCCCTGACACACCCTCATCACTAGCTGCAGTAACCCCTGACACACCCTCATCACTAGCTACAGAAACCCCTGACACACCCTCATCACTAGCTGCAGTAATCCCTAGACACACCCTCATCACTAGCTGCAGTAACCACTGACACACCCTCATCACTAGCTGCAGTAACCACTGACACACCCTCATCACTAGCTTCAGTAACCCCTGACACACCCTCATCACTAGCTGCAGTAATCCCAGACACACCCTCATCACTAGCTGCAGTAACCCCTGACACCCCTCATCACTAGCTGCAGTAACCCCTGACACACCCTCATCACTAGCTGCAGTAATCCCTGACACACCCTCATCACTAGCTGCAGTAATCCCTGACACACCCTCATCACTAGCTGCAGTAACCCCTGACACACCCTCATCACTAGCTGCAGTAACCCCTGACACACCTCATCACTAGCTGCGTAATCCTGACACACCTCATCACTAGCTGCAGTAACCCCTGACACACCCTCATCACTAGCTGCAGTAATCCCTGACACACCCTCATCACTAGCTGCAGTAATCCCAGACACACCCTCATCACTAGCTGCAGTAATCCCTGACACACCCTCATCACTAGCTGCAGTAATCCCTGACACACCCTCATCACTAGCTGCAGTAATCCCAGACACACCCTCGACGAGTCTGTGGCCTCTGTGTGTGGGAAGTTGTGACCTTGACCTCTGACTCAAGTACCCGTCCTGTGAAGAGTGGTCAATTAGCACTGGTGAGCTCAGTTATCACCTATTGTAGGGTTTTATCATTCTACTCCATAGGCTAAGAGCTTAGGATGATGTATTAAACTTTGAGCGACAGCCATTGTGTCCAAGAAATGAGAACTGCCCCGGTTCTATTGATAGATGGCCTGAAATAACTGATAATTATTATTGGTGTATTTCTTTAAACACCCCCACCCATTGCTGTAAACAGTGGGAGGGTGTTTTGTTGGTTTGTTTGTGGAAACCACTCGCTAATGTGATTTACAAACAACTTTTAAATGCCGTTTAAAGACCATCGGTGCCTTTAAATGATCCTTGATGCCTATGCCTATTATTCTATAACTAGGCCCAACATAAAATTTATTAGCGGCGTAATCCAACTACTTGAGTGAGAAGGGTAATTTAGTGTAAATGCACTTTCATTATGATGGGAGAAGTTAGAACAATCGCCTAAAACTATGGTTATGTGGGCTAAGGTGTCAGGTTCGTAATATTAATGCCTGTAACAGGTGAATGTTGATCAGGTTCTGGGGGAGGGGGGTGGAAGAAGAATGAGTAGACCTCCTCCCTGTTATATTTGCCTGTTACTAACCGTTTCCCTGTCATTGGTGACTCGGTTCAATGCGAATCAATGTCTTAGAGCGTATTTAGCAGCGCTGCTGGTTTATATGTTAACTTTCATAACTTAGTCAAACATTATCTCCGTCTCGTCCTAGAAGAAGTTGTTATCTCCGTCTCGTCCTAGAAGAAGATGTTATCTCCGTCTCGTCCTAGAAGATGCTATCTCCGTCTCGTCCTAGAAGATGTTATCTCCATCTCGTCCTAGAAGATGTTATCTCCGTCTCGTCCTAGAAGATGTTATCTCCGTCTCGTCCTAGAAGATGTTATCTCCGTCTCGTCCTAGAAGATGTTATCTCCATCTCGTCCTAGAAGATGTTATCTCCGTCTCGTCCTAGAAGATGTTATCTCCATCTCGTCCTAGAAGATGCTATCTCCGTCTCGTCCTAGAAGATGTTATCTCCATCTCGTCTAGAAGATGTTATCTCCGTCTCGTCTAGAAGATGTTATCTCCGTCTCGTCCTAGAGGCGGGAACTATGCTCCTGTTCTGGTCCTCACTATGCACGACGAGAGTCAGCCACCTCCTCAACTCTTCTGCTGTCCTATTACACCGGAGTCAGAGATGTATGAAATGGAAAGTGTGGGTGGGGTGGTCGTCACTCGAGTTTCACTGGCGAGTGAGTGAGTACCAGACGTACTTTCTTTACACCACCACTCTGACTGGAGCATATCTTTACATGAACATGGCCAGCACCCACCACTCTGACTGGAGCATATCTTTACATGAACATGGCCAGCACCCACCACTCTGACTGGAGCATATCTTTACATGAACATGGCCAGCACCCACCACTCTGACTGGAGCATATCTTTACATGAACATGGCCAGCACCCATCACTCTGACTGGAGCATATCTTTACATGAACATGGCCAGCACCCATCACTCTGACGGAGCATATCTTTACATGAACATGGCCAGCACCCACCACTCTGACTGGAGCATAGCTCTGTGTGACTGAAACACAGCACTTGGTTTTGGAGGAGAAAGGAGAGCATCATATCGCTACAATTAATTATGAATATTGTGTGTGTTGACGTCACGTATGTATCACATGTGTGTGGACAATCTTGGTTGGTGGGAGAGTGTGTCTACCTAGACAGATAGATTATCAGCTAGACCCCGAGTTTCGTGTAAATAGTACCATTTCTGCGGTAAATACTTTTGGGGTGTCATTTTATTCAGTTTACTGTGTATATACGAATATGGCGACCCAGAAATTGAAAGCTTTCTCATCTTTTTTGCTAAAAAAAAGTCGAAAAAACGCACTTTTATTTTTTTCCTTACTAAACATATATTAAAATATATAATATATCCGTACAAAATTTATCTATAAATTCTCTGCGAAAAAAAAGTCTCAGTTCATGTTTAAGGTTGAACCAACGATAAAAGCCCGAACGAGGTTCAAACCTGAATAATACCCCGCTATTCCGGATTTTAAAAACATCAACCAAAGTTCATATGATTAAAATCCACCAAACTGAATTTTATATGTTGTTATAATATATTCAAATGTCATTCCTATTCACAAAACCAAATTTGTTTGGTTTCTATTACTTCACAAAGTATATCATAAGTCTTTCCCGTTTTAGTTTTACGTTTGACACAAACAAATACGATACATTTTGTGACCCCTTTACCCTCCATAATTAGGCGTGTTCATTATACCAAAATAAATATTCAGGAAGTTCACAATAGAATTTATTTTATTTATTCAATAAATAAAAATACTCGAAGAGACAAAGGGAGACAAGCCCAGAGATAGGCGTAGTAAGCAATACAATATGAGTCTATGTAAACAATACAGAAAATAAGTGATTTGGGGCACGACCCCAAGCTCTATGATGGCCTGCCAAAGAACCCACAATATTAACATTTAAATTGACCTTCGTACAAATATGTTGTGTATACTGATAATAATTGAAAACAATAACCTGCTAACTATCATAAAGAAATAGATGAATCGCCATCGGCGGTTCTCCAATACCTAACGTAGATGACAAAGTGCCCTATAAAAAGGTTGATCTTTACAGCCATAACAAGGCAAAAAATTAGGAACAAGATTCATAATTAAAAGACCTATAAAAACGAGTAACCTAACTGCTAACAAAACAAACAAACTACGAGCGCGGGCTTGTGGCCCCAGATTAGACCAACTAAGTACAGATCTTCAAACATTTTAACTTTCCAATTATGACAAGTATTACAATAATTCAACATGATTCCCCTAAAGTACTCAACGGGTACATTATGACAAATATCCCGCATATCAAAATGGCGGTGTTATAAGTTTCAAATCCATCCGTGAAGCGGATAAGATGCATTAACCTATACAATAACTACTCTAAGTCCGTCTGCACAACCATGATCTCTAATAAAAATTCCGCAGTCATAATTTTAGTATAACCAAAGTTAAATCTTAAGCATATATCGTCGAAACAGTAATTTAGAATCCATCCTAAGTCAAACAGAATTTTGATATAAATAAACTAAATTCTTTGTCTGGCTATAGAGTCCTGCCATTATATACACATAATTTGAATCACGTGTTCTCACAGCGCGGGAATCAAGGCTGGAAGAAGGGGGGAGGGGAGTGCCTTTTTCTGGAACACACTCACACAGTCTGGGTATAATTTAAATTACGCGCCGTCCAATTTCCCGTTGATACCAAAACACTCTTGTCGGAGCGCATGGATCTGCGCCTGTCGATCGTCTCTTGTTTCTCTTTGGGCGAGGCACATCTAGAGGCGGACGTCGAGCCATTGTCCCTCCGCTCAGTTGGAAACAAGTCGAGCCGTGATGTGTACATAGTGTGGAGCCTCGTTGTAGACCAGCCAAATGGGGACAGAATCTGTGAGCCAAAACAATCCTTTTCCTTTCATGTTGTAACAAGGTTACAAGTTCTACTTTGGTAAGGTTTAATGCATATTTATTCACACACAGCTTGGTAATGCTACATATTAGTTATATGGTGACTTTAGCTACAAACACACATATTGATATTATAGTTGTTAAAACAGCCGGCCTCTTCTGGATGAGACGCAAAGAGATTGCAAGTCTCACGTATTTGGCAATAGTCCTCACCTTCTTTATTGCAGGCTCAGTTTCCTCGGTCTTGTTTAGGTGAGTGTCACAGGCAACAATCAGTCTGTTGTGGCATGATGACTAAAATAGAGTTTACTCTAAATGATGTTCCAAGCTATCAATGTTATACGATAACATAAGAGCTACACTATTTGGTTTTCTGCATGTCCATAAGTAGATGGACTAATAATTTTACCTTCTTGCAGAGAATCTATGTTTCTAAGCGCCCTCAGTGTGTCCAGATTTTCCAATACGTCATGACCCAGTTTATTTATTAGCCGAAGAGCAATATTGTTGTTGGTTAAACTTTTGATCACAGCTGGGAAGAGTAGACCCCTGCACTCTCTGGAGTACGTATACCTGCAGCACAGTAAACCCAATCCTGTGCTAATGATAATTGGCGACATTTAGCCCGAGGACTTAATTTTGGTATTAGCCCTTCCATTAACCGTGTCAATTCTTTTGGAATGAATCTTCATCCATCGGTGGTCACGGAAATTTAGTTTTAACTTTCTTTATTTTCTTGTTTAAGACTTCACCTGCTTTTTGCAAAGAACTTCTGAAGATTCACTTTCCCGAACCTGCAAAGAGAAGTTTTCAATAACAACAGCTTCTAATTTTAGTGACGATGGAAATACCAGTACATTCTTCTTCAACCATTCATTTTTTTCCCTATTTTACCAGTGAAGTGTTTTGGTCAACTTATAACTATCCAAGACCGCAAGCAACCTCCATTATGGAACGAATATTAGTCAAAGGGAGGATTCTGTGTTCTTGAAGTAGATTTTGACATTCATTTATTTATCAGGGTATTGAATGCTTTGATTTAAACTGTGTCCTACTCACACGGATGGGTTTTCCTTTCTCCTTCCCTACAACAATCTTTGTGACATGACATGTGATAAACTAAATCACATACTCTTAGATCTTTTTGAAATACAACTAAAATTATTGTCGGTGCTTTGCTTGATATGCTCATCTACTGCTCTTTTTACAGTACTATCGTCTCTAAAGTTGACACTTGATAAGATATTCTCTGATTTTACAAGTTTTCTGTATTTTGCTTTATTGCAATAAATGTATTGTTTTGGCATTGTAAATTATTGCGCCCCACTGGTTCTTTTACTTTATTTGTATATGTTTTCCTGCATCGTTCGTGGTATAATATTGGTGAATCAGGCAAGAAAGCAACCCCGAAACGGATCCCATCTCCTCGAGCTACTAAAATATATATCTATTGGTGTTATTATACAAAAATAAAAGTACAAAGTTTTGTGAATATTAGTAATCATTACACATAGTCATTATTAAATTTCATTTATTAATCTCGGCAATTTAGTTCGGTGGATTCTAAGCATATGGACTTTGCGTGATGCATTTAAGACCCGGAATAGTTGGGTATTATTCAGGTTTGAGCCTCGTTTGGGCTTTTAACGTTGGTTCAACCTTGAAAATGAACTTAACCTTTGTTTGCAGAGAATTTATAGATATACAAATTTTGAACGGATTTTTTTAATGAATACCTAGTAAAGGAAAATTAAAAACTGGAAAGTGTTTTATGGAAGTTTTTTAACCAAAAGGATAAGAAAGCTACAAATTCCTATTTCCGGGTTGCCCTGTTCGTAATCTACAAACAAAGAACTAAATAAAATGTTCCCACGCGTCTCTACCGTAGATATGGTCCTATTTTGTCAGCTAACTGATAGACTAAGCGTGTAGAGCAGAGGTCCCCAACCTTTTTGTACCTTAGAGCACATTCAAAACTAACGATAGTGATGGTGCGGCGGGCACATTTACTAGCTCCAGTCAGCCTCAGCGCTACACACACGTCCGGTGGACCCATGTCAGAATACTTACAGAGGAAGTATTAGTGTGGTATTAGTGAGTGTGGGTCTTTTGAAACTATTGGAATGGTAGTTCCGAGTAAAAGTACACTTTGTAAATGAGAGGGCGGTATTGGAAAGTAGGGGGGGGGGGGGGCTTTCACTCACCAACTTATTCAGAACAGCATACCAGGAGATAAGCACAAACTTGATTTTTGTCGGAAAAGTGACAGATTAAAATAATTATTAGTCAAGAATATTTCTTCTGTGGTCAAAAGGTGTCGGGCTCCATGGTGCCCGCGGGCATAGGGTTGGGGCACCTGCTATAAATGGTGTGTTACTTCAATCCTCTATCTTGCTCTAGTGAACTGATGGTTGTTATCTTATCAGGATCATGGGATCTTCTATCGTCAAGATAGCTCACACCGTTATTCATTTTTACAGATTAATTCTCTCATTTAAGTTTATATCTGTTAATATCGTCTGGGCCTGACTTGATTAGATTCATTATACCAATTTAAAAATGAATGCCACCCCTAACCCCATTTTGAGTTTGTTGTTGTTTACCAGACCCTCTCCCCCAGTTTGTTCTTGTTTACCAGAACCTCTCGCCCACAGTTTGTTCTTGTTTACCAGACCCTCTCCCCCAGTTTGTTCTTGTTTACCAGACCCTCTCCCCCAGTTTGTTCTTGTTTACCAGAACCTCTCTCCCACAGTTTGTTGTTGTTTACCAGAACCTCTCTCCCACACTTTGTTCTTGTTTATCAGACTCTCCCCAGTTTGTTCTTGTTTACCAGAACCTCTCTCCCACAGTTCTTGTTTACCAGAACCTCTCTCCCACCGTTCTTGTTTACCAGAACCTCTCTCCCACAGTTTGTTATTGTTTACCAGAACCTCTCTCCCACAGTTCTTGTTTACCAGAACCTCTCTCCCACAGTTTGTTGTTGTTTACCAGAACCTCTCTCCCACAGTTCTTGTTTACCAGAACCTCTCTCCCACAGTTTGTTATTGTTTACCAGAACCTCTCTCCCACAGTTCTTGTTTACCAGAACCTCTCTCCCACAGTTTGTTCTTGTTTACCAGAACCTCTCTCCCACAGTTCTTGTTTACCAGAACCTCTCTCCCACAGTTCTTGTTTACCAGAACCTCTCTCCCACAGTTTGTTGTTGTTTACCAGAACCTCTCTCCCACAGTTTGTTCTTGTTTACCAGAACCTCTCTCCCACAGTTCTTGTTTACCAGAACCTCTCTCCCACCGTTCTTGTTTACCAGAACCTCTCTCCCACAGTTTGTTATTGTTTACCAGAACCTCTCTCCCCAGTTTGTTGTTGTTTACCAGACCCTCTCCCCCAGTTTGTTCTTGTTTACCAGAACCTCTCTCCCACAGTTTGTTGTTGTTTACCAGAACCTCTCTCCCACACTTTGTTCTTGTTTATCAGACTCTCCCCAGTTTGTTCTTGTTTACCAGAACCTCTCTCCCACAGTTTGTTGTTGTTTACCAGAACCTCTCTCCCACACTTTGTTCTTGTTTATCAGACTCTCCCCAGTTTGTTCTTGTTTACCAGAACCTCTCTCCCACAGTTCTTGTTTACCAGAACCTCTCTCCCACCGTTCTTGTTTACCAGAACCTCTCTCCCACAGTTTGTTATTGTTTACCAGAACCTCTCTCCCACAGTTCTTGTTTACCAGAACCTCTCGCCCACAGTTTGTTCTTGTTTACCAGACCCTCTCCCCAGTTTGTTTTTGTTTATCAGACTCTCCCGAGTTTGTTCTTGTTTACCAGACCCTCTCCCAGTTTGTTTTTGTTTATCAGACTCTCCCGAGTTTGTTCTTGTTTACCAGACCCTCTCCCCAGTTTGTTTTTGTTTATCAGACTCTCCCGAGTTTGTTCTTGTTTACCAGACCCTCTCCCCAGTTTGTTTTTGTTTATCAGACTCTCCCGAGTTTGTTCTTGTTTACCAGACCCTCTCCCCAGTTTGTTTTTGTTTATCAGACTCTCCCGAGTTTGTTCTTGTTTACCAGACCCTCTCCCAGTTTGTTTTTGTTTATCAGACTCTCCCGAGTTTGTTCTTGTTTACCAGACCCTCTCCCCAGTTTGTTCTTCTTTACCAGACTCTCTCCCACAGTTTGTTGTTGTTTACCAGACCCTCTCCCCAGTTTGTTTTTGTTTATCAGACTCTCCCGAGTTTGTTCTTGTTTACCAGACCCTCTCCCCAGTTTGTTCTTGTCGTGTCTTCATTCTGTGTACACACTCCTCCTTGTCGTGTCTTCATTCTGTGTACACACTCCTTGTCCTGGTCGTGTCTTCATTCTGTGTACACACTTCTCTCCTTGTCGTGTCTTCATTCTGTGTACACACTCCTCCTTGTCGTGTCTTCATTCTGTGTACACACTTCTCTCCTTGTCGTGTCTTCATTCTGTGTACACACTTCTCTCCTTGTCGTGTCTTCATTCTGTGTACACACTCCTCCTTGTCGTGTCTTCATTCTGTGTACACACTCCTTGTCCTGGTCGTGTCTTCATTCTGTGTACACACTTCTCTCCTGGTCGTGTCTTCATTCTGTGTACACACTTCTCTCCTTGTCGTGTCTTCATTCTGTGTACACACTCCTCCTTGTCGTGTCTTCATTCTGTGTACACACTCCTCCTTGTCGTGTCTTCATTCTGTGTACACACTCCTCAAACTCCAAACACAACATACACCCACATTTCAGATGGATGAAGGCAGGCTCTGAATCTCAACTACATCATATCATGTTTTCATACGTCAATTCATGAGTTCTTTAGCTGCCACTCTTGATTTAGTTATTAGTAGGTTGATCTAAGCAGACCGATGTTATTAGAAACGATAGTAGGAGGTTTTCATGTTGGAATTAATGTAGGGACCGGAAGGATATTGTGTTTCCCGGAAGTTGTTCTTATCACCGCGTACATAGCAACCTCCG
Source organism: Timema cristinae (assembly GCA_039000515.1). Classification (NCBI taxonomy): domain Eukaryota; kingdom Metazoa; phylum Arthropoda; class Insecta; order Phasmatodea; family Timematidae; genus Timema; species Timema cristinae. Next base: position 1,310,862 of record JBCFYV010011172.1, read on the forward strand.
AATATCTGGGGAGTCCCAGGAAACATAGGGCAGAGATTTTACACTTGTCCCCTTGCGAGGGAGAGATAGTTGTCTGTCCAGCCCTTGCGAGAGAGAGATAGTTGTTTGTCTAGCCCTTGCGAGAGAGAGATAGTTGTCTGTCCAGCCCTTGCGAGGGAGAGATAGTTGTCTGTCTAGCCCTTGCGAGAGAGATAGTTGTCTGTCCAGCCCTTGCGAGAGAGAGATAGTTGTCTGTCCAGCCCTTGCGAGAGAGAGATAGTTGTTTGTCTAGCCTTGCGAGAGAGAGATAGTTGTCTGTCCAGCCCTTGCGAGAGAGAGATAGTTGTCTGTCCAGCCCTTGCGAGGGAGAGATAGTTGTCTGTCCAGCCCTTGCGAGGGAGAGATAGTTGTCTGTCTAGCCCTTGCGAGAGAGAGATAGTTGTCTGTCCAGCCCTTGCGAGAGAGAGATAGTTGTCTGTCCAGCCCTTGCGAGAGAGAGATAGTTTTTGTCTAGCCTTGCGAGAGAGATAGTTGTCTGTCTAGCCCTTGCGAGAGAGAGATAGTTGTCTGTCCAGCCCTTGCGAGAGAGAGATAGTTGTCTGTCCAGCCCTTGCGAGGGAGAGATAGTTGTCTGTCTAGCCCTTGCGAGAGAGATAGTTGTCTGTCCAGCCCTTGCGAGAGAGAGATAGTTGTCTGTCCAGCCCTTGCGAGGGAGAGATAATTGTCTGTCTAGCCCTTGCGAGAGAGATAGTTGTCTGTCTAGCCCTTGCGAGAGAGAGATAGTTGTCTGTCCAGCCCTTGCGAGAGAGAGATAGTTGTCTGTCCAGCCCTTGCGAGGGAGAGATAATTGTCTGTCTAGCCCTTGCGAGAGAGATAGTTGTCTGTCTAGCCCTTGCGAGAGAGAGATAGTTGTCTGTCTCGCCCTTGCGAGAGAGAGATAGTTGTCTGCCCAGCCCTTGCGAGAGAGAGATAGTTGTTTGTCTAGCCCTTGCGAGAGAGAGATAGTTGTCTGTCCAGCCCTTGCGAGAGAGAGATAGTTGTCTGTCTAGCCCTTGCGAGAGAGAGATAGTTGTCTGTCCAGCCCTTGCGAGAGAGAGATAGTTGTCTGTCTAGCCCTTGCGAGAGAGAGATAGTTGTCTGTCCAGCCCTTGCGAGAGAGAGATAGTTGTTGTCTAGCCCTTGCGAGAGAGAGATAGTTGTCTGTCAGCCCTTGCGAGAGAGAGATAGTTGTCTGTCAGCCCTTGCGAGAGAGAGATAGTTGTTTGTCTAGCCCTTGCGAGAGAGAGATAGTTGTCTGTCTAGCCCTTGCGAGAGAGAGATAGTTGTTGTCAGCCCTTGCGAGAGAGAGATAGTTGTCTGTCTAGCCCTTGCGAGAGAGAGATAGTTGTTTGTCTAGCCCTTGCGAGAGAGAGATAGTTGTCTGTCCAGCCCTTGCGAGAGAGAGATAGTTGTCTGTCTAGCCCTTGCGAGAGAGAGATAGTTGTCTGTCCAGCCCTTGCGAGAGAGAGATAGTTGTCTGTCAGCCCTTGCGAGGAGAGAGATAGTTGTCTGTCTAGCCCTTGCGAGAGAGATAGTTGTCTGTCCAGCCCTTGCGAGGAGAGATAGTTGTTTGTCTAGCCCTTGCGAGAGAGAGATAGTTGTCTGTCTCGCCTTGCGAGAGAGAGATAGGTTTGTCTAGCCCTTGCGAGAGAGATATTAGTTGTTCTTGAGTTTGTCCCTTGCGAGAGAGAGATGTTGTCTGTCTAGTCCTTGCGAGAGAGAGATAGTTGTCTGTCTAGTCCTTGCGAGAGGGAGAGAGAGATAGTTGTTTTGTCTTGCCCTTGCGAGAGAGAGGTTGTCTGTCTAGCCCTTGCAAGAGAGAGATAGTACAGTAGTCTGTCATGTCAGGAGAGAGATAGTTGTCTGTGTAGTTAAGAGAGAGAGAGTTGTCTGTCTAGCCCTTGCGAGAGAGAGATAGTTGTCTGTCCAGCCCTTGCGAGAGAGAGATAGTTGTCTGTCTAGCCCTTGCGAGAGAGAGATAGTTGTTTGTCTAGCCCTTGCAGAGAGAGATAGTTGTCTGTCTAGTCCTTGCGAGAGAGAGATAGTTGTTTCCACCCATTGCAAGAGATATTTGCATATTTTTGTTTACAAAAGGTGTGGGTGCTAAGAGTTCCAAAATGGCTCTTAAGGCCCTTGGCCCTTTCGAATGCAAGTCTAAAACCTCTTTTGTGGGATGTTGGGCGAGAGGGTGAAAGACGTGGCATGGCTTCATAACCGACCAAAGTATCCTTCCGCGCTAACAATAACAGATGGATTACGGAAAACGTAGATGGTGTTAGCTACCGGGTAGGTCTTATGGAGAGATACGTTTGGAAATATCACTTTTTCTCGAGAACAAGTGAAGTTTTTATGTTAATATTTTCAACACCTCTTCTAAGATAATGCGTCGATCTTTATTAATTGTTACATTTTCTTATTTATTGTTATGAAGCCGTCAGTTTTCTATTGAAAAATGTCAATTTTATCGATATTTGATCACTGTTATAATTATAGAGGAGGTTGTAACACTTGAATGAATCGAGCCGCGTCGGGCGTCGATTGAAACACTAAGGATTAATTCCTGGTATATTAATGCTGTGAGGATGTTTAGGTTATCTATAGCTCCGTGGTCGAGCACTAATTAAATCGATATATTAATAAAATTAAAGAAAGAGAACTATTGATGGCTGTTGATTCACACGCGGTTTATTTAAATGGCATTTGTTTATTACTTATACATACTCCAATTAAATACTTTATATCAATGCACACTTGTGATATTAATGTAAATTATTTTATATTGTGTTAGACTGTGACTGCCAGTGTGTGACTTAAACATACGCACAACGGCTTATATATGACATACCCCTTGCATCTTTCTCCCCTCGTCACCAGTGTAAAATCTAACTAATAGAAAGAGTCCTGGCGACAGGTATTGTGAAGGCTAGCTTCTTATTCGTATAGAGAAGTGGCGTCTTTGCCAAATACTGCGGAGTTGTTCCTTTAACAGGAAATAGCGCCATTGTTCTTTTAACTGGAAATATGGTATAGAACATATATTTTACTGGTAAAATCCTTTTCACATTATTTCTGAGAAGCGCGTGTTTCTTCATGGATGAATCATAAAAGGATACTCTACATATGTTACTTTAAAGAAAACTAGCCTTTATCCATGACTTTTTATATATTTTAGATTGATTTAAATCAATATCATTACAATGTGTGTATATAGAGTATAGTATTAGAGTTTATGATTACATTTTTATTACTTTAATTTGTTTGTTTTGTTTGGCTTCTCCCGGCATACCATCAGGTATAATTGTACGGCTCACAGTTTGTGAACCGCTGTTGTAGACTTTTTAATAAACCTTCACTATCTTGGGCGTATTGCAATAAGTCTGGAATCAACTAGGCTGGTTGGGCGAACGAAGGTGCATTTCCTTAATAGACTAAGCCTGTATGGGTTCATTGCAATAAACCGGATTTTCCAATTCGCCTACGACAGTTTATATATATATATATATATATATATCACACCACTTATAATTCGGAAACTGTTGGTTTTATAAAAAAATACTCCCTTTGCTCGCTTTATTTACGAGTGGCTGTAAACTAATGTAATTATAGAGCCGTTTTTTTTTTAAATAGGTCTTACCGTTTAGCCACAAGAGACCTTCGAAGAAAGGTCCTCACCGACTTTAAAGTTGCTCCGCCATTTTGAATTTTTTTAAGGGCCTAAAAATTATATTTTCTTGGGAAATTTCCCGTCGGGTGCAGGCTAGAAGCTCTAAGTTTTCCAAACTCCAAGTTTCTAGCTCATCTGGAAGTGGGTCATCCATGTGGCTTTATAGTATAATAATATTTCAAATAATTATTTTTATATTTAATATTCCCTCATTTTTGAAATGATAAGTTATTTCGTATCTCAAAGAGGGGCGGAGATACGATAAAAATTGTAAGTTTCCTTAAGTGTAAATTACCCTCAAAGTTATTTTCATGAGGAAATGAGAACTTCCATATTTTTTTAATATTTAACAATACATGTATTTTTTAAAACAGTCAGAAACCTTATGAAAACCCTCCCCATCACGAAACGTCGACATCCATCAAAATCTCGAGTTTGATTTTCTCGACCAGAGAGGTGTGAGAAGGTAAAAAGTAATATATTAACCTACAAATTTCATCTCATGGCCAATATCACTAAAAAGTGATCTATCTGTATTTATTTATTTATCATATGCACAATTATCCATAAATATTAGCGGCTCACGCCGTATTTTTGTTCAAGGTCATTCTTAAGATTGTTTGCTCAATAGTTAATGAGTGGCTTACAGCGTCTTGGTAAAACCTCTATGTGGTCCGCAGCTAAATAAAGTTTGGTGACTTCTGCTTTACAAATTATATCCAATACACAATTTAAAATTAATAAAAATGTTTCAAACGGCAGCATAAAGCTACCATGGATCAACCATGGAGTGTGTTTCCGATTGTTATTAAATGGCCGACGATTTTACACATCTCTTACCGACCAACCATTAAAATATGAGCGATAAATGACCCTAACACAGGATTAGGAGGTTCCGGACTTTGGTCCAGATTTCAAAAAAAGATAATTATTAAAGTTCAATAACATAATATAGGTTTGAAATCATTTCACCAACTTATTAACGGTTTGGACTTTCCGAATTTCTTCGTAAAAGCGTTTCATTGCCTTGGAATGCCTATGCCTTTTGCCCTTTACATGGGTCATCCTGCCATCTTTAAACTTTGTGTGGGGCAATTATTTAAATAGTAAAAAAAAATTGTTTCACTCTATTACACTTGACAATCCCTAAATACATTAAATGTAAGTTCACTCAGCCACACTTAAATAATCCTTTGATCAATGTCGCACATTGCCTCGCTGACTTGAAAGCGGTGGAGGGCTGGGTGACAATCCCTAGAGAGATGGTGGAGGGCTGGGTGACAATCCCTAGAGAGATGGTGGAGGGCTGGGTGACAATCCCTAGAGAGAGATGGTGGAGGGCTGGGTGACAATCCCTAGAGAGAGATGGTGGAGGGCTGGGTGACAATCCCTAGAGAGATGGTGGAGGGCTGGGTGACAATCCCTAAGAGAGATGGTGATGGGTCAGGGTGCAATCCCTAGATAGATGGTGGAGGGCTGGGTGACAATCCCTAGAGAGATGGTGGAGGGCTGGGTGACAATCCCTAGAGAGATGGTGGAGGGCTGGGTGACAATCCCTAGAGAGAGATGGTGGAGGGCTGGGTGACAATCCCTAGAGAGAGATGGTGGAGGGCTGGGTGACAATCCCTAGAGAGAGATGGTTGAGGGCTGGGTGACAATCCCTAGAGAGATGGTGGAGGGCTGGGTGACAATCCCTAGAGAGATGGTGGAGGGCTGGGTGACAATCCCTAGAGAGATGGTGATGGGTCAGGGCGACAAACTGTACAAACATGCCAAAACCAGTGACAGATTTATGGTTTCACGGACAGATAGACAGACAGACAGTGACTTGGAGTGAGAAGAGATGAGTTGTCTGCTCTACTCTGACCAGGCCGTTCTGTTTCGGCTATTGCGGGCTTGTATCAGATATATTTTCAAAATCCGGGGGCAAAATATGAAGCACCTCATCTCGTATCGGTTTTCATGAGTTTCAGACTGAATATTAATGTGAACGAAGTACCAATATAAAGTTAAAAGATGTCGGCATTCATTGATTTGCTTCCCCCCTTTATTACACACGTTTAAGTATACAAAACCATTAATTGAATATTGCATTTATTTGGCAATTTTTTACGCAATTAATTGAAGGTTCGTTGAAATAATATTTCAATTATAATAATAATAGTTATCACCGCGTCTTACTACCGTCGGGTTATACGCTTTAAGTACTAATTACGTTAATGGATTAGAATGGAAGGTTGAATTAGAGGAAGTGAACCCGCATTTGCGTGGAGGAAAGTGAAACCTTTAGGAAAAGCTACCCCAGTTCACCCGACTTCGATCTCCCGTCCTAAGCAGTTGGCTCAACACAAGCGCGTTGCCAACCACGCACCGAGGCGGGTTTCAATTAATAACCTCCTCAGTACTTCTAACATTTCAAAAGTTAAATCTTTGCATCATTTGGTTTTTCTAAAAATTGTTGCATTAGATGCCAAAATTTCAAACTTTGAGTGAACACTGTGCTTAAAATATGCATTTAATGTATATTTAATACACTGAACCAAGTTTGGTTTAAGAAGACCTAATAATATATATATAATTATTATTATATTATTAATTTTTGGCCATACACCATTAAGGTAATTTGGACTGACAGCCGCTGTCAACTGAAAGCACGCGAGGGGGTGAGTATAGACATGTCACCTAGAAGCGCATTACAAATATTCTATGTTTATCAAAGGTGAAAACATCAACAGTACATTTTTTTTTTAATATTATAATTTGAGTACAAATAAGATCTGTGTTACGTAACACTTTGATGTACCCCACCTCCCCATGTGACAGCTCGAAGCGTTACGTGGTTTATTGACGACCGCTTACATTCTTCAATACCATAACAACCGTGTCGGGGTGACAACTAGAGGTAACAGACGTGATAACAGCTAGAACATCTTTTACTTGCTGTACACTCTGTTCAAATCAACACATTCCCATTAGTAACCCTAGAATTCTCTTGTTCACACACACACATAGGACTAAAGCCGGTGTGGCCAATCGCCACAAGTGGAGAATTGACCGTACGGGTGTGGCGAATTTGAATTGCCAGCTTTGACGGTAAAATAAATATTTTTCCTGGCTTCGTTTGCTGATTTAACTTGACATTTTCCGCCATATTATTGGAAGCATTCTCTATTTGAATTAGTCATTTTACGGAATATTGGATGCCCTCTAATACTAACAATCGCCCTTTCCCCTTCTCAATCCCTTTCCCAGCACTTTGTTTCAACTTCGTCTTCAGACAAACTCATACTGCCCTAGTAGCGAGCAGGAGTTATTGACTATATTGGCTCGACCTGTATTACCTCCTCCACACTCATACTGCCCTAGTAGCGAGCAGGAGTTATTGACTATAATGGCTCGACATGTATTACCTCCTCCACACTCATACTGCCCTAGTAGCGAGCAGGAGTTATTGACTATAATGGCTCGACATGTATTACCTCCTCCACACTCATACTGCCCTAGTAGCGAGCAGGAGTTATTGACTATATTGGCTCGACCTGTATTACCTCCTCCACACTCATACTGCCCTAGTAACGAGCAGGAGTTATTGACTATAATGGCTCGACCTGTATTACCTCCTCCACACTCATACTGCCCTAGTAGCGAGCAGGAGTTATTGACTATAATGGCTCGACCTGTATTACCTCCTCCACACTCATACTGCCTAGTAGCGAGCAGGAGTTATTGACTATAATGGCTCGACCTGTATTACCTCCTCCACACTCATACTGCCCTAGTAGCGAGCAGGAGTTATTGACTATAATGGCTCGACCTGTATTACCTCCTCCACACTCATACTGCCCTAGTTTATCTTCCTCGGGTACTAGCTAGGCAGTGTTTACAGACCGTGTGTCAAAATTAGGCTCCCTCTCGCGTGTTTCATCCGATGTTCTTTTCTTTGTTTTAGTTGCGGATCCAGTTCGATGACTCTCTCACCTCCACGTTCGAGTATCCGTCCGAGGCGTCTCTTCTGGAGGATACTGCTCCCACTGCCGCCCCCTTAGGTCAGTTCCTGCATGCCTGATAAAAAAAAACCAGAACAAACAAAATCTCTTAAACGAGATTACGTTAGTTTTTACGTAATATTTTAATGGGTTACACTGTACTACCACCATTCCACTCACTAAGGCCCCCATTCCACTCACTAAGGCCCTCACTCTACTCGCTAAGGCCCCCACTCCACTAGAATAAGGCCCCAATCTAAAGAAGGTTTAGATTAGATTGACCCCCAAGATATTTCTCTCTTACTGACCAAACAACAAAGCTTATACGTGTGATAGTCTCTTCTGTCACTTGATACAATAATACAATCATCCCCATTAAAATAAAGGAGTAGGAGGAAGTCAATATTGTCCAGTTATATTTGAACTCAATGAAAGAACATTTCTAGGCTGCTCAACTACGACACTATGATGTGTGTTCTTTACTAAGATGATAGAAAGCGCGATAAAAATAACTTAATCTTAAGATAATACTGAGATAATATTGAGAGCTCCCAAAGCTGCTTTGCTATATTTACTTGTACATCCGGGAGCCACGGAGAAGTCGGGGAATTTCACGCTCTTGTGTCAGTTTCTACCAACAAGTTAATACATATTTTAATACCCGTGCAGATAATGGTTTATACATTCACAAGTGCGGGTACAATTATTTCCAATGCATGCTGCCTCTGCCTCTCTCTTCTCTAAACCATTAAGCGTATTGGACCCCCAACATTTTATTTCACAAATTTAACAAGTGTATATTTACAGTTCAATTAATAGGGATCAAACTTGCTATTTGTGTCATATATCTCCCCTTATCATATCATCATCAACTGTTATCAGTTTGTGGCTAGTCAGTTTATTAAAATGTCTCCATCTTCCTCTCTCATTCCATCATTCTTCTCCTCTCACTTGCACACTTTCTGTTATCTGCTCCTCGTGTACCCCCAACTCTTTCTGCTGTATGTGACCTTGGGAACAAAGTACGCCCTGTACAACACTTCAAGGGTCCTTCTCTTCTCTGTAGCAGGTCTCTTACACACCTATAGAACAACTCTCCATAGCAGGTGTCTTACACAACTCTATAACAACTCTCCATAGCAGGTGTCTTACACACCTCTATAACAACTCTCCATAGCAGGTCTCTTACACACCTATAGAACAACTCTCCATAGCAGGTGTCTTACACAACTCTATAACAACTCTCCATAGCAGGTGTCTTACACACCTCTATAACAACTCTCCATAGCAGGTCTCTTACACACCTATAGAACAACTCTCCATAGCAGGTGTCTTACACAACTCTATAACAACTCTCCATAGTAGGTCTCTAACACACTTCTTAACAACTCTCCATAGCAGGTCTCTTACACACCTATAGAACAACTCTCCATGGCAGGTCTCTTACACACCTCTAGAACAACTCTCCACAGCAGGTCTCTTACACACCTATAGAACAACTCTCCATAGCAGGTCTCTTACACACCTCTATAACAACTCTCCATAGTAGGTCTCTTACACACTTCTATAACAACTCTCCATAGCAGGTCTCTTACACACCTATAGAACAACTCTCCATGGCAGGTCTCTTACACACCTCTATAACAACTCTCCATAGTAGGTCTCTTACACACTTCTATAACAACTCTCCATAGCAGGTCTCTTACACACCTATAGAACAACTCCCCATGGCAGGTCTCTTACACACCTCTATAACAACTCTCCATAGTAGGTCTCTTACACACTTCTATAACAACTCTCCATAGCAGGTCTCTTACACACCTATAGAACAACTCTCCATAGCAGGTCTCTTACACACCTATAGAACAACTCTCCACAGCAGGTCTCTTACACACCTCTAGAACAACTCTCCACAGCAAGTCTCTTACACACCTCTAGAACAACTCTCCACAGCAGGTCTTTTACACACTTCTATAACAACTCTCCATAGTAGGTCTCTTACACACTTCTATAACAACTCTCCATAGCAGGTCTCTTACACACCTCTAGAACAACTCTCCACAGCAGGTCTCTTACACACCTATAGAACAACTCTCCATGGCAGGTCTCTTACACACCTCTATAACAACTCTCCACAGCAGGTCTCTTGCACACCTCTAGAACAACTCTCTGTAGCAGGTCTCTTACACACTTCTATAACAACTCTCCATAGCAGGTCTCTTACACACCTCTAGAACAACTCTCCATAGCAGGTCTCTTACACACCTCTAGAACAACTCTCCACAGCAGGTCTCTTACACACCTATAGAACAACTCTCCACAGCAGGTCTCTTACACACCTATAGAACAACTCTCCATGGCAGGTCTCTTACACACCTCTAGAAGAACTCTCCACAGCAGGTCTCTTACACACCTATAGAACAACTCTCCATAGCAGGTCTCTTACACACCTCTATAACAACTCTCCACAGCAGGTCTCTTACACACCTCTAGAACAACTCTCCACAGCAGGTTTCTTACACACCTCTAGAACAACTCTCTGTAGCAGGTCTCTTACACAATTCTATAACAATCTCCATAGCAGGTCTCTTACACACCTCTAGAACAACTCTCTGTAGCAGGTCTCTTACACACCTCTAGAACAACTCTCCACAGCAGGTCTCTTACACACTTCTATAACAACTCTCCATAGTAGGTCTCTTACACACTTCTATAACAACTCTCTATAGCAGGTCTCTTACACACCTCTATAACAAATCTCTATAGCAGGTATCTTACACACCTCTAGAACAACTCTCCATAGCAGGTCTCTTACACACCTATATAACAACTCTCCGTGGCAGGTCTCTTACACACCTATATAACAACTCTCCGTGGCAGGTCTCTTACACACCTCTAGAACAACTCTCCGTAGCAGGTCTCTTACACACCTATAGAACTCTCCATAGCAGGTCTCTTACACACCTCTAGAACAACTCTCCACAGCAGGTTTCTTACACACCTATAGAACAACTCTCCATAGCAGGTCTCTTACACACCTCTAGAACAACTCTCCATAGCAGGTCTCTTACACACCTCTAGAACAACTCTCCATAGCAGGTCTCTTACACACCTATAGAACAACTCTCCATAGCAGGTCTCTTACACACCTATAGAACAACTCTCCACAGCAGGTTTCTTACACACCTATAGAACAACTCTCTATAGCAGGTCTCTTACACACCTCTATAACAAATCTCTATAGCAGGTCTCTTACACACCTCTAGAACAACTCTCCATAGCAGGTCTCTTACACACCTATAGAACAACTCTCCATAGCAGGTCTCTTACACACCTATAGAACAACTCTCCATAGCAGGTCTCTTACAACCTCTAGAACAACTCTCCATAGCAGGTCTCTTACACACCTATAGAACAACTCTCCACAGCAGGTTTCTTACCCACCTCTATAGTCCATGTCCATTAGACTATAGTCTATGTCCATTAGACATCTCCATAGCAATATTTAAAGAATCAACTGAAAGATTCCCCATCTTTAAATTAACCAAAACTTTACTGGACTAACTATCCATTAGACATCATTTTAAAACAAAATAAGCCTCTTCCCAAAAAATATAGAATTTAAATCTAGAACTACATTGTCTAGTTTTTTAAAACAAAAAACTAGACTCCAAGTCTTAAGGATTTGACGACGGCAGCAGGATACTTAAATACCCTAGGCATGACGTCCTAGCCAGTGAGGTGGTGGGTCTGACGACCCAAACTCCATGGATGTCGCTCCTCTTCGTTACAGACGGTGCAAATTTAGTGGCCCCATGAATCGAATAGCACCTTGAACGGGTGAGTGGATATCAAGGCATCTTCTATTTAAAGATCTCTAGTGTGATTATATTATTTAGGATCAGTTAATAGTTTTATGAGAATTTGTGATATAGAAGTATTTTACTATATTTTTCTGTAGACAGCATGACCAGCGTATATAAGTTTATCCGGCACCATCCAACGGACAAGGGTATGCGTTAAGGTATTTTATTCATAAATATGATAATATTAATCCTCTTCTTTGATATCTAGTACAGTATTTATAAAAGGACGATATTTTGTACCAACCACGTGTTTGAATGTAGGGAGATACGTAATTTTATTAGACTGCATCTCGTCAGAGAAAATAAACTTTGAGGTAGATTCAATTAACATAGTCTCTTTCTTGCATAAATTATAAAAATATTGATTTTTAATTGTAGCTGTCCAATCTGTGTGATTGACATGCTATAATTGGGAAATATTGATATTAAATTTTGCATCAAATAAATTTGTAATTATAACCTTAAGGAAACAAAATATATTCCATAAGAATAACAAGATAACATCAAAATCGATCAGCACCAACATGAAAAACTTGGCATTCAAATGATTTGTAAACTATGAAATAAGATTCAAATACCCAAAGCTATAATTTATGCTTTTAGTGAGGATTTTCAAAATATATCTAGATGGAATAATCCTCACTAAAAGCATAAATAATAGCTTTGGCTATTTAATTCTTAAATATGTGATCCCTTACAATTATAATAACTTGCCCTAAATGCCTTTTTTAATCCTATGCTTTGAAACGTAGGCTTTTAAGGTATAAGTTTATTTTCGATAATTGCAAAGATAGTGTGATAACTTTTATAGTGCCTATAAATGTCTATTTCGGTGTTTAGTGCCTTTTTTACAAATGTGAGCCTTTAAGTGCCTTTATTTTTTTCTCTTCCTCACACCCTCTTTTTTCTTTCTAAATAACCCGCCTCGTTGGTGTAGTTGGCAATGCGCTTGTCGTGTTGAGATCGACTGCTGAGGACGGGGAGATCGAGGTTCGAATCTCGGTCGGGTGAACTGGGGGTGGTTTTTCCTAAATGGTTTTCCACTCTCCCTCCACGCAAATACGGGTTCACTTGCTCTAATTTAACCTTCCCAATTCCTAAATCCATTAACGTTATTAGTACTTAAAGTGTATAACCTGAACGGGTAGTAAGACGCGGTGCTAAATATTATATTATTATTCTTTCTAAATAATTGCGGCAACCCCCTCCCCCTTAGGTCACTCCACGTGGATACTCCTGATAGGTAAGAAAAACCCATGTGTCCAGCGGTCTGATAGGTTCAGACTGGTCAGACTGTCTTTTAGCGCACAACAGTGTCAGTTCATTCAGTGGTTGTGTATATTACACTGGTATTAGATGTGCATATCTGTTCAATAATATTTATTTTTGTTGGACTCAGTGTAAATTATTTACTATCGTTCAAACTAGGTTTCATTTCTTATTGAAGGATTTCAACGACAAAGTGGAAATATTTACAAAGCGTAGCATAACTATCTGACCAAAAAAAAATTAGTTCTCTTGTTAGGTGATGCTATGTTAATTTTTAGAATTCACATATATTATTGGATGAAAATTTTCAAATATAATATTTGGATAAAATGCGAGATGAAGTATCACCTAGAACAACACAAAAATACAATACATATGAAGAATTCCAGAAAGAAAACATGATCACAACAATTTTCTGCTGACTTATGCTCTGCGATGGTAGCTGCAAGTATTCCTTGGAAGAAGCTGAAAAATCCGGATTTCAATGCTTTTCTCAACAAATATACCAACATGAAGATACCAGATGAATCAACTCTGAGGAAACACTATTTGCATTCAACCTATTTGTCCGTGAGTTTTTATGATAGCAATTCTTCTTTCTGAAATTAAAAATATTAACTGAATTGTATTGATTTAAACTATTTACAATAAACATTCTTTTTTTATTTCGTTTAGGACAGTTGAAAAGATCCGAGAAGATATTGTAGAATCATACTTCTGAGCTTCTGTTGATGAAATCACTGGCATATGTAAAAATCAATTTTGGAAATCTTCTTGGAGCAATCACAGCTTTAGAGGCGAGGGATTTGCCTCTTGTGAAAGATGAGAAGATAATGCGAGGAATAGAAGAAAACCTGAATCAAGCTTCTGGCTCAGTTGGCATAACCATCGTCGACAAATTTAACAGAGTATTGCAGCGAAACCTTGGGTGGAAAAAGATGGCAAGTATTGCGGACATCTTTGAAGGACAAACTACATCACTCCCAGAAGTTAAGCTTAGCTCAACTTAGATAGCTCGTCTGAAGTTTTGCCCGATGACTTCATGTGAAGCCGAGAGAAATTCCTCACACTCTAAAAACATTTTGTCATACAACAGAATAAAATTTACATCTGAAGGTCTTGAGACGTAATTGGTGATTAGCTCTTATAGTAATTAATTTGTGTTTATGGAAAGTGAATTTGGATTTTTTAAATGAATAATAACAATTTTCGGTGTTTTGCTGCCTTTTTTGCATTACTATGCCTATTTTTTTCTTTTTAATGCCTATTTACTACCTTTTTTACTTTATTATGCTTATTTATGCGTTTATTTTTGAAATTTTTATTGACTATTTGCCTGCCTTTTTTAAAAATGTTAGTGCCTATAAATCCGCCCCTAATAATAACTGTACACGTGGCAACATTAAGCCAACTACCGAGTCGAAGATGGCTGTGTTATCTGGTAGCTCGTGATCTTAACAAAATCACACATTTGTAGCAGACGATTTCCGCACGTCCATCATGGACTCCGCCTTACTATTGAGTGAAGAATGACCCTGGACACGGGACGATTCCTGGATAGCTCAGTGGTAAGAGCATTGGTGTAATAAGCCAAAGGTCCCGGTTTCAATTCCCTTGTCCAGATGTCGTTTTTCAATTTTCAGAACTATGAAATAAGTTGATAGTTCCCAACACTGCTTGATGATGATGATGATGATGATGATGATGATGATGATGATGATGATGATGTTTCAGGACTGCCTCCACCGCCCCCTAAACCCAGGATTGTGTTTCGATGCTGGCCTGTAGGCACAGAGTCGCTAGTGTAGATCTCTTGTCTTTTCATTTAGGCTGCTTTGTAGGGGGGACATTGAAATTAAATAACTGTGTCTGAAGTTCATTTTCAATAAATATATCTAAAACAAAGTGTATTAGCCAGGGACATAACTGTGGGGTTTTGTTTCTTTTTATTCTTGGAACATACTTGATGTGGATAGTTAAATTTTGGTCATATAAATTGTTTACAGTATTCTACAAACAATATCTTGTATTGTTCATCCTTCACAGTGCAGTAATTATGTTTATTGTTTTAGTTACTATCAATAATTTATAGGCTCATATTAGTTAAATTGTGTAAAAGCTGTATGATTTTTAAACATTTTAAAATTATTTTTTCAAATAATGGACACTTCTTAATAACAGACCATTTCTGGTCCTGTAAGGTGTCCACTATTAATAGATTTCACTGGATCATATCTTCAATATTAATTGGGGCCAAAGCAAATTATAAATAATAATGTAATAACTTGCATTGTTATCAAGGAAACAAATTAACATGGACATTTGTAATTATCTCCTTTCAAGATGGTAACATGTTATACACTGACAATACTTGTGTATGGAATATAGAATGTTCTACTGACAAAAAGAGTGCATAGGTGTTACCTGAAGGCTGTAGTAACACCAGTGTATCCAGGAGGCTGTAGTAACACTAGTGTACCCAGGAAGCTGTAGTAACACCATGTACCCAGGAGGCTGTAGTAACACCAGTGTATCCAGGAGGCTGTAGTAACACCAGTGTATCCAGGAGGCTGTAGTAACACCATGTACCCAGGAGGCTGTAGTAACACCAGTGTATCCAGGAAGCTGTAGTAACACCATGTACCCAGGAGGCTGTAGTAACACCATGTACCCAGGAGGCTGTAGTAACACCCAGTGTATCCAGGAAGCTGTAGTAACACATTCCCCAGGGCTGTATAACACCAGTGTATCCAGGAGGCTGTAGTAACACCATGTACCCAGGAGGCTGTAGTAACACCATGTACCCAGGAGGCTGTAGTAACACCAGTGTATCCAGGAAGCTGTAGTAACACCATGTACCCAGGAGGCTGTAGTAACACCAGTGTATCCAGGAGGCTGTAGTAACACCATGTACCCAGGAGGCTGTAGTAACACCAGTGTATCCAGGAGGCTGTAGTAACACCATGTACCCAGGAGGCTGTAGTAACACCATGTACCCAGGAGGCTGTAGTAACACCAGTGTATCCAGGAAGCTGTAGTAACACCATGTACCCAGGAGGCTGTAGTAACACCATGTACCCAGGAGGCTGTAGTAACACCAGTGTACCCAGGAAGCTGTAGTAACACCATGTACCCAGGAGGCTGTAGTAACACCAGTGTATCCAGGAGGCTGTAGTAACACCAGTGTATCCAGGAGGCTGTAGTAACACCATGTACCCAGGAGGCTGTAGTAACACCAGTGTATCCAGGAAGCTGTAGTAACACCATGTACCCAGGAGGCTGTAGTAACACCAGTGTATCCAGGAGGCTGTAGTAACACCATGTACCCAGGAGGCTGTAGTAACACCAGTATACCCGCTTGTCCCAGGAGGCGGTAGTTTATCTAGCTACACCCCCAGCAAGGTTCATCTCGGCACGGAAAACTTCCAGCTGGGTATCACTCGTGCCACTCCTCCGCCCCCAGTCCCCAGTCCGCCCCCAGCGAGGGACGCAGATGATTTAGATGAGTACTTGAAGCCTGCGCTGGACGAGGACATTGTCCCTTGGAGCGCAGAGACAACAGCAGACTTGCTCTTTTAGAGACACAGGTCAGATGTTTCCCACCAGGTTCAATATTAACTGGTAACATAATTATCAATTATTTAATTAAAGTAAATATAATTAATAATAAAGTGTTAATTAAATGTGTCTTGAACTATTCGTATGACGAACCGTAAGGCCGTAATCCTTGTTAAAACACCTGTATATGACAGGCTGCTTAGTTGCATCGGCTCATTGCCTTTTTATTAAAATACATAAAAATCATAGATTTAATAAAATACATTTTTTTAACAAATAGCTTATTTCTAACCCTAAAGACACACTACACTCCCTCACCACCATAACCCACCATTATTTCTAGACCCTAAAGACACACTTCACTGCCTCACCACCATAACCCACCTTTTATTTCTAACCCTAAAGACACACTACACTGCCTCACCACCATAACCCACCTTATTTCTAGACCCTAAAGACACCCTACACTTGCCTCACCACCATAACCCACCTTATTATTTCTACACCCTAAAGACACACTTCACTGCCTCACCACCATAACCCACCTTATTTCTAGACCCTAAAGACACACTACATTGCCTCACCACCATAACCCACCTTATTATTTCTAGACCCTAAAGACACACTACACTGCCTCACCACCATAACCCACCTTATTATTTCTACACCCTAAAGACACACTACACTGCCTCACCACCATAACCCACCTTATTTCTAGACCCTAAAGACACACTTCACTGCCTCACCACCATAACCCACCTTATTTCTAGACCCTAAAGACACACTACACTGCCTCACCACCATAACCCACCTTCTTATTTCTACACCCTAAAGACACACTTCACTGCCTCACCACCATAACCCACCTTATTATTTCTACACCCTAAAGACACACTACACTGCCTCACCACCATAACCCACCTTATTTCTAGACCCTAAAGACACACTTCACTGCCTCACCACCATAACCCACCTTATTTCTAGACCCTAAAGACACACTACACTGCCTCACCACCATAACCCACCTTATTATTTCTACACCCTAAAGACACACTACACTGCCTCACCACCATAACCCACCTTATTATTTCTAGACCCTAAAGACACACTACACTGCCTCACCACCATAACCCACCTTATTATTTCTACACCCTAAAGACACACTACACTGCCTCACCACCATAACCCACCTTATTTCTAGACCCTAAAGACACACTACACTGCCTCACCACCATAACCCACCTTATTATTTCTACACCCTAAAGACACACTTCACTGCCTCACCACCATAACCCACCTTATTATTTCTAGACCCTAAAGACACACTACACTGCCTCACCACCATAACCCACCTTATTATTTCTACACCCTAAAGACACACTACACTGCCTCACCACCATAACCCACCTTATTTCTAGACCCTAAAGACACACTACACTGCCTCACCACCATAACCCACCTTATTATTTCTACACCCTAAAGACACACTACACTGCCTCACCACCATAATCCACCTTATTATTTCTAGACCCTAAAGACACACTACACTCCATCACCACCATAACCCACCTTATTATTTCTACACCCTAAAGACACACTTCACTGCCTCACCACCATAACCCACCTTATTTCTAGACCCTAAAGACACACTACATTGCCTCACCACCATAACCCACCTTATTATTTCTACACCCTAAAGACACACTTCACTGCCTCACCACCATAACCCACCTTATTTCTAGACCCTAAAGACACACTACATTGCCTCACCACCATAACCCACCTTATTATTTCTAGACCCTAAAGACACACTACACTGCCTCACCACCATAACCCACCTTATTTCTAGACCCTAAAGACACACTACACTGCCTCACCACCATAACCCACCTTATTTCTAGACCCTAAAGACACACTACACTGCCTCACCACCATAACCCACCTTATTATTTCTACACCCTAAAGACACACTTCACTGCCTCACCACCATAACCCACCTTATTTCTACACCCTAAAGACACACTACACTCCCTCACCACCATAACCCACCTTATTATTTCTACACCCTAAAGACACACTACACTGCCTCACCACCATAACCCACCTTATTATTTCTACACCCAAAAGACACACTACACTCCATCACCACCATAACCCACCTTATTATTTCTACACCCTAAAGAGAGAACACTGCCTCACCACCATAACCCACCATCTCTTTATTTCATACATTTAAGGAAGTATTTTAATCTTGTTTTCATTGTAGGCCTAATGTAGGTAATTATTTATTGTTTTTTTGTTAAATGTATTTTTTATTCTTTTATCAAAACTAGAAACAAATTGTATAAGTTGTTTTGGAAATCCTTTCCTTGTATCAGTGAATGAGGTTTTGTTCCTGTGAGAAGCTGGCATTGTTGGAAGCAAGTGTTCAAAACATCATGGACATTGGATAAGTTGGCAAAACACAGTACCACGAACTGTTTCCAAAAGATTAGCCTCACTTGTCAACAACTTCACATTGTTTGGAAATAGGAAAGTTATTTCCCCAAGTGGCTGAATTAGGTCACTAAATAAGCTTTTTATATTTGTATGACTAGAGACCTTGACCTTTGCCACTTGTTTTCTTTTAAAAACTATCCATTCCCTCCAGAAATGTCATGAGAAGACATATTCGAGGAGGAAGCACAACTTTGGAAAAATGCATGTCTTTAGAGATAAATGACAGTCAATCTGCAATCTGACGTCAAGGATGTTCCACCACCACCAGAAGGTGATTCAAACAGCGCGAGTCTGAATACATCTATATCTTATGATGGTCCATATCATTGAGACAAAGGTGTTAAAACATTCCAAGATTACAGTGAAGTGTACAACCCGACTAGACTGCGACATACGGGGACAGTGCACTAGTACCTTTGTTAATTTGATTTGAGAAAACTTTGTTTTGTATCTTGTGTTTAAGATCAAAGAGTCGGTCCAATTTGTTACCAAAAACTTTCCTAATTTATGTGTGCCATTAGTTTAGTAATTTTCCATATTCGATATTAAATGCTGCAAGTTTTCCTTACTAAAAATATAACTTCAGTTAGTTCAACAACTTTATAAAACTTCATTGTAATCAAAATTACAGTTGTCAAGTACACAAACTATAACTAACTACAGTTGTTTTAACCACACATGCGTTACTTCCTCTCGGTTATACAAGAGATTAGGGAATAGGAGGTTGCATCCAGTCCGCCCTCTACTTGTGAGTGTTTTTATCAAGGATTACAGCCTTACAGCTCGTCGTACAAAAAAAGTTAAGGATGCATTTATTTTAGTAAACTTAACAATAAAAAAATTTTACTTGAAACATTTTTTGGTTTAAACAATGAATAGAAAGTTATGACAGAAACTTATCATTGTTATTTTTTTTAAATAACTAATTAATTATCAACTGATCAGAAACTTGTATATACTCATCTTAAAGATAATTTAAAGAGATTACATTTAAAACAAGGAAATTGAAAATTGAGCAAGTGGTTTACGATATATATGGAAAGAAGCGTTTTGAAGCACTGATCATCTTGATGACATCATAGCTCCTGTCCACGGAGGAATTATTTTGGCCTCCATATCTGAAAATTCATATCTTAGGTAGGTCTAGCCCTCTGCAAAATATCATGCTTATATCCATTCCCTACAATGTGGAGCTAATAGGCCTGCCTCAAATGGCTCAATAATGGTACAAAACCAACAACATATGACCAGAATGTGCAACCATATGTATTGTTTTTTTAAGATGAAGCCCTATGGTTGGTCCTTTAGAAAAGGCGGTAGTGCACCCGTTGGTACTGGTTTGTGACAAAGCACTTCCAAAAGTACTTTTTTATATTTAGAGGAAATATTAGAATTGAACAGCGCAAGGAACATCAACACGCATTTAAATTTATTTATGTTTTTGTACGAACATGATTTCCTTAAAATTGATGAAGAAACTGATGTTCTTTTAAGTATAATTTGGCTTAACTAAAACAATAGCAAGGAAAGTTGAGTTTTAATTAATAGTTTTGTGTTTTAGCCATATATTATATTTTTTACTCTATTCTATACCTAAATATTTTTTGTAATATGTATATAGAACATGGCATATGGCAAACCAAATTACAAAATATGTCTCATTTATGTGTGTTTTTTTTTGCTATTCCTTAATATATGGTCAAACCTCTATTATTATTATTATTATTATTATTATTATTATTATTATTATTATCACCACGTCTTACTACCCGTTCGGGTTCCACACATTCACAAGTTGTGGTTAATACAAGTCTTGTCAGAGGTGAAGGAGGGGTTTGGTAATAAGATAAATCTGACCGAGGATTGAACCCCAGACTCCAGCACAGAAGTCTGATACCTTACCCCTAGACCACCAGGTCACCCGTCAAACCTCTAAATTCTAAAACAGGACTACAGGTCAATGGATATCTTGACACCAAATGATGAGTCACCTGACACGCCAGGGTAAAAATGTAACATCTAGCAATAGCAACCGTTGAGCTTGAAACACTGGTACTAATAATGTTGTGGTGTTTTTACAGGGGACTCTTCTTGGCGATGCTCTGGGTGCTGGTAGGAGCTGAAGATGACCCCAACAATGTTGGGAGACCAGCGTACCATGTTATTAAGGGATATGCAGTCATTGATACATCGTCAGCAAGTGTGTGGTGGCAGTTACATACACAGCGACATTGATACAAACAGTGGGAGCCCCAAGGTCACACCCATTTTCCAGCAACCCTCATTACATTAACACCTGCAGTCACATTTTTGTTCAATTTCATCTTTTGTAGTAATATTTTTAAACAAATATTTGATTTAGTGTTTTAAATTAATATATATTTTTATAGAGATGTATTACATTTTTCCATTAATGTAAATCATGTGTTTTAACTTGAATGTGATCAAAATATGTTGGGATCTTTGTTTTGTTTTTTTCCTATGAAGTTTACCTGTTTTTACAGTCTTCATTTGTGTGTGTGAATGACTTAATTTGTTCTAGAACACCCCTGAGAAACAAAATAATGTATTTCAAGAATTAGGAATAGTTGGCAAAATTACCCATAAAACCTCAACACTTTTTAGATACTGTCAAAACTTTACTAGAATTAAAACTAAAATATAGTATTCATTTTTAATTCCTTTAAAATTTTCCATTTATTTACAGTGAAATTTTATAAATTCAATATTACTGTTAGAGATTTTTTTTTTAACTTTTAAATTGATTAGAATCCCTGTGTAAGCCATAGCTAACCCTCTAGATGGTTCATATGATTGATAAAAAGAAACTTCAAATTTTATTTTGTCATTAAACTCCTCCACTCCTAATGTTCATAATGTGAGCTTAAATTATTATTATGATAATGATTGTTATTATTATTGTACCAAAATTTATTTTCTTGTAAAAGTTCAAAGTTTGCCAGTGAAATGATGAAAGATCCTTTCCTTCCCTTGTCAGTTTATTGAGGCTGCATTTAGTGACTATCGGCCATGCCTTGCAATACCACTCATGTTGTCATAAGCAACGGTGGCTGGACATTTGTTAACATGATAAATTATAAACAACCATTTTACTTAAAGATTTAAAATACAAAATCCCTCTTACAAAGAGTAACTCGCTAGTAAATCATAGCCGAGTATTACTGTAACTAAATGTAACTTTTTGTACATTTTATTTTATCTTAAGCTAAGGAGCCAGACATGACAATACAAATTAATGTTTCCTGGGATTACACAAGGTCATACCAAATACAATAAATAATGTTCTTTATGTTATATGAATGTCAAGTTGATCTTAATATCAATATTAGTACAATATAAACCTCAGTGTAACAGTGTACCATGTACAACTTAGATACCTTCTCATTTGAAAGTATGGAGTTGTCTTTGTTTGGTATATTGACAACCTGTAGAACAAGTGGTGTGTGGATTCAGGTATAAACCAGACATACAACGGACTACCAACCTGTCCAGCCTGAATATACATCTATTAGTGTCTCTTAGAATTAACTAATACATTTTTTCCTTACAAAAACTAGAGCTAATGATTTTCATCAATGAAAATTTGTAAGAAAACATTATTTAATTAATTCTTGTATTTTTATCGGGACAATTAAACAGTGTACATTTTTAACGTAACTCCAGTCTCTCATATTCTCAACAAGTTGTGGTCGTCTGTCCCAAAAAGTGGCAAATTACATTTCAACTGACTTCTTTTTGCTTTATCGGGTAATTGTATTATATTTGTAAGGAGGTACAGGAAATCTACTCTGTTTGTCCTTCTTTACCAACTTCTTCCTCTTTTAGGAAGTTGTGTTACACGTTTCACTCTCCTCCCTGATGAGTTCCGATAGAATGAAACCTAGGTCGGGGGATTGAGTGGTAACGATAGAGACAACCATTACCTCTGTCCAGTGGCAGCAGTGTAGAGTGTGAACTGTGGTCTTCTTTCCATTGTAAAAGCAATCTTGTGTTTGTTCCTTTTACGTATATATTTCCTTTGCCTTCTTCCAAATATGATTTTAAGTGAGCTTTAATTAGTCTGCTGTCATTTAATGTTTATCATTGTATTTTTGCTACAGGGATATTCAGAATAGATTTTCCCTGTAAAACTGGTAAATTGAGTGAATTTGATTGTTTTTGTCATAAAGGTAG
The DNA here is from genome assembly GCA_039000515.1 of Timema cristinae. Lineage (NCBI taxonomy): Eukaryota > Metazoa > Arthropoda > Insecta > Phasmatodea > Timematidae > Timema > Timema cristinae. The sequence continues at coordinate 1,333,916 of JBCFYV010011172.1, forward strand.
CCTATGTAAGAATAGCTGTGGTTCCTTGTCGGGCCACCTCTCTGGACGGTGATATACAATTAACCCAATCCTAATGTAATCCTCTCTGATTAATATTATTTTTGGATGTTATTGTACAATTATTATCAATGAGTAGTTTAGCATTTAGTTTTATAAAAACTTTGTTTACTGTGATAACTATTTACTTATGCTCAACATAACTTGATATAGACCAACTCTTGTATGTTGTGTTTGAAATGAGGGGATTGTATTTATTCACCTTTAGAACAATAATTGGTTGTATTTATTGAATAAAAAAACAAAAGCAATAATTGTGTGTTTGCAATCGTATCACTTGTGAATATATTTGGATGGTGTTCAACTGTTTGTTGTATTATTACAATACGTTTTATTCATTCCATTATATTAGTGTTTGTACAAAGTATCACTCTAGATCACCAATATTCGTTCTTGTGGAGATGTATTTAATAAAGAATCAACAAGAGCCTGTTTTTTATTCTTAGTTACAAACTTAATTTCTACTCTGTTTATATAGTAATATGGTACACTGCACATTAATAATAGAACTGAGTCAAATTGAAATAACTATCAGTTTTAGGTCCGATTCTTCCAACAAAATTTTCAAAGTGTATGTTCATTTATTATAGTAGTATAATATTTATAAATATAAAATAATTTATTACAAAATACAAGTTATAATTCAGAGCTCTACTGAATAATAACAATTTAACAAAATAAGGTGAAGAACATAAAGTCTTAACATAATGTCATGAGCTTATGATTTTAAACTATCCCTACACCGGTGTTTACAACACTGTCTGTGATGTAGAGAGCAAGTGACTATATTACTATATAGATGGCCAACTTGTATTATCACTATCTGTGATGTAGAGAACAAGTGACTAAATTACTACAGAGATGGTCAACTTGTATTATCACTATCTGTGATGTAGAGAGCAAGTGACTATATTACTACATAGATGGCCAACTTGTATTATCACTATCTGTGATGTAGAGAACAAGTGACTATATTACTACAGAGATGGTCAACTTGTATTATCACTATCTGTGATGTAGAGAGCAAGTAACTATATTACTACATAGATGGCCAACTTGTATTATCACTATCTGTGATGTAGAGAACAAGTGACTATATTACTACAGAGATGGTCAACTTGTATTATCACTATGTGTGATGTAGAGAACAAGTGACTATATTACTACATAGATGGCCAACTTGTATTATCACTATCTGTGATGTAGAGAGCACATGACTATATTACTACATAGATGGCCAACTTGTATTATCACTCACTATCTGTGATGTAGAGAGCAAGTGACTATATTACTACAGAGATGGTCAACTTGTATTATCACTATCTGTGATGTAGAGAACAAGTGACTATATAACTACAGAGATGGCCAACTTGTATTATCACTATCTGTGATGTAGAGAACAAGTGACTATATTACTACAGAGATGGTCAACTTGTATTATCACTATCTGTGATGTAGAGAACAAGTGACTATATTACTACAGAGATGGCCAACTTGTATTATCACTATCTGTGATGTAGAGAACAAGTGACTATATTACTACAGAGATGGCCAACTTGTATTATCACTATCTGTGATGTAGAGAGCAAGTGACTATATTACTACATAGATGGCCAACTTATATTATCACTATCTGTGATGTAGAGAGCAAGTGACTATATTACTACAGAGATGACCAACTTGTATTATCACTATCTGTGATGTAGAGAGCAAGAGACTATATTACTACAGAGATGGCCAACTTGTATTATCACTCACTATCTGTGATGTAGAGAGCAAATTACTATATTACTACAGAGATAGCCAACTTGTATTATCACTCACTATCTGTGATGTAGAGAGCAAATGACTATATTACTACAGAGATGGCTAACTTGTATTATCACTATCTGTGATGTAGAGAGCACATGACTATAATTACTACATAGATTGCCAACTTGTATTATCACTCACTATCTGTGATGTAGAGAGCAAGTGACTATATTACTACAGAGATGGCTAACTTGTATTATCACTATCTGTGATGTAGAGAACAAGTGACTATATAAACTAAAGATGGCCAACTTGTATTATTACTATCTGTGATGTAGAGAACAAGTGACTATATTACTACAGAGATGGTCAACTTGTATTATCACTATCTGTGATGTAGAGAGCAAGTGACTATATTACTACATAGATGGCCAACTTGTATTATCACTCATATCTGTGATGTAGAGAGCAAGTGACTATATTACTACATAGATGGCCAACTTGTATTATCACTCACTATATGTGATGTAGAGAGCAAGTGACTATATTACTACAGAGATGGCCAACTTGTATTATCACTATCTGTGATGTAGAGAGCAAGTGACTATATTACTACAGAGATGGCCAACTTGTATTATCACTATCTGTGATGTAGAGAGCAAGTGACTATATTACTACAGAGATGGTCAACTTTTATTATAACTATCTGTGATGTAGAGAGTAAGTGACTATATTAATACAGAGATGGCCAACTTGTATTATCACTATCTGTGATGTAGAGAACAAGTGACTATTTACTACAGAGATGGTCAACTTGTATTATCACTATCTGTGATGTAGAGAACAAATTACTATATTACTACAGAGATAGCCAATTGTTTATCACTATCTGTGATGTAGAGAGCAAGTGACTATATTGCTACATAGATGGCCAACTTGTATTATCACTATCTGTGATGTAGAGAGCAAGTGACTATATTACTACAGAGATGGCCTACTTGATTATCACTATCTGTGATGTAGAGAACAAGTGACTATATTACTACAGAGATGGTCAACTTGTATTATCACTATCTGTGATGTAGAGAACAAGTGATATATTACTATAGAGATGGTCAACTTGTATTATCACTATCTGTGATGTAGAGAACAAGTGACTATATTACTACAGAGATGGCCAACTTGTATTATCACTATCTGTGATGTAGAGAACAAGTGACTATATAACTACAGTGATGGCCAACTTGTATTTTACTATCTGTGATGTAGAGAACAAGTGAATATATTACTACAGAGATGGTCAACTTGTATTATCACTATCTGTGATGTAGAGAGCAAGTGACTATATTACTACAGAGATGTCCAACTTGTATTATCACTCACTATCTGTGATGTAGAGAGCAAATTACTATATTACTACAGAGATGGCCAACTTGTATTATCACTATCTGTGATGTAGAGAACAAGTGACTAATTACTACAGAGATGGTCAACTTGTATTATCACTATCTGTGAAGTAGAGAACAAGTGACTATATTACTACAGAGATGGCCAACTTGTATTATCACTATCTGTGATGTAGAGAGCAAGTGACTATATTACTACAGAGATGGTCAACTTGTATTATCACTATCTGTGATGTAGAGAACAAGTGACTATATTACTACAGAGATGGCCAACTTGTATTATCACTATCTGTGATGTAGAGAACAAGTGATTATATTTATAAGAGATGGTCAACTTGTATTATCACTATCTGTGATGTAGAGAGCAAGTGACTATATTACTACAGAGATGTCCAACTTGTATTATCACTCATATCTGTGATGTAGAGAGCAAATTACTATATTACTACAGAGATGGCCAACTTGTATTATCACTATCTGTGATGTAGAGAACAAGTGACTAAATTACTACAGAGATGGTCAACTTGTATTATCACTATCTGTGATGTAGAGAACAAGTGACTATATTACTACAGAGATGGCCAACTTGTATTTATCACTATCTGTGATGTAGAGAGCAAGTGACTATATTACTACAGAGATGGTCAACTTGTATTATCACTATCTGTGATGTAGAGAGCAAGTGACTATATTACTACAGAGATGGTCAACTTGTATTATCACTATCTGTGATGTAGAGAGCAAGTGACTATATTACTACAGAGATGTCAACTTGTATTATCACTCACTATCTGTGATGTAGAGAGCAAATTACTATATTACTACAGAGATGGCCAACTTGTATTATCACTATCTGTGATGTAGAGAACAAGTGACTATATTACTACAGAGATGGCCAACTTGTATTATCACTATCTGTGATGTAGAGAGCAAATGACTATATTACTACAGAGATGGTCAACTTGTATTATCACTATCTGTGATGTAGAGAGCAAGTGACTATATTACTACAGAGATAGCCAACTTGTATTATCACTATCTGTGATGTAGAGAGCAAATTACTATATTACTACAGAGATGGCCAACTTGTATTATCACTCACTATTTGTGATGTAGAGAGCAAGTGACTATATTACTACATAGATGGCCAACTTGTATTATCACTCACTATCTGTGATGTAGAGAGCAAGTGACTATATTACTACAGAGATGGTCAACTTTTATTATCACTATCTGTGATGTAGAGAACAAGTGACTATATTACTACATAGATGGTCAACTTTTATTATCACTATCTGTGATGTAGAGAGCAAATGACTATATTACTACAGAGATGGCCAACTTGTATTATCACTATCTGTGATGTAGAGAGCAAATGACTATATTACTACAGAGATGGTCACCTTGTATTATCACTATCTGTGATGTAGAGAGCAAGTGACTATATTACTACAGAGATGGTCAACTTGTATTATCACTATCTGTGATGTAGAGAACAAGTGACTATATTACTACAGAGATGGCCAACTTGTATTATCACTATCTGTGATGTAGAGAACAAGTGACTATATTACTACAGAGATGGTCACCTTGTATTATCACTATCTGTGATGTAGAGAACAAGTGACTATATAACTACAGAGATGGTCAACTTGTATTATCACTATCTGTGATGTAGAGAGCAAGTGACTATATTACTACAGAGATGGTCACCTTGTATTATCACTCACTATCTGTGATGTAGAGAGCAAGTGACTATATTACTACATAGATGGCCAACTTTTATTATCACTCACTATCTGTGATGTAGAGAGCAAGTGACTATATTACTACAGAGATGGTCAACTTTTATTATCACTATCTGTGATGTAGAGAACAAGTGACTATATTACTACATAGATGGCCAACTTTTATTATCACTATCTGTGATGTAGAGAGCAAATGACTATATTACTACAGAGATAGTCTACTTGTATTATCACTATCTGTGAAGTAGAGAGCAAGTGACTATATTAATACAGAGATGGCCAACTTGTTTTATCATTGTAATAAACTTAAATGAGTAAAGTTCTTTTTTCTTCTTAATTATTCCTTTGTACAAACACGTTTTTTCTCTTTTTTTCAATAAAAGATAATTACTGCACCATTAGATCAATTTCAGCTCTTGTTGATAAAAGATCTGTGGTAGTCTTAGCAATTGACAAATATGGCTCAGAGCATGATTGACAAACCCTAAGTTGTTACAATCCATATTATCATGTTACCCTCCTGATTGTGTAAATTACTTAAGAATGGATTATGATAAATTTGAAGATTTGTTGAAGTTATTAAAACCTCTGATTGAAAAAGATAACACTTTGATGAGAGATGTAATTAGTCCAGAAAAAGTCTATTTGCAAAACAGATTTTTGGTAGAAGTTTTGAAGATTTAAAATACAGTTATTTCTCTTTCGGCTGCTTGGTAAAATAATCCCAGAAACATGTTGTGCCATATATCCTCGTTACTATAGATAAAGTACCATAATTAATATACCTTTTGATGTCATTCACTCGTCTTCTACTTTTTTTGGTTCATTTATTCGTTGTTGCTGGTGACAAAATGAAACTCTCAACGATATTTTTTGATGATGATGTTCTTATGGGCGTTGGGAAATAATTCCTTTCCTTTTATTTTCAAACAATCATATTCAGTATTTTTCATCTGTTTATTCCTGTACTCCTTGCTTTTTATGTTCCATAAACAACATTTATTTCTATATTGAGCATTAAACTTCTCCCAAAACACTTTGTTGTGCGGACTGACGACCAGATGAGTCGGCTGATGGGTGTAAACTAGAGCACTAGGTGTTTAAGTGTGCCGCTGACATTGGATCAGATATGTTATTACTTCAATATTATAATCCAAACCTTAATGGTTGTGTCTCTCTCCAAAACAGCCTTTCTCCCTACTTAGTATACCCCAAGCCATCACTGCTGAAAATGTTGATCTCAAGGTACCATAAATAACATTTCCTCCTTAAAGTGTTGATAAATAGATCTGATTGTCAACCACGATCAAAACGTTGATATGACAGATATCATTTTAACTGCCATCGATCCTTGTCTTTTCACTGTGCATACTTTACCATTTTCCTTGCATATTTCTTCAGTTGTGTGTGCATAATTTAGTGTGTATTTCTCTTGCCCTTTGAAATAAATTCACAGTTTATTTATGACCTCTGATCAATTAAGACACTAGTGTATCATATATAATTTTACTTTTGAGTAAAGAAATATTTGTTGAGCTTATATTATAATTTTTAAAAAAAACTGGAATAAGAGATTATTTAGGAAAAGAATAAGCTTGATTATCTGGCAATAAGTTATCAAGTTGAACCTTAATCTACTTTTGATCTGGTTATCTATATTATATTTCACACATACAAAACTATGCTTTTTGGTGATTCAATTAATTTACTTTTGTTAAGAGCAGGAAATGTATTTTAAATAATTTTTTAACCATCATTCTCCATCAACAGCTCATCAGTCCAAAGTAAATTAAAATTGCTCTTGGCTTTTTGTGTCAAGTTTGTAAATGGCTAAGATTCTTCCACAGGCCTGCACAATTTGTATTCATGAAAGCTTTTTTAACATTGTACACTAGTTTCATAGTTTTTTCTAGCGCTGAATCCGAATATGTTGGCTTTACTTTAGCACGTACAGGTTTTTCACAATTGCTCTAGTCAATTTAGGAGGATATAGATAATGAAGTTAGTAGAAAAAACAGATCTTGTTACAGCTGTGTGAGTGTCATGTCCCAGTCAGCAATGTTGTATGGTTGGGAGGGAGGGAGTTACTGCTGTGTGAGTGTCATGTCCCAGTCAGCAATGTTGTATGGTTGGGAGAGAGGGAGTTACTGCTGTGTGAGTGTCATGTCCCAGTCAGCAATGTTGTATGGTTGGGAGGGAGTTACTGCTGTGTGAGTGTCATGTCCCAGTCAGCGATGTTGTATGGTTGGGAGGGAGGTAGTTACTGCTGTGTGAGTGTCATGTCCCAGTCAGCAATGTTGTATGGTTGGGAGGGAGGGAGTTACAGCTGTGTGAGTGTCATGTCCCAGTCAGCAATGTTGTGTGGTTGGGAGGGAGTTACAGCTGTGTGAGTGTCATGTCCCAGTCAGCAATGTTGTATGGTTGGGAGGGAGGGAGTTACAGCTGTGTGAGTGTCATGTCCCAGTCAGCAATGCTGTATGGTTGGGAGAGAGGGAGTTACTGCTGTGTGAGTGTCATGTCCCAGTCAGCAATGTTGTATGGTTGGGAGGGAGTTACTGCTGTGTGAGTGTCATGTCCCAGTCAGCAATGTTGTATGGTTGGGAGGTAGTTACTGCTGTGTGAGTGTCATGTCCCAGTCAGCGATGTTGTATGGTTGGGAGGTAGTTACTGATGTGTGAGTGCCATGTCCCAGTCAGCAATGTTGTATGGTTGGGAGGAAGTTACTGCTGTGTGAGTGTCATGTCCCAGTCAGCAATGTTGTATGGTTGGGAGGGAGTTACTGCTGTGTGAGTGTCATGTCCCAGTCAGCAATGTTGTATGGTTGGGAGGGAGGGAGTTACTGCTGTGTGAGTGTCATGTCCCAGTCAGCAATGTTGTGTGGTTGGGAGGGAGTTACAGCTGTGTGAGTGTCATGTCCCAGTCAGCAATGTTGTATGGTTGGGAGGGAGGGAGTTACAGCTGTGTGAGTGTCATGTCCCAGTCAGCAATGCTGTATGGTTGGGAGAGAGGGAGTTACTGCTGTGTGAGTGTCATGTCCCAGTCAGCAATGTTGTATGGTTGGGAGGGAGTTACTGCTGTGTGAGTGTCATGTCCCAGTCAGCAATGTTGTATGGTTGGGAGGTAGTTACTGCTGTGTGAGTGTCATGTCCCAGTCAGCGATGTTGTATGGTTGGGAGGTAGTTACTGATGTGTGAGTGCCATGTCCCAGTCAGCAATGTTGTATGGTTGGGAGGAAGTTACTGCTGTGTGAGTGTCATGTCCCAGTCAGCAATGTTGTATGGTTGGGAGGGAGTTACTGCTGTGTGAGTGTCATGTCCCAGTCAGCAATGTTGTATGGTTGGGAGGGAGGGAGTTACTGCTGTGTGAGTGTCATGTCCCAGTCAGCAATGTTGTGTGGTTGGGAGGGAGTTACAGCTGTGTGAGTGTCATGTCCCAGTCAGCAATGTTGTATGGTTGGGAGGGAGTTACTGCTGTGTGAGTGTCATGTCCCAGTCAGCAATGTTGTATGGTTGGGAGGGAGTTACTGCTGTGTGAGTGTCATGTCCCAGTCAGCAATGTTGTATGGTTGGGATGGAGTTACTGCTGTGTGAGTGTCATGTCCCAGTCAGCAATGTTGTATGGTTGGGAGGGAGGGAGTTACAGCTGTGTGAGTGTCATGTCCCAGTCAGCAATGTTGTGTGGTTGGGAGAGAGGGAGTTACTGCTGTGTGAGTGTCATGTCCCATTCAGCGATGTTGTATGGTTGGGAGGTAGTTACTGATGTGTGAGTGTCATGTCCCAGTCAGCAATGTTGTATGGTTGGGAGGGAGTTACTGCTGTGTGAGTGTCATGTCCCAGTCAGCAATGTTGTATGGTTGGGAGGGAGGTAGTTACTGCTGTGTGAGTGTCATGTCCCAGTCAGCAATGTTGTATGGTTGGGAGAGAGGGAGTTACAGCTGTGTGAGTGTCATGTCCCAGTCAGCAATGTTGTATGGTTGGGAGAGAGGGAGTTACTGCTGTGTGAGTGTCATGTCCCAGTCAGCAATGTTGTATGGTTGGGAGAGAGTTACTGCTGTGTGAGTGCCATGTCCCAGTCAGCAATGTTGTATGGTTGGGAGGAAGTTACTGCTGTGTGAGTGTCATGTCCCAGTCAGCAATGTTGTATGGTTGGGAGGGAGGTAGTTACTGCTGTGTGAGTGTCATGTCCCAGTCAGCAATGTTGTATGGTTGGGAGGGAGGTAGTTACTGCTGTGTGAGTGTCATGTCCCAGTCAGCAATGTTGTATGGTTGGGAGGGAGGTAGTTACTGCTGTGTGAGTGTCATGTCCCAGTCAGCAATGTTGTGTGGTTGGGAGAGAGGGAGTTACTGCTGTGTGAGTGTCATGTCCCATTCAGCAATGTTGTATGGTTGGGAGGTAGTTACTGCTGTGTGAGTGTCATGTCCCAGTCAGCAATGTTGTATGGTTGGGAGGGAGTTACTGCTGTGTGAGTGTCATGTCCCAGTCAGCAATGTTGTATGGTTGGGAGGGAGTTACTGCTGTGTGAGTGTCATGTCCCAGTCAGCAATGTTGTATGGTTGGGAGGTAGTTACTGCTGTGTGAGTGTCATGTCCCAGTCAGCGATGTTGTATGGTTGGGAGGTAGTTACTGATGTGTGAGTGCCATGTCCCAGTCAGCAATGTTGTATGGTTGGGAGGAAGTTACTGCTGTGTGAGTGTCATGTCCCAGTCAGCAATGTTGTATGGTTGGGAGGTAGTTACTGCTGTGTGAGTGTCATGTCCCAGTCAGCAATGTTGTATGGTTGGGAGGTAGTTACTGATGTGTGAGTGTCATGTCCCAGTCAGCAATGTTGTATGGTTGGGAGGAAGTTACTGCTGTGTGAGTGTCATGTCCCAGTCAGCAATGCTGTATGGTTGGGAGGGAGTTACTGCTGTGTAAGTGTCATATCCCAGTCAGCAATGTTGTATGGTTGGGATGGAGTTACTGCTGTGTGAGTGTCATGTCCCAGTCAGCAATGTTGTATGGTTGGGAGGGAGGTAGTTACTGCTGTGTGAGTGTCATGTCCCAGTCAGCAATGTTGTATGGTTGGGAGGTAGTTACTGCTGTGTGAGTGTCATGTCCCAGTCAGCAATGTTGTATGGTTGGGAGGTAGTTACTGATGTGTGAGTGTCATGTCCCAGTCAGCAATGTTGTATGGTTGGGAGGAAGTTACTGCTGTGTGAGTGTCATGTCCCAGTCAGCAATGCTGTATGGTTGGGAGGGAGTTACTGCTGTGTAAGTGTCATATCCCAGTCAGCAATGTTGTATGGTTGGGATGGAGTTACTGCTGTGTGAGTGTCATGTCCCAGTCAGCAATGTTGTATGGTTGGGAGGGAGGGAGTTACTGCTGTGTGAGTGTCATGTCCCAGTCAGCAATGTTGTATGGTTGGGAGAGAGTTACTGCTGTGTGAGTGTCATGAGACCTCTCTACTTGAGAGATCTAACAAAGGTCAGTTGTGACACTGGAGCTTATCTTTGACAACATTCATTTTTTATTAGTTTAAATTTTCTTAACAATAACTTGGAACAGTTCAAATTGGAAATGAGGTATTTATTTAGTCGTCATGGGTATTAAAACTTGCCATCAAAGTGGCCCACAGGCCAAACGTGGCCCTCATTCACAGTACCCTAGAGGAAAGTTAAAGGAAAACCTTCGGTGGCAAATGTCAAATAACTAATGATTAAAATAAAAATATTTATTTTTAACCTCTTTTGTGATTTGCCCGTATTTTTATGGGCAGCCTGTTTGTGCAAGAAATTATTTGCCCAGGTTATTACGGGAATCCTCTTTGTGTGGAAAAATAATTGCCTGAGTTATTAGGAACATGATGAATCTTGCATTGTAAAAATATACTAGCCCATAGTATTTTGTTTACAAAAAGTACAAGAAAAGACCGCTAGATAATAATAAGATAAAGTCGTTGTCTACACTGAGCTCTTGCAGCAAATTTCTATACTACTTATAGCTTATAAGTTACAGTCTAACAAACTTTGTGTTCCTTGTAATGTTTTGCCGCTTTTTTGATATTTATTTTAGATAATTTAAAATGTTGTGAGAAAGTGATGAAGAGTTTAGCGACTTGGATGAAATCGACGTCGATGTCGTGTATGGTTGTGATACAACTGTATCTGAGGTGTCCAGTGTTTCAGAAAACGAGTCTATTGACTTGTTCGTAGCCTGACAGTGGTGTAAAGTAAACACAACAGTGCAGCTTCCAGCGTCTCTGCCTGGAGTTGTTTCAAGGAGCTTCATCTGTAAATTTTGAGGTTGACCCTAACGATAGTATTTACAATTGTTTAACCTTTTTTTAATGATGAACTTGTAAACATAATAACAATAGAAACTAATCTCTATGCAACACAGAATCTTCAGGGGAATAAAATGAGATTTTCAAAGTCTCGTGGTATACAATGGAATCCTAGAACAAATGAAGAAATACGCACATTCTTTGCTTTTATCATTTTACAAAATATTGTAACCTAACCTCAACAACTAATCTGGTCTAAAAATCCTAAGATTGTCGCACCATTTTTCCCGAAAACGATGTCTTATCGCAGGTTTGTTCTACTGAAAAAAATACCTTAATTTCTCCAACAATGAATCTTACAAACCCAAAAACCACCCTAACCCCATACTAAATAAAGTATGGACTATTTTTGAGCTCCCAAACAGCAAATTTTAGAATGTTTACACCCCTGGTAGAGATGTCACTATTGATGAAAGCGTCATGCTTTACAAAGGACAACTTGGTTGGGTGCAATTTATTTCTTTGAAAAGGGCTTGTTTAGGTATCAAGACGGACACCCTTTGCGAATCAAAGTCAGGATACATTTGGTCAACCATTATTTAAACAGGAAAGGGAACCGTTTTTGATCAAAACTACAAAGACCTCCCTGTCTCTTCACAGATGGTGATGATATTACTGATGTAAAATTTGATCACGTATTTTGGTAAATTGCCAAATCCATCTGGGAAAACCAAAGGCCTCTTTACAATTTAAAATGAACTAGTTCAAAAGTTGATATGAAAGGTAGAAAGGTTAAGGTGTAGACTGATCTTGAGTGGGTACCTTTAAGGAGGCCTATTTAAGAGACGCCACATTTCTCTAGCTTTTTTATCAAATAATTTTGTACTCAGTAAACTTGCATAATTTTGTGTGTTCTAGTTCAATTTATTATTAACATACCTTTTAAACGTTAGTTGATGCTCTTATTACATGACCACAACTTTGTAACAGCCGTTACTATGGAGTACCCAATTGGTAAATCAGTGCAAATATTAAACTTGTTTTTCCCGATATTTCTCCCAGCTGTAGTGCTCGCCATCATCAGCCCAACAGGGCATGGCATGGAAAGAGTACGAGAAGCAACATCTTCTAGTGCCTGCCACATGTCGGTACACACAAATGGTTGTAAATGTCAAACGTGTTCAGATTCATTTCTAATCAAAATGTTATAAACATATATTTTAAAATTAATCATTTTACTTCCCATTTAACAGTTTAATTACTATAAATCCACCTTGTGTGTAATAGTAAATAAACGTCTCCAGCTTATGGGACAGAGCAATGTTGAGACTTGTACATTGATAATATAGATCTTAGTGATCGATACAATTCAGAAAGATTAAATTATTTAGCTTTAGTTTTACAAATGCTTTCAAGACTGCAAAAATGCAGATTAATGTTTATATATAGAGGTATAATACTCTTCCTCAAGGTCATAAAGATCAGCAGCCATGTCATCACGAAGACTCATCAGCTTCTGATCACACTCGGCTTGCTTTGTGCGGAACAACTTGGAGTTTTGTGTTATAGCTTCGTTGACCGACGGGAAGTCGTTGAGAATAAGATACTGCTTAATGTCCGACACTAGCTTCAACAACGATTCTCCCGCACATACCTGGACCAATTTCAACACAATTACAAAAATGGGGCAGGTGGAAATAAATATAAACAATTAAAACTATCTAACAAATTAGTATACTTACAATGTTTGCGGCCCTGACGTGCATCTCGTAAGTGTCCTGCTCACTTTGGGTCATTTTTGAGAGCTGTGTGTCACTCTCTCCTTTGGCCAACTTAACGATTTCTAAAAAAAATAGATTTAGAGATTTAAATCACATTTTGGTTATATCAATACATAACTCGGGAAATAAGCATAGGAGCCTAAAGTTGTTTAGGGCAAATTTAACCTACTTGACATAGCTATAAGTGTTTTCAAGTTGATAGCTTTACTATAATTTTCAACCGAAACTAAATGTCTTGTAATATTACCTTCAAAATTCTCCAGCATGGCTCTGACATCTTGTTTTAAACTTGCAGTGTATGATTTTAATAGCTGTTCTTTACTCTGAGGAATTTTAGCGTGTGACATTATAATACTATTGAGGAAAGTATGTACAGTAGCTATTTTCTTATTACAATATTTGTTTAGTAAATGGGTTAGAGGCACAATCACTCGATTTCATTTTCTATGGGTTTCATTTGCACAGATTTCGAATTTGACAAAATATGCCAATTAAATCAGAAGGTAAAATAAATATACGGAGTTTTGTTTATAAATTTACGTTTTTTAAAGCCTTTTTCAAAGATCAAACAAATAACATGGATCAAAAAACTTTAATAATTAAAGGTAAGACTGCACTAACTAACGTAACTGATTTGGAAACAGTATAACAATTAAATAGATATTAAAAAGTTATAATTCTCATTTAAATTAATTGTAAAAATATGTTACCTATATTTATATAATTTGTATACCATAAGCGTATGGGTATATATATTTTTATATATGTGGGTTAATGTGTTATAATTCCACTTTTGGCTTTATTTTATATGCCATCAGAGCACATATCAATTCTGTATTCCAACCATATAATATCCAGATCATCCCATCTGTGGCGTTATCCTTAGCTACAATATCTTAATAGTAGTAAAATACTATAATAAAATCAAATAATAAGATTAACTACATATTTTAATGATATTATAGACTCACCATATGAAATTTCACTGTTTTCATTCCAAATTGACTATCTCAACACAATCATCTCCGTTCTGTATACTACCGGTTCCTTCGCTTGATCCTCGGGGCTCCGCCCCGCGTCCCGAACCGCGTTCTCCTGACCATGTCAGGCATCCCATCCTTGGACAGCCGTATCCGCGGGATGGTGGAGAGATTTTTCACCCGAGCGCAAGCCAGCTCCAACATGATCGTCCGGGGCATCGGCGATTACGACGCTCCTGGCCATTCCTACCACCGAATCAGGGACGGCGTAGTGAATCCCCGGGTCGACGACGGCAGGTGACCTCGGAGTCGAATCTGGGAAGTTGTGACCCCCCTTCTAGTCGTGTGAGACTGGGAGGGGAGGCCAGATAGCAGGCGATGCCGGCCAGCAGGCCGAGTTAGATGGCAGTGTGCTAGTAGCCCAGGTTTCGTTACGGGCACCAGTGTGATTGAACGCCGACCAGGCAATATGTGTAGTGAGGTGAGGGCCCAAAACCCCAACACAATAGTACGAGATGTGCCCTATTTGGGGATTTAGGAAACAACTTTTATTTTATATTTTCGATGGACAATCTACTTTAAAGAACCCTAAAGGGTTGGAGAACGACATAATTATTTTGATTATGTTATGTTGATAAATGTTTGTAAATAGTGTTTAAGTTGATAAATAAAATACTAATAGAAAGAAAGAATAGAAAATAGTGAGTTTTCATCCCAATGAGCAGTGTCGTGCTCACAACTATAGCAAGTTAACTTAGAAGTTTAAAAAAGGTTTGTTTTGCATAGGGTTGTATGTGCATGTCTTATTCTCTGGCATCATATGATTGGTTTTAAATAATTATGGTGCAAGAACAACTTAAATAACTAACCAAAAATCGTGGTGTTTTAAGTGGAAGTCTCACACGTATGCAAACATTTATAGATCAATTTAATGAAAGAAATACAAGCATAAATGAAGTAAAGGTGCGTTATAAGAAAGTAAATGAAATCTGGGACAAATTTCAGGTAGTTCAATTACAAATTGAACAAACTGATCTAGATTCAACTACTGAAATTGAAGGATATAGGCAATAATTTGAGGATAAATACTACACAGTTTGTGCAACTATGCAGGATTTAATAGAACGCACTACGGTAGCGCCAGGTTTAACAATTAACGAGTCAGCAAAATCAATAAATTCAAGTTCACATTCCTGTAATAATTCTTGCATACGATTAGTTGCAATAAAACTAGCTACTTTTGATGGTGAATGTGAGAAATGGACAACCTTTGTGGACAGTTTAAAGGTCATGGTACATGAAAACGGACAAGTGCCTACAATCTAGGAGTTTCAGTATCTTGTGTCATCACTTTCAGGTCAGGCCACACAGTTAATACAGAACTTACCTCTTACTACGGATAATTATTCAGTGGCATGGAAGGTACTTGAGGATAGATATCAAAACAAACGTCTTATCGCATCTACCCATGTAAGGCAATTGCTAGATATTCAACCTATCCGGAAGGAATTTGCAGTAGAATTGCTACAATTCATTAACACTGCAAAGAGTAACTTAAGTGCAGTTAGGGCGCTCAACATTGACATACCTTTACATGACCTACTTCTGGTCCATCTATTCACACAGAGAATTGATGCTATGACAAGGCGAGAATTGGAGTTAACAATTTCTGATAAGTCATTCCAAACATTAGATTGTTTCATTGAATTTTTGGAATTCCGAAAGCAGGCATTAGAAAATATTAGGCCTTTTGATAATGAATATATCAATTTAGGCAAACATGATATTAATTACAAGGTGACGAGGCTGCCTCACCGCACCAGCGCACTAGTTAGCACTTCACAAAGGCAGTGCCAGTACTGTGGTAATAACACCCACAATCTGTACAAATGTAATGATTTCTTGCATGCCAGTTTGTATGATAAGAAGCAATATGTCAAACAAAGAGGGTTATATTTCAACTGCTTACAAAATGGTCACAGTGTAAACAAGTGTCTAGAACGCACAAATGTAAGAATTGTGGCGCATCTCACCATACATTGCTTCACAATGAACGACGTTTGCCAGTAGATGTGCATAAGAACGAAGTTAGGCCAAGTTAAAATAGTGGACACCATAACAACCAGTACCAAAGGGGTCCGGGTGAGTGCAAACAATCAGATAATGTTTTAAGTCCTACTCAGGGCAGCTATTGTAGTCTCAAACAGTGAAGCCAAACTCAAGTGTTATTGTCTACAGTGATCATCAAGGTCAAGGACAACCTGGGTCGCACTCACCCCTGCAGAGTACTTTTGGATTGTGGTTCACAGTCGAACTTCATCACGGAGTCACTTGTTCAGTGGTTAAAACTGAGACGTCGGTGCAACCTATTGCCAATTGCAGGAATCAATTACATTGCGTTTACAGCTTCACAGAGCGTAGACGTACAATTATTGTCAAGGGTTTCAGAGTACTCGGCTAATGTAACATGCTATGTACTTCCTAATATTACAGGTGCTATGCCAGCTACACGTCTAGACATTGATGAGTGGTGTATCCCTGACGACATTAAGTTAGCAGATGATCAGTTTCACACCCCTGGTCATATAGACATGCTTTTAGGCTCTGAATTGTTCCTTCACCTATTAAAGGGTGGGCGGTGGACACGTGATCAAAATCATCCTGTACTACAAGAGACAGAATTGAGTTGGATTCTTGCTGGAAGGATGCCAACGAGTACCGGAAATAAGAAACGGACAGCTTGAGAAATGAGCCTAACCTAAGCGAGCAGCTGCAACGGTTCTGGGAACAAGAATAGTTTGTATCTTTCCCATGCACCGACGAGGAAAGGTATTGCGAGCAGCACTTTATTGAGAATACATCAAGGGATGAAACAGGACGTTTCGTCGTGCGTTTGCCTCAAAGGACCGACCACGCCTCATTGGGTGAATCCATCATCGGTGTCAAGCACAGATTCCGACATCTAGAAAGGAAATTCTTCAAGGATCAAGTTCTTAGAGAAAATTATGTAAAGTTTATGGAGGAGTACCAGGGCTTAGGCCACATGAAGCTGTTGCCTGCACCTCATTCCAACTCAAGGTCAGAGTACGATGGCACTATGGAACTGTACGGTTGGTTATAAACTGACCCGTTTCTATCGACCTTGAATCTTTTGGTAGTGGTGAGGAGCGAGTTCTGTCGGACAAAGTTTAAATTACAGAGCAGTACTTCCGAAGTAGGTGGCGATCTGGATGGGAATTAGGGGAACTAAAGTTTTTTAATAATCTTTTCTAAATGATTAATTCAATCTTTGCTAAATAATTAAATCTCTTTGTACCTTTTTTAATGTATTTAAATTTACCTTAATTTTTTTTGTACATTGGTTTCCTTTTGCGTATATTTGTTTTCTAAGTATTTTTTATGTTAAGTCTTCAACTTTCATGCCATTGGTCCTTTTTTATCTTGCTAACTTGTCACTAATTGGCCTCACCTTAATCACGCTTTCCTGTTCAGGCAGATGACGCCGTTGACTCTTTCACTCGCTCTTTGGATTCAATTGACGTGAGACATTAAGTTTTTGTTTTCTTCCTTTTTTTTTAAGTTGATTGGTGAATTAATTCAAATTTAAAATGTAGTATTTTTTCCTTTTGTTATTATTTTGTTTTGGTATTATGAGGTAAAGTTTCCGTGTAGTTATCTTTATGATGTTGACCTTTTTAGGTTTTATTATTTTGTATCTTTTTGTATAATGATGTAATACTAAATGTGTCGACCATGCGACCTGGTTTTCTTATGTTGCTATTTAGTATCGGTCGGCATCCTATATACCACGCGGTTTGAACTATAATCTCACAGGGGATTAGGTATAATGGTTGAAGGCTATTTTCTTTATCTTTATTAATATTATTTTTGGTTCTCTGATCTTCTACTAGAGACATCTGTTATGATGTAACCCTTTTTGACAAATCGGTAATGTTGTAAATGTAAATCTTCAATCAAGGACACAAAAATGATATTTGTTGATTATGAGAAAGGTGTTAAGGCATATAGATTACTCGATATTGATAGTAATGTAATACTAATACGAGTTAGCTGTGATGTAAAATTTATTGAGAATAAAATCCATGGGTCAGAAAGTGACGATGCATGGAATATGAAATCATAATTACAAGTGATCACCCAGTTCAATGCAGGACCGAAAAAGGATGAAGAACATTGGCCCGATGATTCCACTATGATTAATACTAGAGACAGAATAATTCAACAAATCTACCCTAATCACACCACCTGAAAGGGAAGATATCGTCATCCCAGACGAGCCATCATACCAAGAAGTTCTCAGTGAGCAAACAAAGGAATGCCACCCATCAAGTTACTGAAAATGGCAAACAAGGTAACAACACCTATTATGGAACCCAAATCCAGAAAAGAGGAAGTGAATAGTATTGACACATATCAGGGAATTAAGGCAATGGATGAAGAAATTGAATCTATGAAGAAAAATAACACTTGGGAATTCACCTGCCTACCTACAGGTAAGACAGAAAGATGTTGTAAGCAGGTGGGTGTACAAACTGAAGCGTGATAACCAGGGCAAACTGAACCGTTTCAAAGCTCGGTTTATGGCACAAGGTTTTCCACAAAAGTATGGCTGTCACTACGATGAAGTATTTGCACCAGTGGTAAAACAAACTACGCTTAGAGCACTACTTACAATCACTGGGAAAAGAGGAATGAAGGTACATCATTATGACATTGAGACAGCATATCTCAATGGTGACTTGGAACATGAAGTGTATATGTGATAACTAAAAGGATACACAAATGGAGAAAATAATTGTGTTTATAAACTAAATAAAGACATTTAGTGGCAAAAGCAAGGTGCTAAAGAATGGGACAATAAATTAAACAACGTTCTTGACAAATATGGTTTTATGTGAAGTGTCAATGATCCAGACTTATACACAAAGCAAGTAAATCAGGATTGGGTATACGTACTAATTTATGTTGATAATTTGATAACAGTCTGTGTAAGAAATGAGCCACTGAAAAATTTGGAATGTACTCTAACAAAACACTCTCAAGCAAAGAATTTTGGGGAACTGAAACACTACCTCGGAGTGCAGTTTGAACTTGATGAAGATGGTATTTTCTACGCGCATCAGATTAACTATGTACATTGAAGTAAATTTAAGGAGTTTAAACAGGAAGACAGCAGACCATCAAACATTCCAATCCTGGTTATCGGAAAAGAAAAGAAATTGTGGAACTGATGCAGTCAAACAACGCCTATAGAAAGGCGATAGGATCACTATTGTATTTGGCTACCCACAAGAGGCCATATATTGCAGTCAACACGTCCATATTAGCGCGCAAGGTGAAGGAACAACTGAAAAGGGATTGGACGGAAGTGAAACAAATATATACTTACTTAAATATCACAAAAGACAAGAAACTGAAGCTTGGAGGGTCCACCAGATAAGAGTCGAACCAACTCATTGGATATGCAGATGCTGATTGGAGTGGACATCAAATCGACAGGAAATCAGACACAGGGTATTGTTTTTCTTTACACGGGGAACTATCTGCTAGGTAAGCAGGAAGCAACAGTGAGTTACGTTATCTTCGACTGAAGCGAAGTATGTGGCACTTGCTGAAGTTGCACAGGAAGCAGTGTGGATTAGGAGACTGTTGAGTGACCTGCATGAACCGTTGGTGAAAACTACAGTGACCTTTGAAGACAATCAAAGTTGCATCAAACTCCTCGACAGTGAAAAAGTGAACCACCCTACAGACGCATAGAGACAAAGTACCATTTTGTTCTTGATTTAAAACAGGTGTGAGAGATGATTGTGAATTATTGTCTAAGTGAGAACATAATAGCAGACATACTTACTAAACCACCTGAAGCAGTGAAGACTAGGAAGTTTTCACATGATATTGGACATTATGAGATTAATGGAATAAAACATTGAGAGGTGGTGCTGGTATACAACGTTTTCTCATGTTGGGACCATTTGTTTTGTTTCCAACTTCCATCCTCATGTTAACATTTTGTTCAAATTTGTCACCGTTATACTTAATTAAAATATAGTAGATTAGGGTCATAATTTATCTCAATTATTTTAGTCTACTTAAGGTGTGCGGTATGCGAGAACTTGCTCGCCAAAAGATTGGGCCTTACCTTAGGTTACTTGAAACAAACCAGGACACATGCTAAGATAAACATACATGAGTAATAAATACAAATACTATATGAGGAAGTGATTAAATAAATACATGTAAACATCATTTCAGAAATTATTCATGTAATTTCAAATAAATATCAATTTCAGTATTCCGGCCTGAGGAGCTCCGGTTGAATAACAATACTAAGGTAATCTATAAATTTAAAGTATTATTCTTGAATGAGACACATATTATATAGGTGACATATAAATACAAATATAAAATGAATGTTGTTACACAAAGGCAAAGTTCATTAGGACTCTAGTTAATTTAAATGAAATTTTAAAAAAAGTTGAGGAATAAATTCTTGAGATAAAATAAATATGTAATGTTCATAGATGGCTAAAATGGTAACAATAGGTTTTTTTTTAAATATTATTATTTCATAATATTTCTGACTAAAATACTAAGCAAAACAAACTCAATAAATTTAGTTCAGTTCTTGAAGAATAGTTTACATTATCGGATGGCTTGAAATAGGATTGTATAAAACTAGATAAAATTAGAACAATCTCACCGACGAAAAAGAAATGTCTTCTGTGGCAATATTGAAAAAAAATTATTTGAAATTGAAAATCTTTATATTAGGAACTACCATATAAAAACTTTTCCTACAAACATTTCGGGTGATTGATTACAGGACACTTCATTCTCTCTTGAATTAGTTTTATGATTCTTAAATAATATTTTTTTCGTTATAATTAATGTTTAAAGAAAATGGACCGATTTTGGTCCTGGTCAGAATCACCCACGAAAATAGAAGCCCTTTGTTCGAATTTTAAAATGTACCAAATTATCCTATAACTTAGCGTCACGATTTGGTCTGTTATAAGGGGTGTATTTATGTCCATCCAGTATAGTATGTAGATCACTGGCTATGTACGAATACAACTCCAGTCTTGCAAACACGCAAATAATAAGTCAAATAAAATATATATATATATATATTTTATTTTATTTTTTATTTCGTCAATGGCCCTTAAGACACTTTCTTCAATAAGACAGGAACATTTGTATTCGATTCACTCCCAATGCTACTTTCTTGATTTTTCTATGTGTTCAATCAAAGTATGACCTACATAACCTAGCCCTAGCTCAACTCGAATTTTGTCTACGAAATAACCGGGAAGACATATTTTGTTCGTCCCTACATCGGTATATTTATATTTAGAAGGAAATTAAACAGCCGCCTATACAAAGTAACGTTGTATGAGTGTAATACATTAACTAAAGATAATTCTGTAATATAATTAAGAATGTAGTTTATCCGTGCCAACTTATGGACAGGGCAAGTCATAAATATATCTTCTAATGTTCCAGGGAGGTGGCAAACCACACAATGTGAGGACGGTACCTTACGCATCAAATAAAGTCGGTCTTTCGTGTAGGCGTGTCTGAGCCTAAGGCATATTATTGTACAAATAAACTTACGGGTGCCCATAACGCCCGAAAACCATGGTATAACTAATTTTATACCACAGAGCTCATGGTACCATTTAGTTTTCTACTGGCATGTGGTCTCCGACCATTTTCTCCATTTAACCTGACTTCTGAGTTTTACCTTCGGTATAAAATAATTACACGATACCGGGATTTCCTGTCAATGGAAAGTAAATTTACACTATATGCTAAACTATCTAGTCTATCATTACCCATTATACCCCCGTGATTAGGAATCCATATATTTATATATTGTTTAAAGTGAGACCGTTGATATATATATATAGTTTAACTGGATGGACATCTGTGACTGAAACTTTTGAGCTCTCATCTGCAAACCATTGTGTAAGAGAGAAAGAAACTTTCAGGTATCTCTTTCTCTCATACGCCCATACAAGGCAATGTGACATTTTGAAATCGTTCATTAATTTGATTGAATATATGAGATACAACAATATGTGATTAGTTAAATGAAATAAATGTATTAGTAAAAGCTTTGAAGAGTATAACAAAGTTCAAAACTGGTGAGTTTTTCTTTAACTAATTTGATGTAGACTAATATATACGATTATTTTTGAAGGAAGCTCGTTTGGAAGGCTTTTCCTCGTACCAGAATCCTACCCTATAGTAGTGTTTAGGTAGGATAAAATACCTTCCAGAAGGTAATTTCTACTTACGTTCTAAATGGCCGCTTATCCTACCAAAACCCTACTATATAATAGTATTCTGGTACAAAATAAAGCCTTACAAATTGGGATTTCTAATAAAATCAGGGTTTAGTAGATACCGTACTTCCTACAAGCCTATAACCTAAATTATTGTTTGAAAGTAAGACTTTTACACAAAGTTTGTCATTCACACAGATTTAATACCGTTTTTAGCTAGGTTATTACAACATATTTATCGAAATTTAAACATAATATTGTTTTTGAAAGCTAATACCCAACTTTAAATATAAGTGTAGTCTTGGGAGACTGTAAACAACATTTATTATAATTACATATTTAAATATATTAAAGATTTAATTCCTATTTGTACAGTATTGCCTGTAAAACTGAATTGTATATCCTTTAATGCAAATGTTTCTCCAGGAAAGTGTGGTATAGTAGTTCATTATTTTCAAATAATAACACTTTTATTTATCAGAGACATGTGTTCGCATAAGAATATTGAAAAAAACGTTAAATTTGACCCTTCACAATGAAGCAGATGATAAACTTGAGCGTCACGCTTTTGTCCTTGGCAATGTGTATGTTTATGTCCATCTAGTATAGTGATCACTGAGGGAAACAAACTAAAAATGAATATTCAATTTAGCTGTTGGTATACGTGTAAGTTTCCGATCCGGAAGTTCTAGAGTAATGTAATCTGTGTTCTTTGTCCTCAATGCTAAGCATGTTGATTTATTAAAATACATGTTAAATAGTTATCGGTGTCTTATTTATTCCATCAGAGATATTTTACAAGACGAAAATGGTCCAAAAGAAGGTAAAGCAATAAGACATTAATAATTTTGTTATATTTCTTTATTTAAATTTACTTTGCATCAAAACGGCAATAGTCATTATTTAGGTTTTTTCAAACTAATTTCTTTTCCTTTAAAATATATGTATTTACTACAGAGAAAAAGCAGCTAAATTAATATGCAAACTGTAAAGGGCATGGGAAAACTTTCTTTGATTACTCCATTTGCTAGTATTTATTGTAGACTATTAAGCTTTAAGGGTCGTTGACATACGAACCGTAATTTTGTGAAGTGATTAGTAACTATGTGGACACTAAAATCTAGTAGTTTAGTAAAACGATTTAAGGCCCTAAGACCGCTATTACACTATCACATTTTTCTTTGATCAAATATATAATAAAATATTTAACACCGTCTTTGATCAAAGATGTATTACACTACATCACATTTCTTTCACAGTCTCTACAATATATGTTATTAAAAAAATGGACTCCAATGGTTTAATTCTAAGTGCAGAGCTGTGAGTGCTATTGTGATAATCTCATTGTTAGAACGGAAAGAAAACCTGTTAAACGATTGTGGATTCTACCTTGGGTTGGGAGACGAAATTCAAGAGGGATTAACAGTTGCCTGCTAAAGGAGCTTCAAACTGAAGATCCGGAATCTAATAAAAAATATTTACGTATGGACTGTGAAACTTTTGAATATTTGTTAGCAAAAGTCACTCCGTTAATTATAAGAAAAACCTATGAAATGCTAAGACTGCTTCGCACGTGCAGGATAATCTTTCAGGCGCCATTTTCTTTGATCAAACCTTAGATCATGTTCTATAACGAAAATATGTGATCAAAGATTTGTAAAATATTTATGTCATCAAATATACATCACAGAAAATGTGATGTAACTTTGACGACTCCTCAAAGATCTTTGATCACATAAATATTTTACAAATCTTTGATCACATATTTTCGTTATAGAACATGCTCTAAGGTTTGATCAAAGAAAATGGCGACTTAAAGATTATCCTGCACGTGCGAAGCAGTCTTAGCATTTCTTAGGTGTATATTTTTTCTTTTAATTAATGGAGGGACTTTTGATACCAAATATTCAAAAGTTTCACAGTCCATACGTAAATATTTTTGATTAGATTCCGGATCTTCAGTTTGAAGCTCCTTTAGCAGGCAACTGTTAATCCCTCTTGAATTTCGTCTCCCAACCCAAGGTAGAATCCACAATCGTTTAACAGGTTTTCTTTTCGTTAAAGCAACAATGAGATTATCACAATATCACTCACAGTCGCTGCACTTTCAGTTAAACCATTGGAGTCCATTTTTTTAATAACATATATTGTAGAGACTGAAAGAAATGTGATGTAGTGTAATAACACATCTTTGATCAAAAACGGCGTTAAATCTTTTATCATATATTTGATCAAAGAAATATATTACATATATTTCTTTGATCAAAGATCTGTGATGTATATTTGACAACATAAATATTTTACTTATCTTTGATCACATGTTTACGTTATAGAACAGGCTCAATGGTTTGATCAAAGAAAATTGTGTATGAAAGACTAACCTGGACGTGCAAATCACTGAAAAATTTGATTGTCCAATATGAACAGAATTATTTCTTGTATAACAAGCAGTAATTACTATCCTCACTATAGCATTGTGTTGTTTAACATCTCACGGTGAACATGTTTACCTCTCAATGTGTCCCCACTATAGCATTGTGTTGTTTAACATCTGAAGGTGAACATGTGTTTACCTCTCAATGTGTCCCCACTATAGCATTGTGTAGTTTAACATCTCACGGTGAACATGTGCTTACCTCTCAATGTGTCCCCGCTATAGCATTGTGTTGTTTAACATCTCACGGTGAACATGTGTTTACCTCTCAATGTGTCCCCGCTATAGCATTGTGTTGTTTAACATCTCACGGTGAACATGTTTACCTCTCAATGTGTCCCCGCTATAGCATTGTGTTGTTTAACATCTCACGGTGAACATGTTCTTACCTCTCAATGTGTCCCCACTATAGCATTGTGTAGTTTAACATCTCACGGTGAACATGTGCTTACCTCTCAATGTGTTCCCACTATAGCATTGTGTAGTTTAACATCTCACGGTGAACATGTGCTTACCTCTCAATGTGTCCCCACTATAGCATTGTGTTGTTTAACATCTCACGGTGAACATGTGTTTACCTCTCAATGTGTCCCCACTATAGCATTGTGTTGTTTAACATCTCAAGGTGAACATGTGTTTACCTCTCAATGTGTCCCCACTATAGCATTGTGTTGTTTAACATCTCACGGTGAACATGTGTTTACCTCTCAATGTGTCCCCACTATAGTATTGTGTTGTTTAACATCTCAAGGTGAACATGTGTTTACCTCTCAATGTGTCCCCACTATAGCATTGTGTTGTTTAACATCTCAAGGTGAACATGTGTTTACCTCTCAATGTGTCCCCACTATAGCATTGTGTTGTTTAACATCTCACGGTGAACATGTGTTTACCTCTCAATGTGTCCCCACTATAGCATTGTGTTGTTTAACATCTCAAGGTGAACATGTGTTTACCTCTCAATGTGTCCCCACTATAGCATTGTGTTGTTTAACATCTCAAGGTGAACATGTGTTTACCTCTCAATGTGTCCCCACTATAGCATTGTGTTGTTTAACATCTCAAGGTGAACATGTGTTTACCTCTCAATGTGTCCCCACTATAGCATTGTGTAGTTTAACATCTCACGGTGAACATGTGTTTACCTCTCAATGTGTCCCCACTATAGCATTGTGTTGTTTAACATCTCAAGGTGAACATGTGTTTACCTCTCAATGTGTCCCCACTATAGAATTGTGTTGTTTAACATCTCAAGGTGAACATGTGTTTACCTCTCAATGTGTCCCCACTATAGCATTGTGTTGTTTAACATCTCAAGGTGAACATGTGTTTACCTCTCAATGTGTCCCCACTATAGCATTGTGTTGTTTAACATCTCAAGGTGAACATGTGTTTACCTCTCAATGTGTCCCCACTATAGCATTGTGTTGTTTAACATCTCAAGGTGAACATGTGTTTACCTCTCAATGTGTCCCCACTATAGCATTGTGTTGTTTAACATCTCAAGGTGAACATGTGTTTACCTCTCAATGTGTCCCCACTATAGCATTGTGTTGTTTAACATCTCAAGGTGAACATGTGTTTACCTCTCAATGTGTCCCCACTATAGCATTGTGTTGTTTAACATCTCAAGGTGAACATGTGTTTACCTCTCAATGTGTCCCCACTATAGCATTGTGTTGTTTAACATCTCAAGGTGAACATGTGTTTACCTCTCAATGTGTCCCCACTATAGCATTGTGTTGTTTAACATCTCACGGTGAACATGTGCTTACCTCTCAATGTGTCCCCACTATAGCATTGTGTTGTTTAACATCTCAAGGTGAACATGTGTTTACCTTTCCACAATGATGAATAAACAACTTAATAAATGTTGTCATTGAATATGTTCAGGGATTATTTAAACAAAGTTATACAAAATGAATATCCGACTTACATATGCAACATTTGTGTTTGTTACCAAAAAAACTTTCCACAAGTTAGTTTGTAGGTTGAAGAAACTGAAAAGGAATATCCAGTGAAGTATCCTCTGAGAGGAGTTGACAAGGCCTGATCTTTCTTAATATCTATATGTCAAGTGCTCTGATCTTTTAATGGGATTAATAAAGCTGAATAGTAGTTTGTTCACAAGAAAGTGTTGGTCTGTCACCAAACACACATTTAGTTATTTATAATTCAAGGGTTAAGTTGTGAATGTCAGTTTTTTCTGACGATATCGAGGATCTGTAAAAGGCTACAGTAGGATGTGTTAGCCAAGATGGAGGTGTTTTATTCTACCGATGTGAAATAACTCTTGTTAGTTATGATTATTAACATTGTTGAGAGTCAACCCCGGGAGTCTGGGCTAAAGTGCTTTCCTCATGACCCGATGTTTGTGGGCGCGTAGCACAGCTTATCCCGAAAGGTGTGTGAAATTACCTTTCTTGGCAAAATTGGTAGGGCCTTTTGCTATCGCTCATAGAAATTCTTGTGGCTGATATAATCAGTCTGTTCAGGAAGTGCATGTTAAATAGGCATACCTTAAGCAAATAATGTAAAATTAATTTGATTGTTTGAAAGTTTTTGACGTTGTAAACCCTTTTCCAAAAGGTGTAGTGTCTGTATTAGTTTTTTTAGCAGTGTTTTGGACAATCTGCAATTGTTGTTTTCCAGCCAAAGAAGAAGGTTGGCAAGAAGGTGGCAGCTGCACCCTTGGCTGTCAAGAAACCTGAGCTTAAAAAGGTTGTCAACCCCTTTTTGAGAAGCGGACGAGAAATTTTGGAATCGGTGAGTGAGGTTTGTTTCACACGATAGTTTGATGGTTTGTTACTAGAAGGCTGCTGTGATGTGAAATGTCCTGAAACACAAGTTGACACAATAGGAACTTAATTCCGAGCAATTCTGCAGCTATTTTATTTTTCTTTATTGATAAATATTCAAATCGAAACAGGAACGCCATCCTGACAGATTGACATGAAGTTGGGGAGAGATGTATTGAATAAAAAGCCACATTTTTAAGGGTTTCATATTAAAATGTGTTTGTGTTTCCTCTGTTTGTGCAACCCCCCCCTTAATATCTATAAGGTGAGAGAGGCAGTAAATTAGGTAAAGAGTTACCTGAATGAACATAACAATTTTATTTAGTAAAAAAAACAATAACAAGCAGAGCAAACAATCAACACCGCGTGAAGCGCGCTTTTCCGTCCATCGCGGAAACCAATTACATCAAAGGAAAACATAAACGTTACCTCCTCAAAACAAGTTACATCAAACCCATCAAAGGTAACGGTCCGGGATCTCAGTGACATGGTCTTTGGTTACTTCGTTAAATTGATTAGTTCCTAAACTGGTTACTCTAGCGTTTAAGTTATCCACCCTAGTATAAATATATATCTTTCTTACAGACGCCCGTAGCAAACGTGATGTCATAGCAATTAAACAAGGCCACAAGGTAATAATAACTTAACAACCCTAGGCGTTTAACTTGGCGAACAAAGATGAGTCCAGAAACAGCTATACTTGAAAATAACATAAGCCGGGTTTCGAACCCAGGACCTGACAACCTCAGGTTAAAAGCTAATATTGGCAAATGTATGAAATACATTTGAATAGGGCCCAGACCCTGAATATAAGCGGTGGCGAAAGCGACGGTCTAACTCCCAGCCGCGATAAGCGCGTAGCATAGTCAATATTCAAATAAACATAAGTTAATAACAAAGTCCAAATAGTAATTTAGAAAGAGTTCCCCCCATGACGCCGAAATAGTATTTTTGGTAGGATGGTAATATTCCCCGAAACCCAGTCGCTGCCCTCACCTCTTATCCTCGAGCCGGTGGGGTAGTAAGTGACCTGAGATTCCGGTACCGCTAGTATTTATACGAAATATAATTCTCAGAGAAGGGGGCGGATCGAAGGAAAGGAAGGTTGGAGAACATTACAAACAAGGGGGGAGGAGAGGTTCGAGACTCATATCGAACACCTAGCACCTTCTCGAAGCTCGGCGAAGGCGGAAACGGAACTCTTCTATCCATCTTCTCTGCTGGCCGAACACGTGGTCGAGCCTCGTTGCCGGCAGGCGCGGACACGCCTTCAGTCAGTCCGATGTATTTGGCGAGAGCGTAGGTCGCCGGTCAAGCTAGTGCCGCGTGTTGACTCAGTTGGCTGTCCCAGTTGGCGAGTGTTGTTACCATGTAAGTCGTTACATCGCTGTCCCAGTTGTCTGTCCGAGTTGGTGAGTGTTGTTACAATGTAAGTTGTTACATTTGTTTTAGGTCAGGACATCCAGCCGTCACGGGACTTGAGCAGATTTGTTAAGTGGCCCAAGTACATCAGGGTCCAGCGTCAGAAGGCTGTACTACAGAAACGATTGAAGGTCCCGCCAGCGATCAATCAGTTCACTCAGACCTTGGATAGGCAGACTGGTATGAGTTGTAGTCTCTGTCTTGTGTACCAGTAACTACCCCTGTCTTGTGTACCAGTAACTACCCCTGTCTTGTGTTACAGCAACTGCTTTGTTCAAGATCCTGGAGAAATATCGACCAGAGTTACCTCAGGCAAAGAAAGCTCGCCTCCGCGCCCGCGCTGAAGACAAGGTGGCCAAGAAGGAGGATACGCCCACCAAGAGGCCCAACGTCATCCGCCAGGGTACTAACACAGTCACCAAACTGGTCGAACAAAAGAAGGCACAGATTGTTGTGATAGCGCACGATGTGGATCCTATTGAGGTCAGTTACAGCGCAACACTGTCACTAGTACTTGTAGAGAACTTCAATTCCATTTCCCCCTCTGTTAACTCAGACATTTCGTCGCCCGTAGGGTTGACTGACTGGCAGGTATACATTCTTTACAAAAATAGATTCCGAGACTAAGAAGGCCGGGTTTGGGTCCTATCTCAAAACTATAAATAGCTGTAGTAGTTTTCATTCAACATTATTTCAGTGTGTACACATGTATAATATAGTATATTAGATTTGTATTTCTAATTAAGGTGTAGGCCTAAAACCTCGATATTCTGCATTCATTAATACAATAACTAATTATAATTGAAAGTTAATCGTTAAAATAAAAGGTCCAATAAATTAAAAGGCGGGTAAATCTTTTAAATTGTTTTAATAATAATTCATAATAGACCAAACTAAAACTACTTTGGATAAAAAAAATTATTTTTACATTAACATTATATACAAGGATTTTACTTATAATAATTTAAAATTAAGAAGGACTGTTTATTGAAAATGCACCAACATTCTTCTGACGGATGTAAAAAAAGAAATGTGATAACTATAAAAGTGAAAACCACCCCAATGCGTCTGGCCAGGTATACTCTAATTATTATCGTAGGAAGAACAGGTTTAGAAAATACAAAAAATGGGGTTCAAAGTTGATGGCATTTTACTTAATTATTATTTTAAAGGTAGGCCTATTTATAATATTTATAGAAAGGTAAAGATGTAAATCACATTACTTGAGTTATGAATAAATCAATGTAGTTTTACTAACGTTTGTGACAGTCATTTACTCTTCTTACGATCAAAATTATAGTATACTCAACCTAAAGACAATAAAAATATAAATTATGAAGTAAAATTTTACATTACTTTACAAAACAATTGTGAAAAGTCCAGTCATTTAGCGTTAGGGAAAGAACTATAAATAAAACCAATGACAAACTAAACACTTCATTATTTATTAATAAACAAAAAGCTTTGTAAAGTGTCAAATTATTTAAATTAAGTATTGGAAGTTAGTGATTAACTAATGTTGAAGTGAAATATAACAATTGAGTAATGTTGTTTTGGGGGTCTCCTATTGTTTACAAGTATCAAACAACGGTATGTAAAAGTGGTTTTATAATAAAATTAAATGAATTTCATATCAACTCACGTCAACGAAATAAGTTAACAATAACAAAATAGCGTTACAATTTCATATAATTAAATCAGGTAGAGTTAGCTAAGACAGGTTTGTTACAATTATATCCAGCCCAAAAAAAAACACATGGGTTTTTATTAAAAATACCCACTTAAAAATTGCGAAGATCTTAAGGAGGACCACCTCATTAAACAAAGAAAATTTACAAAATGAGGAATATAAAAATTGGGGGAGGGAGTCAAAATAAGAAAGACGTTTTAACTCCTGTAGAAAATTGAAATTTGGGGAAAGGGTAGGGGGACTACCCCAGAGAATAAGATAAGACGTGTTAAAATTTTCAACTTAATGAGCGAACGCTGAGCGTGAGATTTAAATTATGATTGCCATAGTTAGCTTGGTATTGTGCAAGGAGGAATTATATAAATGCTAGCAGCCGGATGTTGAACGTCCTAATTTGAATAGTTTGATAAAAGTACAAAGAATGGATCAGCCTGCTAGTAAATTATACATGTGAGATGATTCCACCCTAAACCATTATTTGAAATAAGTCTCTTCTCTAGCCCCCTCCCCAACAATATAATATTTAGTCACAAAAGAATGTATAGCTATCTGGACAGTTATTATGCTATGGTCAGATAAATAAATCGAGCGTTGAACAATGACGTTCATGTAGTGACAAAAAAAATACTTTGCTTAGTTAATATTTGTTTAAAATAAATTAATAAAAATGCATATCATTTGTCAAAACAAAGTATGTAACATAAAACATATTTGTATTTGTCAACACAAAATTGATATTTCAAATACATAAAAATGCACACAAGTTTACAAAGTCAATATACTATTTTTTAAAAAATCCTGTAGCTTATGGAAACAGCTGTTATTAAAAAAATGTTCACTAATTTAACACCCTTTAATATTAGCCCTAATCTTTAGTTTACTTTTTTAAATCACCATTGACTCGTGGCGTAGTTGGCTAACGCGCTTGTCGTATTGAGCCCGACTGCTGAGGACGGGGAGATCAAGCTTCGAATCTCGGTCGGGTGAACTGGGGGTGGTTTTTCCTAAATGGTTTTCCACTCTCCCTCCACACAGATGCGGGTTCACTTCCTTTAATTCAACCTTCCCAATTCCTAATCCATTAGTGTAATTAGTACTTAAGCGTATAATCCGAATGGGTAGTAAGACGCGGTGCTAAATAATAATAATTTAAATCACCATTAATATTTGTATTTACCTTATGAGTTTATAGGAATAAAATATTTAAGAATCTCTTAGAAATAAACAAACACACTATATCTATTGACATTTTTTCTAATCAAAAGAGAGCTGTGATTTTACGCTCAAAGCTCCTCCATGTGTTGATTCATGTAAGGTTTTTTGTTTGTTTTTTAATGAGAAGAACAATATGCAGATTTAAAAAAATCATACAGTTTGCACAAATAGCTATTTGGCATTTTAGTAATGTTTTCCCGGCTCCTATAATGAGCACAGCACCCTAGATAAGGTCCTGCTCGACGTTCTTCGACTCAGGTTTTAGCTCATTGCCTTACTAACCGTTCGAACTATACCAATTTACTCCCGTTAATAGGGTAGGGGTGATGAAGGTGGAATGTAGGGGAAATGTACCTGCACTTGCATATAGAAATAAAATAATAACATTTAGAAAAAATATCTCGAGAATGACCATCTGCGAATTAAACCCCGATCTCCCTGTTGCCAGCAGGCTAGACTAAATGAGCCTTACATTTAGTTGACGTGCTCACCAGTGCAGCCATGAATGATTTTAGTTATTCTCAAACAATATTTGGTTTTGTGTTTGTAGTGCTATCTTTATACTTTAGCATTCAATCATATGATAATGCTAGCAGTTTGGTCGACTTCAATGGTCTTGGAGTAAAGTGCTCGCCTCAAGACCCGGTGTTTGTGGGTTAAAAGCCCGTCGGGGTCAAAGGATTTCTTTCAAGTGATAACAATTCATAGCATAACTTCTTTTGGAGGGAAAGTAAAGCCATTGGTCCCATGTCGATTGTGGTATGTAAGATAACCCTGTAAGGTTTGTGAAAATACCTTTCCCACCAATATTGTAAGGCCCTTTCGATCTCACTCATAGAAATTCTCGTGTGCTTATATAATCATTTGGTTCAGAAAGCGCACGTTAAATACAACAAATAAATAAAACTTGTAGTTGGACCCGTTCCTTACCCACACAATAAAAATTCAAATAATCAAATTAAAACTTTTAACACCAAACCAATTATTGTCAATAATCCGGCCCTGCTGCTATCCATCTGTGTTATACACATTTTAATTATAATAACGGAATAGAACTAAGGAATATATATATTAAAGTAAGCGTATTCGCATTTGCGTGAAGGAAGCGTGGTTAACACTTAGGGAAGAACAGCCCTCGGTCCATGTGGCTGAGATTTGAACCCAGAACTTCCAGCTACGAGCAAACCAAATATGATCTTGAAACTTACCTCGCGCACCCAACGATTCAGATCTATTGAATAATTGTTTGATAAAATACTTATTAGTGGTGTAATCTATGAAAACATTTTCTTACAAACAGTTCTAGTTCTTACGTTGCATGAAATAAACTATTAATATTTCTAATGAAAAGTTATAACTGAGAAAATATGAGTATTATTACTATTATTAAACTATTAGGAGTGAAGATGTATATATTGTTAGCTAATCTAAATACCTGTTTCTTATTCAATATAGAAACAATTTAAATTCTAACACTTACCGAGGAATAGCTATTTCATTTAATTGTTTGGAGTTTTGTACTTTAGAGGGTGGTGGTATTTTGTTCCCCATGGGCACCATTTAGATTATATTATTATTATCACCACACATTACTACTCGTTTGGGTTGTACACACGCTAATGTGCAATGGTTTAACGTGGGATCCGAACCACTGTGGAGCCCTGGCATTCCACTCATTCACAAGTTGTGATTAATACACGTCTTGTCAGAGGTGAAGGAAGGGTTTGGCAATAAGATAAATCTGTGCCGAAACCGAGGATTGAACCCTGGACTCCTAGCACAGAAGTCTCAAACTAGTTTACTTAGTTAAACTAGGTAAATTTGTTTGAAACTATCACAAATATATTAACACAAAAAAAACTAATCACACATTTATTAAATATATAAAATAACACTACATAAAATGTATTGCATTTTTATAGTAAAAGACAAACAAAAACATTAAAACTATTCTCACTGAAGAATGTCTATTAGAAAACCAGTTTGTGGCGTCAGTTACAACAAACCCTCATGGAACTGTGAGGGGAGCGGCGGGGAAATGGCTTCAAGAGACACACACACAGCAACCGGCCGGTAGACTCAAATTTTAAAACAATATTCTCTTTTGAAATATACAACACTTGGTGTGCTGGTTCAGAAAACTGTTAAGATGAAAAGGTATTCAATTATGGAGGGGGTGAAATAATAATTGTTTACATATTTTCTTAAGTTTATTTTTAATAAATAAATATAGGTTTCTAAAATACGACACTTGTTCAAATTATTAATTAAAATACATATTTAAAAAAAAATCTAAATTATTCAGGGAATAGTCAAAGAGACAATCTTTTTAGAAACAGAGATAACATTTTTGAAAAGGTATTTTGGTTTATAAAAATTATTTTTAATCGTTGAAGTTCAATATTTTATATCTTTTTAGTGGTTGGATTTACAGAAACCAAATAAATTTTGTTGTAACACCTTTATTTTAATAGGAGAAAAATTTACAATCTATTAAATAATAACTACCATCAGATTTAAGGAGGTTAGTAGTACAAGTATTTTAGATATTTGGTGGGAGTTCCCCCTTAAATATTTTAGTTATAAATCAGGGTGTCTACCATACGGGAATAAGTCGGGAATTTGGTAAATTACAACAAAAATCCGGGAAAATGTTGTTTTACTCAAAATATGAAATATAATAATCATTAAATCAGTAAATAATGTTATTCAAACTAGTTTTTTGTTTGTTTGTAGCTGTGTAATATATTTTATAATACCTAGTAAATAGTGTTAATACAAATTTCAAAAAAAAAGTTTATTTAAATTTTAAAACTTATTATTAATAAAAAAAATTAGTAGAAAGAGGTGAGAGGGGGGGGGGGTTAGAAGGCTGTGACACATTTTTTAGTCGGTAATTTCAGGAAATGATCAGGGAAAATGTCGGGAATTTCATTGGTCAAGTTTAGTAGACATGGTGTAAATGTCGAGTGTGTGTACAAGCGTAGGGTTCTAGGTCAGAATAAAGTGTACTATTATATCTACAATCATAAGGGTTCTAAAATTACCACAGCTATGGGTGCACGCATGACTCCTTCATGGGACTGCTAGTACACTTTCTATGACTTGGCTACATCGACAACATTTTCATGATCTGGCCTCACTCTGAAGGATGCTTGAACATCTTTCTAGATAATCTCAACAATTGCGGCCCCTTAACTCCCGCCACCCACAACAAATCACAGCATAGTCTTACCTTCGTTGAAAACAACCAAATTTGCACCAATCACTAATACCTCCCCTACCATAGCAGCCATCCTTCATACACACCATTCAGTCTTGCCACACGAGCCAAACATATGTTCAGAACCCGACGATTTAACTGAATATTGTAAACAACTCTCCAGGGACGACTATGACCCTCCTAAAGAAGTTGAGGACATCTCTCTCACAAGACCATCCTGGTCTACAAAGTATCAACACCCTATCTTAAAATATGGGATATTTGGTGAGAGATAATAAATCATTAATAGCTTGTCAAAAACATTTGAAGATTTGAATGTTATTGTGGGTCAGAAGTCGAAGCGAAGGAGATTTGACCTCTGGTTTTGACTTTGACATTTGGAAGTTTTGCACATCCTTACTAATTATAAACTCAAGGTTACATTTGATGCTCGTTTGAAATTGATAACTAAATGAATGAGGGAGGTCCTATGAACAGTCTTTGCTATGATGCGATAGAATTTCTTCAACTGAAGGATTGTCCTGAGGGACAATTCGTCTTGTGGACACTTGACACTGAGCAAAGCTACTCAACATCTTCCCCATTCCCAGGAAATAAAACTTGAGCAATTTTGGATATTAATTGTTTATTGATTACTTTTATAATTCCTGGTTTGTAAATTCAGGTGATGATTACAACTAAATTAGGGCTAGGCCTATGTAAGTGTTAATAGGGATGTACAAAGCTTCTAACTCCCAACTTCACTTTAACTTCGATTAAAAAGCAAAAATCTGTTTTTGACATTTACGAAGCTTTGCCAAAACATATTTAAAGTTAAAACACATTTTTTGAATGTTGCTGTTATTTCCATCACAAATTAAAGTGTTTGCATTCTGTGATAGTAACTTATTTTATCATTTAAAGAGGAAATATTAATTATGTTTGAAATATCACATTTTGTAAATGTACATAGCTATGCAAAGTATATTTTCACCCAACATTAAACATTTTAGAACAGGGTTTCTACATGTCATGGAAAACCTGGAAATGTTAAGGATTTTTCATTTTCCTGGAATTTTTTGGCTATCCAGAAATTTCTTTGTTCCCCTTTTATTTCGACAAGTCAGTAAATCTGGAAGAAAAAGGAGTAAGTCATTCAATGAGTTTTCTGGTTGTTGATTTAGTTTAGTAAATGGTTGCCATATCAAATCACCCAAATAAATTTTATGGCACCCATCACCTCGGATGCTTATGAAACTTCCCCCGATAATCGTCATCTGCCTCTTCAATTTTGATGCCACCGCCACTTGCTTGCTGGGAACACCATTTTTCGATCTTCACCAATCACCCACAGCAGTTTTTACAAAACTCGAATGCAGATTCACCAGAATCTGTTTGTTTTATTGCGTGCATTTTTTCTTCTTTCTTTTGTCTGTCACCCATATTTCGCTTAGAACGAAAGCCACCAACAATACACTGGACTGCACACCCTTTATAACATAAATTAACAATCCACTAACGACTGCACTTGCTAGCCACACGTTTGGCATGACAGCGGCTCGGATAGGCCTACTTTGTGGTTCTGGGGGTGTTAAGATATTTAAGATGTTGTGTCAGTTATTTTATGATTTTGTGAGTGTAAAGAAGGTAAATAATACTAAAAATAATTTTAAAATTACTTGAGAAGTTTATTTATTTTTACGCACTAGGCTTAAAAGAGTTAGTTGATATACCCCTCCGATTGTAGTAAACTATAACAATTTATTTTTCTTCAACACCCTCCAAAAATTGCTTTTGTAAATTGGTTTGTTGTGCTCACAGCTGGTTCTATTTCTGCCCGCTTTATGCCGAAAGATGGGTGTGCCTTATTGCATTGTCAAGGGCAAGTCACGCCTTGGTACATTAGTGCGCAGAAAGACTTGTACTGCAATTGCAATCACCAATGTAAGTACACTGTCATTATTTACTGTATTAAACTATGATTTAATGAGTTTTTAAATCATGAGCAGCACATATATTAAGTAGCCGCTGATTGTAGTATTAGAAGTCCTTGGTTTGAAATCAGTGTAATCTTCTGATATTATTGCAATGCATTTTGACAAATTAAATATAAAAGTGTAAACTAATAGTTTGTTACGTTTGTTCCTGGGAGTTAGTACCACCATCACAATGATGACTCTATAGAGCCAATCCAATGATGCCATTATGATAAGATATCACAAATATCTGAGTGATTTGGTGACTACTATCTGACACTAGTGACTGTATCTTGTGACTACTATCTGACACTAGTGATCGTATCTTTGACCAGGTGGACGCCGGAGACCGGGCCTCCCTTAGCAAAGTCCTCGAAGCCGTCAAGACCAACTTCAATGACAGGTTTGAGGAGATCAAGAGACACTGGGGTGGAGGTTTGCTGGGGTCCAAGTCCGCCGCGAGGATAGCCAAGATAGAGAAGGCTAAAGCTCGAGAGTTGGCTCAGAAGCAGGGTTGAAGTGTACTCTTACATTTCTAATAAACAAACTATATTTAGTCTTGAACTCTGTTTGTTTTACCCGACAATCCTAGATTCCATAGTTTAAACTGGATGTAATTATCAACAGAAGAAGGTGAGTCTGGTCCAACTGTGTAGATCTATACATGTTTCTTAGTTTTACTTCAATATTGCAACTTGAATGGGACAAGGAGATACAAAAATACAGACGTAATCCTCATTTTTATATTATATATCTTTTCCAAATTTTCTATATCTACTCTAGTCATTTTGTTTTATTTCATGTAAATACCTTTTATATAATTTTATTTGCTAATGACACCACACTAGTGCTCTTTTTCTCTAATGAGCTTTTAAAATTTTCCATGATGTCATCTTTTGCTGTAGACGGGGAAACATAGTTTGGCCAAGTTTAAACATCGTGTGATGTTTTCAAAATTAAATCTTGAAAGGTGTTTATAGTGAAATATTAATTTACATATTACCTGTATAACTTCTCAGAGAGCATGGTGTCACAGTTGATCATTTTAAATTGATAATAAACTGGCCGGGCAAGGACTACAATGATTGCTGCCAAACACACACGTACCACGATAATCAGAACCCGCCGCGGGGCACGACACAAATACACGCTCGCAAAAAATAATCACGATGTTTACAAGTTGGAGCTATTTTAATTTGATTGGGTTTTTTGGGGATCAAGAAAGTTTCACAGACGAGTCGTCTCACATTTTATCAAGAAATAGGATAAATATTACAGGGTATCTACCATCAGGGAAAATTGGAATTAGCCTAGAATTTGGTAAATTAAAAAAAATTGTCTTAAAACTTATTATTAACAAAATCCATAGGGGGGGGGGGGACATAATTTTGTTGGTCAAGATGAGTAGACACCATGTTTACTAACCTGTTCGTCAATTTTAACTTTTATTGTGCGTTTATAACTAAGCAGTTTTAAGCAAATTGAATTAGATAAAATAAACTCTTTGATAGTAAGGTTGTATCTACTTTTTTATTCCCTTATTTTATATACTACTACTACGATGATGAAATGTATCATTGAAAGTAATGTGTTCTGTCGCACAGCAGACCCATTGCCTCCTGTGTTTATAAAACGCTCTGACCTTCTGTTTCCACAACACTAAACACCTGTATAAAAGGGCTCTAAGAGGTTAAAGAAAAATGAACAAACTTTTTGAGACTAAAGCACAAAAAATTATATTAATATATATATATATATATATATATATATCTGAAACTTAGTTTTAGATATATATATATATATATATCTGAAACTTAGTTTTATAAAGATATACTTCAACTAAAGGTTTTTTATTAATACAATTTTACAATGACAAGTTGTTTAGTATATTTAATAGTTGCAGAGATAAGGAAATTTCCATTTCTGCAAAGTACCCTTAAAGTCATCTTAATATGAAAATGAAAATAGCCATTTTGTTTATAATCTTAATCACCACCCAGACAAGAATTTTAATCAAAATCTAAAGTTGATGTTGAGAAATAGAATTTTCTAACTAATCTTAATTCTAGAGTTAAATAGAGAGACGACATTGCAAAAACTGCTTTTTAGGGTTTGCAGGGCCATGAAACTTCGACATACATCAACATCTCTGGATAGATTTTTATTGTAAATAGACCTACATATTTGTAATTTCATATCTCAAAGAAGAGAGAATTTTCGCATCAGACTGGGAACCTTAGTCATTTTGCCGAACAACAGTGGGAGTGGCTATTTTGTTAATAACATTGATCAATGCTTCAAAATTGTTAGAGCAGATAAAATCTATTTTCTCTCTTTTCACCCTTCAGTAAACTAACACCTACCCTTAATTTTAGGGTTAGATATCCAATTCTAAAAACCCACCCGGGGCAACCCTATGAAAACCTAGATATCAAGTTTTAGTCAGTTAGGTAAAAACGTTTAAGCTCTTGTCCGAGGTACGGACAAATTCAAAAACCACTTTTTTTGATTCAAGGGTCATGAAATGTCAAAATCTCGAGTGTTTTTTCAATAACTATCTGTAAGAAAGTGAAAAAGGAAGAAAATACCACATTCCACCAAAATACATTAATTAAAGAAACATGGTTAATTATTCATATTTTACAGAAACAATCCACTCCGAGACCTCAATTAAAAGAATATATATATATCAATAGCTCAGAAGGATCTTTGGGGCTGTGTAGGGTGAAGGTGGTCAGTATTTTGCCTTACAGCCCCCTATTGGTTTTATAAAAAATATATTTTAATTTGATCACAACCTTACAATAATGAGCTATTCTGTGTCTCAAATAATTGTGAAGATAATATGTTAAGTACCTTTAAAATTATATCACTGGGTTAACCTTATAAAAACCCTAGATACTAAATTTTAGCCAGATTAGTAAAATGGTTTCGATTCTAGGCCTAGATAGACACGTACAGACAGCATTACAAACAATTTCTCTCTTTTGAGGGTGTTGACATCAAAATTTTGAGTTTGCTTCTTCTATCACAACATTTCTCTCCAAGGTGTCTAGAGAAGGTAAAGATGAGCACAAATAATAGTCTGATACGTTTCAGTGGTGCAAACACATTTCTATCCATTCTTAAAACTACTTTCAACTAAAGGATCAATGGAATTATGTAGTAAAATAATAAATACAATTTAAGAAGCAAAAAGTATTAAATATTACATTGGTCACTTAATGTAAGTTTATTAGAACAACACATTGAAACTTACCTACTATCTAAGTCAAAGTTGTTAACCTAAAGTTTAAACCAAAGAGCTGGTTTTGTTTGTAACACACTCGCAACTATTCAACATTAAAACAACTTATAAAGTCTTATATTATTTCAAACTTTCAAAATGGAACACGATACAAAACTTGAGACTAGTCTAGATCCATAGTAATTTGTGCAATAACTAAATGCTACAATATAGTAATAAAGTAAATAAAACTGTAAAGAATCCACCGAGTAGAGTTGGCTCAGTGTTAGGATTTATTAACAATATAATGTATCTGCGGTATCCAGTTAGGGGCAACCATCACTGTCCTTTGAACTCTGTATTTTAAAACATCACGTGTAACTTTTGTAGAATAAACACATCTTTACAAGTTCTGTTAGCGTGTCTACGTCCTTCCACACAAACCCAGTGATACTTTATATAAAACGTGGCGTTTAGCTTCATTTATGAATGTATTAAATAGTTTTAGTAAATGTTGCCACAGTTGAGGATATTTAACGTTGTTAGGGCACCACATGGTAGAGCACTAAGATGCGTAACAAATCAAGGAAGAAGTGGTTAGATATTTTAAAATATTGTTTTTCAACAAAATGTTAGCAAAAATTATAAAAAGGTTTCTCTGACTGGTTAGAAAGTTTGATTTTAAAGTTTAAAAAATATCCTATATGTGTAAATGTGTACTTCTAAGATTAAATAAAAAGGTTCAAAATCTCTATCTAGCCTATCAAATCAAGTCCTGTTTTGACAGGGTCACAATTTGTGGGATTGTTTTACATGGTTCTATAAAATAGCACATTTAAAAGACTTTATGGGTTAAAATCTATACTTTTTAACTGGTCGCAACCTTCGCCTTTATTTTGGTGAAAATAACATTACAAAATATCCAACCATCTCACAGATAGGGATTTATAAATGTTTGCAAGTTTTCTCACTGCTCCATCTATACTTATAAAGTAACGTTCTGACTGACTGACTGATTCATCATCGCCGAGCGCAAACTATCAAGACTACAAGCATGAAATTCGGACTGTATATTCATTTTGTTATGTAGGCACCCACTAAGAAAGGATTTTAGAAAATTCCACCCCAAAGGGGTCAAAATAGGGGATGATAATATGTATGAAAGTCCGTCATTTTGAAAGTTACATAAACAAAATTTTGTATTTCGGTTATTGACGTAAAACAAATAAATACGTGTTTCAGAAATTTTGGAAATTTTATTTAATAAGGGATGAAAAAGGGGGCGAAAGTTTGTATCGGACTTGCATTATTTTTGATCTGAGGTCAAGTTATGGTCATCAACGTAACGTAATATTTTAAATTAATCTGTAAATACATATGTATATTTTCGTATTTGTATATAATCAACTTCCACGCGAGCAAAGCCGCGGCCAACAGCTATCTAGTAACAAATATAATTGTAGCCGACAGCCTGTGTTAGAATACTTAGGGAGGACACTCACTGCCTGGAGCTTGCTCGGTGAATTGAGGAATGATCACTTGATTGTGCTGTAGTCACTAGGGACAGCACCTAGTGATCCCAACGTTGATGTTATGTATCTGTGCTTTCCTTGTCGATGACTTCAGGCCATTTAAAATGACCATCTACAATAAAGAGTAGAGTCTTACCTTCAAATTCGGCAACGTCTAACAGGCCAGGACCAGGAGATGAGAGTCTCGTGAGGAGCAGTTGGCAAACACAACACTGTTTACCATAGCTTCCAATTCGTCATGTACCATGTGACTAGAGCAGTGACGTTTATTCAAGGGAAGCAATGCTTCCATAGAATTAATAAAGTAAATAAGATGAAAATAAAGTTTAAAAAAATGATTGTAATTAGAAACCTCTCCAACAATTAAACTGAGTTGAGGTGGCAGCTCTTCTTTCTCAAACTGACCGGCTAGGCATCTGTTCTCGCTCTTTATTACGTTAATCGTTTGTTCCCGGTTTTGTCAGGGAAAGGGAAGCAGCGTTGCCCTA
Source organism: Timema cristinae (assembly GCA_039000515.1). NCBI lineage: Eukaryota > Metazoa > Arthropoda > Insecta > Phasmatodea > Timematidae > Timema > Timema cristinae. Next base: position 1,376,198 of record JBCFYV010011172.1, read on the forward strand.
GACGAGTATTAGCTCAATTTACTTTCGTGATTGGTGTATAATCGTACGTTAAATACTGTTAACAGCTTATTTTTTAGGTTTTAGCCATAATTGTTGTTTCTAGATATAATTATGATCACTCGATTACAAAAGAATGTATTTATCACAGGGTTCCTACGCTCTGGAAAGTCAGGGAAAAAAAATGAAAGTCAGGGAAGCTTTAAAAAGGTCAGGGAAATGACAATTCATGTCTTCATGTCACACTTAGAAAAAACAAAGAAAATATTTTTTCTATTTACTGCGTCATAAGCCACTGCCCCAATGAAGAAAGCTGAGGGGCACTTACCATGCTCAAACTTGCCCTAACACAAGTTTTGGTAGCATTTTATTTCAGAATGTGAACGCAGAGGTCTCCTAGCCTGCACATGACAATTCTTTTAACTTTAGTGATCACTTGTTTTTGTTCTTGTTCAAGGTTTGTCATCGTTATAGTTTGATACAGTGCACCAGGACTGATTAGACTACACCAGCAATGTCTAACAAAAAAAACGTTTTTAACCAGCTCTGGCTAAGCCCAGACCATTTTCCTGAATTCTCATACTGGATAAGTGGTGTTGAAAGTAATAAGCTGCAGGCATTTTGTAAAGTGTGCAAAAAAATTATAAACTTAAGTAATATGGGAAAGCAAGCATTAGCTTCCCATGCAAAAGGACCAACTCATATCAAAACTCTTGAAACTTTGACAAATCAACGCTCTCTGTTGACTTTTTTTTCAAAAAAGTCAAGTGATTCAGGTTCATCGAGCTCCCAGTTTCAAGAGAATCTCTGGCACACAAAGACATTCTACCTAGTGATGATTCTGCTGGTTGCTCGAAGAGTTTTTCTGTTTCATCGAAAATCGTAACGTCGCAGAAGGAAGCTGTTGCTAAAAGTGAAATTAGTGTAGTGCCTCAAAGAAACCATAACACTTTTGTTATAAAAGATGATATAACTAAGGCGGAAGTCATTTGGGCTATGCAAGTTGTTGACAAAAAAATGTCTTTCAATTCGTGCAATAATTTAAGTACAATTTTTCAATTGATGTTTCCCGAGTGTTCCATTGCCAATGCCTTTACCCTTGGTGGAGACAAGGCTGCATACTTCATTGTGCATGGCTTGGCTCCATTCTTTCATAATAATTTACTGGACCGCCTAAAATCATGTAACAACTTTGTAATTTGTTTTGATGAGGCATTGAATAAAGTTATTCAAAGAGGACAGATGGACATTGTAATTAGATTCTGGGACAAGGAAAATCATAAAGTCATCAGTCGTTACTTAAACAGTGTGTTTTTCGATAGGAGCACTGCTGAAGAATTACTGAAGCATTTTCTGGATGGTATTTCTCCTCTTCCACTCTCTAAGTTGATACAAGTGTCAATGGATGGCCCAAATGTCAATTTAAAATTTATAACACTTCTTCAGGAACACCTCAAATCTGTAACAGACAATGAAGTATGTAGTTTGCTAAATCTGGGAACATGTGGGCTTCATGTTGTTCATGGTTCCTTGAGAACAGGAGTAGAGTCTGTTGATTGGGATATAAGTAGCTTATTACGTCACATGTACTACCTGTTCACTGACTCTCCAGCTCGTCGAGCATTGTTCACCCAGTTGACAGGGTGTACAACTTTTCCATTGAAGTTCTGTGGTGTGCGTTGGTTAGAGAATGCGAAGTGCTTTCAAAGGGCATTACAAATTTGGGACCATGTTATTAAGTTTCTCAAAGAAGCAAAACTTCCTAAAACAAAACCTGTAGAGACACTGAAAAGAGCAGCCTGTGATCCATTCCTAAAGTGTAAACTAGCGTTCTGCAAGACAATTGCAGATGAATGTCAGCCTTTCCTGCAACGGTTCCAGACATCAAAACCAATGACTCCATATCTTTTTGAAGCTGTAGAGAAACTTCTAAGATACCTTATGAATCGTTGTGTGAAACCTGATCTTATGAAGTGCACGGGTCCAAAGTTACTGTCTATTGACACAAAAAAATCAGAAAATTTGATCCTTAGCAAAAATATTGATATAGGATTTGCAACAAAACGTTTGTTAGGAGAAACTGCGATCACAGTAACAGAAAGACAAAAATTAGAATTTATACATGAGTGCCGCAGTATGTTAACCACCATGATTGCAAAACTACAAGAAAAAAGTCCCTTAAAACAGAAAGCTGTGAGAGGTTTGTCTTCATTGGATCCTTGTGTTATTCAACATTCACCTCAACTGGCCCAGAAGAGATTTTCTTTTATTTTGGAGGAACTCAACCATGCCAACATCATAAATGATGTTCTGGCTGAAAATGCCAAGAAAGAATACTTGCATTTTTGCAACCTCAAAAAATCTGAGCTTCAAGAAATATTTCGTCCTTGTGATCAGTTTAGTGATGAAGTAGGACTTGACACTATTTATGGTAGCTTTCTAATAGGAGAAGCAAACTACAAACATCTTTGGGAAGTAATAAAGATTTGCCTTGTCTTGTCGCATGGGAATGCAACTGTTGAAGGTGGTTTTTCAGTCAATAAATCTTTACTGGTTGAAAACATGCATGAAAAGACAGTCATTGCACAGCGTCACATTCATGATGAGATACAAGAAGCAGGAGGGATTAAAAATATACACATTAGCAAAAAGATGTTGGATTACGTGAGAGGTGCTCGGAAACGCTATCATGAATACTTAGAGATGAAGAAGCAAGAAAAAAGTGAAAAAGACAAGAAGAAGGCAGAAAAGAGGAAATTAGATATACAAGTTAAAGATTTAGAAGGAGAAAGAAAAAAATTAATGATGGCAACTGAAGAGAAACGAGAAGCAATAGACGTGGAGTTGCAAGAACTGAAGAAGAAGCAAGCTTCACTTTATTAAATATAACATAGTTTCTTATTGTATGACTATAGTGATAATTTTAATAAAAATAAAATTGACTTGAGACATGAATAATATGAAAGCAGACAGAGTTCCTGTTGTAAGCTATTCAGTTCAGGAAATGTACAGTTTAGGTAAAATAAAACTGTAATGATACCAAACTCTTTAGTATGTTCTTAGTGGCCTGTTATTTAATACGTATTTCTGCACATGATATCAAAGGGAATCAAGTTTGTTACAAATTTTTGATAGGGATTATTTTTCCATCATTTTCCCTCAACTGATTGGCAAGATGTCTGCTTTCTTATTCTTCCATGAGAGGTGAGGCAAGGTCGGCTGTAAGGGGGGAGGAGGCCGAAATAAATTTATTTAAATTAATATTTTCACGTGTATAGTACCGTAAAGTTATAATGGAAATTTTATGAGAAATTGGTCAGGGAACTTGGGAAAATAGTCAGGGAGAATATTTTTACAAATATTGTAGGAACCCTGTATCACCAATTTACAGTTCAGTTTCATTTTACAGAATATTGACGCTTGTTTGATCCTCTAAGAGAAGCGGTTTGTTTCTTTGCGTTCAGTAGTAGAATTACGAGTGCACCAGTGTAAGAGGATGACCGCTGTGTCAAAATTCGTAAATATTTTTAAGTACAGTTTCTCGTCCCGGTTTTTTGACCCACTACATCTTCAAGCAACCTATATAAAAAAAACTGGGACTTTTCAATACTTAATTTTATGAAAGTGCACAGTAATTATCGGCTTTTTGGGTTGGCGGAAAATTATATAAATTACTTTACTAATTAATAATAATAGCGTGTAGAATAAATCCAGATCCAAAGCTATTATAAGGTAGAATAAAGGTCATACTCATTTGCATGCCACAACCCAAGAGAAAACTTCGACGATCGTGAATTTACCATTATTATTATTATTCTTTTTATCTGAATTAAAACTACAATTATTATACATATATTATATAATTGAGTTATATTTTTAAGCTCCCCAATTATTTTGTTTGATTCCATGCATAGGTTGTGTTGCAACACCCTCCACTGTCCCTGTAGGCAAGGCCCTTAAAACTACGGGAAAGGGGGGATGTGCGTACATGTTATAAACAACAACAGATTAAAGAGCAAAGTTTTTAAATCAGGAATATTTTAATTATCTCCAAGAAACAAATAGACAAAAGGATAATGGCCTTAATTCAAAAGCTTCCTAGTAACTACTATCAAAAAGAAAACATTGCATCTTAAAAATGTAACTTCTTAAACGTATTTCCTTTACCATTCTCAAAAAACTTGACTTAAGGTCTTTCGTATTATGTTACAAAATAAGAGTATAAATAAAAATATACTAAAGTTTTCCAAAGAATAAAAGTAATAATTTTAACTAACAATTATATTGAGTGAAATCTCGTGGCCTTCAAATTATTCTAACTCAAAGTTTAAATCTGTAAAATAAAATGGACACAGATTTAAACGCTAAAAATAGCGTATACCAACTAACAGTTATCTTAACATCAGGGAACGTAACTATTAACTGTTACTGCACAAACAATTGCATACTTGAAATTTATTTATTTATATCGAACAAAATATTTTTATATAAAAAAGGCCTATCTCCCTAGACGCAAACATAAGATTTATCCTATACATTTAGTGAATTCAAATCAAATGGTAATACCTACAAGGAGTTGACAACTAACTTTAACAATTTACAACGTATGTCAATCATACTTGACACCTAAACAATATGAGAAGCGTAACAAAAAACTAATGCCAGACGCAATTGTCCCATTGCGTCGACTAGAAAACACGACAATTTATATTATGGGTTTCATTCCCAAACACGCATAATACCCTACAAAACAGTTTATAATATTGAACGCAAGGTTACTGCCAGGTCCAACCTCCATGACCCCAGTACATCTAATGCAATAAAAATGAGTTTAGTTATATCAAACATATGAAATTCCCAGGTCCCTCCTCCATGACCCCAATACCTATAATGCTGTTTCTATATAAATTAATTTAATGATATCAAACGGTCGGAACTCCCAGGTCCCTCCTCCATGACCCCAGTACATATAATGCAATGAAGCCGTCTCCCCAAAAATACAATTTACATACTCTTATATATATTCCTTCTGAACCTAGAACACAAAACAAGGGGAGGAAAGTTTATATTCAAGCCAGTCACGTAATCACAGGCATTACGTCATTATACATCAGTTTCTTCTTTCTTCGTGGTTTCTGATTGGACGTCAGCCGACGCATTGCAGTAAACTACGAATATTTGAAGTTCATTTCTCTTGAAAGCCGTTGGAAGCGTCTGTTGCTAGGTGAGAGTTGCCATAATCTTCCTCCAGGCGGCAACACAGCGCAGATATGAATTGTCGCCTTGACCCTCAGGAACGTCGTTCAGTTATAATATTTTTCTCGGGCCGGTTACAACTTTGGACATTACTTGTAGTCGTCCACGACCCAACCCGGCCGTTTTGACTTGGTAGTACTCTAATGATGTCAGCTTGGAGATCCAAGGTACGTGAAGAACAACTCGTTTTGTAGACAGACAATATTGAATAAATAAAGAACGTTTATTTGATGTGTGATGGTTGGGCTGCATTGGGCTATAATAGTGAATAGTACTATTATAGGTTACGTCGGAGTTATTAAGGAGCGGGTAATATGCTATACGCGATTAAGTGTGTATAATCAGGTTGGGTGGGGTAGCAATTGTACAATACGAAGATTGTATTGTTACAGTGTCACCCACCTTTTCTTCTTCCCCATAATGCTTTTAACTATATAAAAAAAACTGTGAGCTTCCTATTAAACTAGCGTCCATCAAACCCCCATTATTGTAGCCTCATTGCTTCCTTTTGTCCAGAATTGACCACACGACACTGGATTAAAGCCAGGATAAAGCTCATGAAGGAGCTCTAGGACTTCGGGATGAACTGCTGAAGGGACGATGACCCTATACAATCACAATAAACAATCAGATTCTGCCTACAATTCCAGGGCTCGCCGTTGAAAAAGGTGGAGACCTTAATCGGGCACCACATCAGGCCAACCATTGAGGACATGTGAGCACTAGACTCAATATGGGATCCTTCCTGGTCTCAGCGGCCACCTGGACCGCAGTGAGAGGTTCTAGGGACACCAAGGAGATCTTGTAGATGTCAGACTCCACCTCAGCATGATCGGGGAGAGGATGAGAAAATCAGTATGAGGAATCAGTTCGGATTTGAGAAATGTGATATTATACTAAAAGGCTGACAACGACTGCTCAAAAGGTAGGCTAAACAGGTACTCACCGGTACTAAATTTCTTAAGTCCAAAAATAATAGCTGCGATCTCACACTCGTGCTAGGGGTAGTTTTTTTCAGCATTGGAAAAGTTTTAGATGCGAAAGCGATGGGTCCTTCTGACTTCTGATGTGGAAGATGACAGTATCCGGACCATACACCGAGGTATCACAGGAAATTCTGAATGGCAAGCCAGTAGAGTAAGGAATAAGCTCCTGATCGTCGCTCAATTCTTGAATACACTGATGATAAAACTTTTGTTGCTCAGATCTTCATCACAATTCACCTCCTGCTTGAGTAAAGCATACAACGGATGAAGCATATTGGACATGTTAGGGATGAACATTGCGTAAAAGGTTACAAACCCAATGTTGGAGTGAAGTTCAAATTCGGATGAAGGCTCTTTGGATTGAGGAGAGCCTGGATGCGGTCCTGATCTGGATGCAACCCTTAGGCATCCCAAATATGGCCCAAAAATCTAACCCTTGGATTTAGAAAATGACACTTTTTTAGTTTGACCTTTGTAGAATAACTTCAACTTTACTTAGGTAGTCCTCAGCTGTGTTACCTACCTGATATTAAAATGTCGTCCAAATAAATAAAACACTCAATACCTGACTAATGACACTTTTAAAGATGGTTGGAGCCAGACAAACCATATGGAAGGCGACGGCACTTGGATGGGTCATGCGGAGTGCTCAAGGTCAAAATCTCTTTGAGAAGCTGGTCCCAACTCTAGCTGTTGATAAGCCTGGGTGAGATCACGTTCACTAAAAACAGGACTTTGAATAGTAGGCAAGTCATCAATAACAGGTAAAGAATAGTGCTCAAGATTTAACTGAATTAACTGTCACGCCAAAATCTCAACACACCCATGCAGATTTGTTGGCCCAGAGGTGTCCATCGGGTGTGACTATTGACTTTCTGAATAAAATCACTTGCTTCCATTTCCTCATTGGCCTTCTTGGCCGCATCCCTCAAAGGAATAGGAATTACATAAGGGCCATAGAATACTGGAATGGCTCCCCTTTTTAAAAACTACATTAACTTCTACAACTTTAATGTCACTTTGCACCTCTTTGAAGAGTGAGGGATATTTATTCCTGAGCAGGCCCACCAAATCACCTTGTACCTGCCGAACATAGCTGATGGGGAGGATAACATTCTTATCCAGACGGATATGTCTGATCCAAGATATGTCCAATAGTGAGGAGAAGGAGTCCCAAACTACTACTACTAGGGACAATTTAGTAAGACTGCCCCTGATAAGAAATAATTGTATCAGGGGTTTCCTCTTACAGATCTAGTTCGTATCCAGTGCAATCACGAAGTGGAGTGCTACTCACTAGGGGAAGGTGTTTGAAATGTTCAAGGTACACTGGCTCATCAATAAGACTAGCACTAGCCGCTGTGTCAACCTCTATAGTGAGAGGTACGCCTTGATTTCCAACTGAACACTGCTACAAGCTGGTGCCTGACTACTGTTGACCACGTACAAGTCAAAAGATAGAGTAGCTTGGACAAGCTCTGAAAGTACGTCCTCTTAAATTTGACGAATACCTCCTTGATACTGAGAGGAATTTTTGACCCTGCGTTGAAACTTAGCAATTTGTCCTCTAAAATGATAGAATATTGGACATCTTTGAAGGGACAGTTAGACCTAGCATGAGGCCCACCGCAACCTGCACACGACGTGCTTTGAGACTGCTGATGATTGGGTCCTGACGAGTGCTGAGGGTTTGGTCCTTGACTGGATTGGAACTTTTTCTTGAATTTCTTATTCTTCTGTTTATATGGGTGAACCACGTTGATGAGGTTAGGGTTATCACTGGTAGAGGCCGGTGCAGTGACTGGTGCATTGATCTCGTAGCGAGTGGTGAGAGCAACCATTGAGCTGAAGTTAACCTCTTCATTCCTGATCTTGTCGCGAACCATGTCCGACGAGATGTAATAAAACTGCGACTTGATTGCGTCGTCCAGGAATGTTTCAAAGCCACAAGTGGTGGCAAGATGACATAAGGATAGGCTGAAGGCCACGTAGGACTCTCCCACACGTTTTTTGCGAGAACTAAAGGCAGAACGCTCTTTGTACACTGATTTTGTGGGTGCGTAGTGAGCCTCGAGGAGCGTATTTAGTTGGGTGAAAGTCATGGTTTTCGGTGCGACTGGTGAGCAGAGATTTGTTAAGACTTGGTAGTGACTGAGCCGATGCATCTTAGAGCCAAGACGCTTCTACATCAGCCGAAATTGTTTCAGTGGTGCAAAAATGTTCATATCTGGCAAAAATTACTTGATGTCCTCAAGACGAGAATCAAAAGTGGAAAACTTCGGCATGTTGAGATTGTTGGCGTACAAAAATTGCACACACGTTACCAAACACACAAGAAATTCAGGGTTCTCGAAATAAGAAAACAATATCCACTCGTCACCAGTTATGACTTCACTATAGTTTTTTGGGATTGAGGAAGTTATTAGTAATTGAAAGATTTAGATATGATGCTAACAGATATAATATGCCATTAGAAGACAAACAAAGCATAGCGCCATTATTACTGGCACATTGTTGAGAGTATTGGAAACGGAAACGTGACAAAACAGTTTAAAAAAGACTCACAGCTTTCTGGCCCGACTATATAAAAATTACTACAATCCCCACCAAGTGTGCTCTTGCCATTATTTCAAATATAGAAATTATGGTATTTTAGATTTGGTGATCTAGGTGGTTATTTTCATATGTGATTAAAGTTGTAACTAGCTATTTTATCGAGATTTATAAAAGAATCAGATTCCACAAATATGAAGAAGAGCTGTACTAACCAGATTAAAAACAGAATTCCATAAAAGCCATGTTCTCATATCACAGAGTTAGAATATAAACTTGGACGATCTTAAACAACAATCCTCGTTCTTTTACGCTACCTATAAGACTTTTTGAACTATACATTTGCTCTAGCGCTAGCTATGAGACTTTTTAGAACTTTTTTTGTGCTGGCACCATCTATGATTCTTTTTAGAACTATAGGTACTCGTAATGAGTTTGATTTTTTTTTCTCTTATGTAGGCTAAAAACAGAAAACTGTTGGTTTATTTCATCATGTTAATATTCTGCTTATGCTATATTATTAAGGTAGCTAATGTTAGAAAACGAATGTAATAGATTTTTTTTGCATTAATTGTAGCTTTGTATTTGCAAAACATAACTGTGTACATTGCCAACAAATTTCTTTAGTTTCGTCTCATAATCTAAATAAAGATAACCCAGTTCAAACTTTTGATTTTTAATTAATTTTCTTTGAAGTGTCCACTTAAATTGTTTGGGTTGATTTAAAAGTTTAAAGAAATAGTTAAGAAAAATATTAGACACTTAATCACTATCACTTAAACAGATTTTTTTATAAAAACTTATTTTTCAACCAACTGTAAATAATAAAGTTTATCTTGTTAACAGTGAACATTAAAAAAAGCAATTTTTTTTTCATTTCATTAAGTTATTTTATTACATTTGGTTTGAAAACATTAAGATTGTTCAAGTGAGATAGATTCGCAAAACATACTAATAATAGTACAAAATAAATAAAGGGGAAAAAAGTAATAATAATGCAACATACATAAAATACTTACTGAGCCATTGAGACCGCGATATTAAACAGACATTGTGTTGGCAGATTGGTCTAGAATGCAGCACCAATACGGAAAACACCTTAAAACTACAACTGTATTTTAACCCAGACTTAATAGATCTCTCGTGTTAACTTGTCTGTGATTTATTTTATTGTGGTTATGAAACATTCATCCTGTCATTAGTATGTTAAATTTGTAAATAAATGTTTATTTTTTAATAGGACACAAGGGATAATGTTTTAATGTTAAGTTACTTACCTTTGGCGTTATTTATATCTTGATATGAATAATAATTTAAATTTTAAAGGAGGGGATCCTGGAGCCGTGAAGTTTGGAAATTTCATCAATTATTATAGCTTCAATCTACCAGAAAATCGTGTCAAACTACTACCAGATCACTTATGGAGAAAATCCCTAAAAACTACATCACACTTGGTTGCGCTTGATGTGGGCTGTAATTCGGGGTAAATATACTGGTTTAATCACGGCTCAATACCTTTCTACATATTTTAATGGTAGAAAACAAAAACTTGTTAGTAAATTCATCAGTTTTCATGGTAAAATAATAGCCTAAAAATGGTATGTTTAGGCACACTAGTTATAACTATGTCTGAAACTGATTTGATCTTTTTGTTATATTTTGACTGTAAAATAAAGGTTTAAAATAATAGATAAATAATTGGATGCCTTCTATTTAAATCATAAATACACAAAATCATTCCCGTTTTCTAACACTTTTCCATTTATACCAGTTGAGACTCATTTCCCAAGCCTAGCCCACAGATCTTTGACGCACCCTCTCAATTAAAACTCTTCCAAAATCTTTTCCTGGAATATCCAACAGACTAATTGTCCTTGTATTCATACAAAGGTAGAATGACAGCATTCTTCCAGTCATTAGGAACGTTCACAATCCCAGCACACACATCACACTACCCTCACAATCTGGGAAGTAGTACCAAGCCTCCACACTTACATTAATATTTCATAGCTTTTAACACTTTAACACCTCCGCCTCGTTAATTCATTCACTCATCATTACATTTTTCCTATTATCTGCTACTTTCTCAACATTTTCACCAACAATTGCTCAAAATACTCCCTCCATTGCTCTCTAATACTGTTTTCATCTCAGATCATCTCAAAACATTCATTCTGAATGCCATAGGTCTTTCCTTGCACTCCTTGTTTCATTCTGAATGCCATAGGTCTTTCCTTGCACTCCTTGTTTCATTCTGAATGCCATAGGTCTTTCCTTGCAATCCTTGTTTCATTCTGAATGCCATAGGCCTTTCCTTGCACTCCTTGTTTCATTCTGAATGCCATAGGTCTTTCCTTGCACTCCTTGTTTCATTCTGAATGCCATAGGTCTTTCCTTGCACTCCTTGTTTCATTCTGAATGCCATAGGTCTTTCCTTGCACTCCTTGTTTCATTCTGAATGCCATAGGTCTTTCCTTGCACTCCTTGTTTCATTCTGAATGCCATAGGCCTTTCCTTGCACTCCTTGTTTCATTCTGAATGCCATAGGTCTTTCCTTGCACTCCTTGTTCCATTCTGAATGCCATAGGCCTTTCCTTGCACTCCTTGTTTCATTCTGAATGCCATAGGTCTTTCCTTGCACTCCTTGTTTCATTCTGAATGCCATAGGTCTTTCCTTGCACTCCTTGTTCCATTCATTCTGAATGCCATAGGTCTTTCCTTGCACTCCTTGTTTCATTCTGAATGCCATAGGCCTTTCCTTGCACTCCTTGTTTCATTCTGAATGCCATAGGTCTTTCCTTGCACTCCTTGTTCCATTCTGAATGCCATAGGTCTTTCCTTGCACTCCTTGTTCCATTCATTCTGAATGCCATAGGTCTTTCCTTGCACTCCTTGTTCCATTCATTCTGAATGCCATAGGTCTTTCCTTGCACTCCTTGTTTCATTCTGAATGCCATAGGCCTTTCCTTGCAATCCTTGTTTCATTCTGAATGCCATAGGCCTTTCCTTGCAATCCTTGTTTCATTCTGAATGCCATAGGTCTTTCCTTGCACTCCTTGTTCCATTCATTCTGAATGTCATAGGTCTTTCCTTGCACTCCTTGTTCCATTCATTCTGAATGCCATAGGTCTTTCCTTGCACTCCTTGTTTCATTCTGAATGCCATAGGCCTCTCCTTGCAATCCTTGTTTCATTCTGAATGCCATAGGTCTTTCCTTGCACTCCTTGTTTCATTCTGAATGCCATAGGTCTTTCCTTGCACTCCTTGTTTCATTCTGAATGCCATAGGTCTTTCCTTGCACTCCTTGTTTCATTCTGAATGCCATAGGTCTTTCCTTGCACTCCTGGTTTCATTCTGAATGCCATAGGTCTTTCCTTGCACTCCTTGTTTCATTCTGAATGCCATAGGTCTTTCCTTGCACTCCTTGTTCCATTCATTCTGAATGTCATAGGTCTTTCCTTGCACTCCTTGTTTCATTCTGAATGCCATAGGTCTTTCCTTGCACTCCTTGTTCCATTCATTCTGAATGTCATAGGTCTTTCCTTGCACTCCTTGTTTCATTCTGAATGTCATAGGTCTTTCCTTGCACTCCTTGTTTCATTCTGAATGCCATAGGTCTTTCCTTGCACTCCTTGTTCCATTCATTCTGAATGTCATAGGTCTTTCCTTGCACTCCTTGTTTCATTCTGAATGTCATAGGTCTTTCCTTGCACTCCTTGTTTCGTTCTGAATGCCATATGTCTTTCCTTGCACTCCTTGTTTCATTCTGAATGTCATAGGTCTTTCCTTGCACTCCTTGTTTCGTTCTGAATGCCATAGGTCTTTCCTTGCACTCCTTGTTTCATTCTGAATGCCATAGGTCTTTCCTTGCACTCCTTGTTCCATTCTGAATGCCATAGGTCTTTCCTTGCACTCCTTGTTCCATTCATTCTGAATGCCATAGGTCTTTCCTTGCACTCCTTGTTCCATTCATTCTGAATGTCATAGGTCTTTCCTTGCACTCCTTGTTTCATTCTGAATGTCATAGGTCTTTCCTTGCACTCCTTGTTTCATTCTGAATGCCATAGGTCTTTCCTTGCACTCCTTGTTTCATTCTGAATGCCATAGGTCTTTCCTTGCACTCCTTGTTCCATTCATTCTGAATGTCATAGGTCTTTCCTTGCACTCCTTGTTTCGTTCTGAATGCCATAGGTCTTTCCTTGCACTCCTTGTTTCATTCTGAATGCCATAGGTCTTTCCTTGCACTCCTTGTTTCATTCTGAATGCCATAGGTCTTTCCTTGCACTCCTTGTTTCGTTCTCTTTCTTTTAATATTGTTTGCTCTTTACTACTTTCTTTTCATTCATCTTTTCTCTTTGTGTATGTCCCAAAACTCTACACACATCTTCCAGCGCTCAACTACAGCCTCTTTTATTGTGTTTCAAGCACTTTCAATAGCATTGGTATGTATTTCAACATTCCATTCATGCTCTTGTAAAGTTAATTTTTCTCCCAGCCATCTTTCATATTGCGCTCTCACACTTTTATCACATGACTAGGAAGTGGACAACCCTGGTATGCTAAACCTCTCCGTCACATAATTCATCGTTCTCGAAACACCCCTGTCTTCCTTTGTCATGGCGTCTATACAATCTATTTTGCAAATGAAGGTTTTGTTATCTCCAATTGTTTTATAGGTTTCCAACTCCTTCGTTGCACTTTTGAAGTTGGTGTTTTCCAGTGTCCTAAATGAGCCGACATGTTTGCAGAATTTGACTCAGTGTCTCTATGAGTTCCTCATCGACAGGTGTTGTGGCGGTACCTGTCACATCCTGGGTGTTGACATCGATCCGGCTCTTGTGGCGCGAGCTCGCCACTCAAACACTCACCGAGACAACGTTCTCTACGAGTGTGTGGACGTGACAAGCGACCAGGACAGAGAAGAGTCGTTCTCACAATATCTGCAGAAACACGGCCGGACCAAGTTCGACATAGTTTTCTGTTTCTCTGTCACCATGTGGATCCACCTTAACTGCGGAGACGAAGGCTTGACCAAGTTCCTGACGAACATTTGCCGCCAGACGGAGTGGCTGGTCGTGGAGCCACAGCCCTGGAAGTGCTATAAGGAAGCAGAACGGAGACTGCGACGGAGGGGTGGAGGCACTTTCCCTCTTTTCCCCTCCCTCACTATGAGAGGGCGAGTTGAGAGTGATATAGAATCTATATTGCAACAGCAATGTCGGTTTACCAAAGTTCTGGAGACAAGCAAGACGCGCTGGAACAGGAAACTGTCATTTTATAGAACTAACAGCGTCTCGGAGGCAGACATTACACAACAAACAGAATAACATCTGTACCGTCGTGTGACTGCTCTGCCAGGATGACAAACTTCTCTGAAGAGTGCTCATACAAACTCCAAATGTCACAAGTAAGCAGTTGTATAACCGCTGTGCTGTCTCCGGACAGAAAGGGTGTCTGGCAAATATTTTGGAGAAGAACGAAGAAGTTGATGAATTAAAAGTAACATTTCTCCATCATGTTCATATCTGATGTGTTTCGGATATTGTTGTCTGCAAACTCCTGATGAGACCATGAAAAGTACACAGGCTGTCAAACAGCTCCAACTAACATTATTTAGAAAACCCCCTTGTTTTAGAATAATGAACCCATCTGCCTCCCAGTACAGACAATACACAGAATCTTTTGGACACACTTTTTCAGAAAATCAAAATCAAAATTTTGAGTTTTGAAATTTTTTTGTTCTGACAATGCATGTTATTGGAAAGGGTGTAAAATCACTCCATTCCCACTTCTCTAGGTTAATCAGGAGAACTGCTACGATTGGAACAAAAGACAGCGCTGCACTTTTGGCCATTTTTGGAAAACTTTACATAGGCATATTTTGAAAACTGTTTGAGATATTTAAATAAAAATTGGTATTTTTCTTATTCTCCATACACACTATCTATATACCAAATTTATCAAAATCTGACGTATGATAAGATGATTGTTTTGACATAGAATGCAAGAGTCTAACCTGTTCCATGACAGTGAAGAGAATTTCTGGTAATTAGAACTAATAAATATAATTGAAAAACCTCTAATCTGATATGCAAGTCACTTATTGTCTAACTCGACAGCATGTTCCTTCCGAGGTGCTATTCTAGATAAGTTGAGGGTTTTCAAGACTCATATTTACCTCGTACATGGACCACTTAGAAATGAGATATTTTGTCAGCTTAGGTTGGACTATTGCTTGTGTAGACAATATTCACCGTTGTCAGTTTTACAAACTACTGAACACCGAGAGACCAATGTCCAAAACAAAAATTAAAGTTGGCTCAAATTCACTAAATCTATCTACCTTCGAAGCTGAATCTTGGAAAAACTATGAACATAATATGAAATTCACTTTAATAAAATAGTAACTAAATGATAACTTAATCCATTTACTAAAACACGGGTGTTAAATTACTGGTCTGGTGTTTGGTTGTGGAGTGTCTACTGCCATTGTATGTTGGTTCTGAACCACAAGTAATGTTACAAAGATTTGAGCGCAATTCAAGAGCAGTGTAACTTTACTTTGAAATACTTGTTATATTATCTCATGAATTCAGCTACAGTTAAACCAAACGCACAATATATTTGACCTTGGTTCAAAGCAACACAAAATGTTTTTGAGATTTATTGTTTAAATTATCTGTGATTACTCGTACAATATTGTAATTAAAATAACTAAGAAAATATTAAGCTTTGTCTTGTTTTAATAAAATGTTGATAATGCCATAATTTACCTGACATTATTATTACCGCGTCTTACTACCCGTTCGGGTTATACGCACTTACACTAATGTGTAATGGTAGGGTGATTGTGAGATGAACTGGAGGACCTACAGTTTAACGTGTAATCCGAACCACGGTGGAGGTCTGACATTCCCCACATTCACAAGTCGTGGTTAATACACTTGTCGGAGGTGAAGGAATGGCTTGGCCCCGACTTGTCAGTGAGATAACTGTACCAACCACACAAACATCGCAAGAATTACCACATTTAAAACACAAATAATGGGTTTGTGTTATATTTATTGACTTTTTTTAATACATAAAGGTAAGATTTTGATACAGGTTCATTTACAAATATATTTTACTTTATTTTACTTTACAGCTGATTTGTCTATATATTTACAACACACATTCTTACATCTTGAACAATATTTACATTTGTTGAGGAGTGACGGCTTAATGACCTCCAAGTGCTCCTTGGTAACTTGTCGAGTATTTACATAGGTAACCCAATGAACACATCAAGATTATATTTTTGTAAACAACTTTAAAACACATATGAAAATCAATACAATTTATCCTTTGTTTGCAAAATGTGACCAAAATCAACTCGGTAATGCTGTAGTATTATTGACAGCATGATGTGTTGTCAGTAATGCTGTAGTATTATTGACAGCATGTTGTGTTGTCAGCGCAATTGTTACTTAGAAAATTACTCCACAGGATTTCACTTGATACATTTAATGCTGATATTTAGGTTGCGTAATAAGACACATTCAACAAAAAAGTTATTTTTAGGATAGTGCATTAACAAACAAGTTGGCAGCTTGTCAAGTATGTGACATTTGCAGTAAAAAACAAACTTTAGTTGTTGTGCCAAAAGTTGTCTTTTGTGTTTTTAAAAATCGTACAAAAGAGTGTTTATGATATTCCAGTAGAGAAACATTGTTGAGCAATTCCCCATCATGACTAGCATGTTTACAAACATCAAACTATTCTTCTAATGAAACAATCAGAACCTTCTCCTTGGCGATATAACCATGTTGACAACACTCCGTCAACAAATAGAACATTCAAGTATAATTCAAACACAATTTGTTTTGAAGAGAAGCAAATTTAGTTTTCCAACTCACAAATTGAAGCATCTTACAAAAAATAGTTTGATAGAAACACAGTTTCTATTTGACTAAGATAGTTCCATCTTGTCAACACAACAGACCAAGAAATGTCAAATGACACGGTTACACAAAAAACAAGTTGACCAATATAAAAATGTGTTTTAACCATTTGGATTTAATAATGGCTAGGACATGATTTGGAGGTGTTTGGTTCAAGTTACAACGGCCCTTGTATAATCAGTTATAAGTGACAATATATTAATTTCTCAACTTTAACACTCAATAAGTTTGGCAGATATTTTATGAAATAACACTTAAAATGATAACTATTCTAAAATCTGATTAAAATTATACTTTGATAGAACAATTTGAACAAACACAAAATGAAACATCAGAAGAATTTTCAGCCGTACAAACACAAATTGATTGTCAAAGACGGAACATTTTTAAAATGTTTTTGTATCTACCTTTTAAAGAATAATTCAATTGTTTCACTCTTTAGGGAAACAGGAACCCTTGCAAATCACACATCTGCTCATTTCTCCTTTTTTGAAGTTGCACTTCACGCTTCCTCCCAAACTAAACCTAGGTAAAGGGCAGCAGTGTAAAGTGTTCTCCATGCAAGTTACAATTTTTCTGTCCCTCTTTCATTTACTTGCTTCTGCGGATAAAATAATTATTTGATTTTTAAATATTTATAAAAAAAAAATATATATATATATTCAACTACTGGACTGATACAATTTTCAAGTTTTGAAATATGGCCACCATTGTTGTTGAGAATGGAAAAGGACAAATTTAAAAAAAAAATCTTTTCAAATTTTTCATGTTTATTATTCAAGTCCAAACTTAGCCTGCCCGTTCATTCTAATAAAAATAAAAAGGATTTAATGACAAATTAGAAGCTTTTTTTTTGCAATTTGATCATAAAAGACTCAAATTGTGTAGTTTCAAATAAATTGTTTACAATGAGGAGGCCTGATGACTAAATGATTTTAATAATAGTTACTGAACATAGTGGTGTGAATTTTAATAATCACTTTTACAATTCAACATCAACATATTCAAACTAATCTGAATGAATAAAACTGAGCTTTAGTCTTTTCTCTAAGTCACTAGTGTCAGATGGTAGTCACTAGTGTAAGATAGTAGTCACAAGATAGTCACTAGTGTCAGATAGTAGTCACAAGATACAGTCACTGGTCAGATAGTAGTCATAAGATACAGTCACTGGTCAGATAGCAGTCACTAGTGTCAGATAGTAGTCATAAGCTACAATCACTGGTCAGATAGTAGTCATAAGATACAGCCACTAGCGTAAGATAGTAGTCACAAGATAGTCAATAGTGTCAGATAGTAGTCACAAGATACATCCACTAGTGTAAGATAGTAGTCACCAGATAGTAGTCACAAGATACAGCCACTAGTGTAAGATAGTAGTCACAAGATAGTCAATAGTGTCAGATAGTAGTCATAAGATACAGCCGCTAGTGTAAGATAGTAGTCACAAGATAGTCAATAGTGTCAGATAGTAGTCACAAGATACATCCACTAGTGTCAGATAGTAGTCATAAGATACAGTCACTGGTCAGATAGTAGTCATAAGATACAGCCACTAGTGTCAGATAGTAGTTGGTATGTCAAGTTACTAAACCTCTCAAAGAGCACCGTTCTACTCCAAATATATTAATAATATATCCACTGTCTGAGCTGGCACAATACTAAAGCAAATGGAAGCCATTGCAAATAACAAGATTAATATAATTAAGCGTATATAGGTGTATTTGGTTCATAATTAGATGTTTAAAAGCCACTTTTGTAATTATTTTGTTCTAAAAATATGTATATTTATTGAGAAATAAATACTACCATCAATTGTATGTAGTGTAGTTATGTTGACTGTAAATTAGATAGGGGATTTACCTAAAAGTAACTTATAACGTAATTCTATGCAAGCTGAGGTTATCTTCTATTCTGACTACTACGAGAATAAAACAAAGCAATACTTGGACTAGATGTGCTGTACTAGTAGCTCCACAACAAATTAAATTTACTTTAATATAAGAATATATGTCAATTTAAAATGATTGAAGGGGTAAAAAACAGTGATATTACGATGATTTCCCCTAGATTGGAGGATGGATAAGCTCACAGCAACATTCAACAAGAATCAACAATTTTTTAAGATTACCAGAATATAAGTTCTAGTTATTTTTAATGACTAGGAAGCTGTAAAATAAAGTGACTTAAGGTTAAGGTACCCATCTACTTGACAGATTTGATTTAACTTTAGTAAAATAATATTGTTAACATTAAATACATTATTTAATAATTGTAGCATTTAAATATTAATTTTTCCCACCAGTTTTTCACAAACATCTAGTTTTCCAAAGCTTGAGATCCTGCACAGGCCTATATGAAAGCTATTTCTCTCATTAATAACTTTTGTTTTTTAAAGGGACTTTCCACCCTCCTTTTCTCCAGTTTATTGGATGTTTCTAGAAACTTTTTGTATTGTACCTTGTTTGGGGAATTTTTTAAAATTATTTTATTTTAAAAGTTATTTAGAATAATGCTCTCACAAAGATTTTTTGAAATTTGGATACACATAAAAAACCATTTGGAATAGTATTTCGTCGACAAATTTTAGAAAATTGTGATGCTTCTAGAATTTATTTTAGAGCCTTTTGTCCGTGCAACACAGGACAGCTAAAGTTGCGCCGCTTGTCCATTGTGTAGACATCAGTGATGCCAACCTGTCTAGTCGGCGAGAGTCACGTGGAGGTTTGCAAGTGGGATTACTGTGTGTGTCATTTGAACAATTAATATTTTTTATTATTGTTATAAAAAATAGAAAGAATTGTATACTGAACGTTTTATAAATGAGGTTAGTAAAAATAAAGAAATTTGGGATTCATCATCGAAGGAGTAGAAAACCAGAAATATAAGAAAAGTCTACGAGAGAAAGAATAGCAAGATGGGTTTTACCGCTCTAAAATGTGTACCTGTCTCTTAATTATTAATTTTTAGGTGATAGGATGAACACACTAAACCATCTTCAACTGCCCAACACTAAGGCATTGGCAGCACTGATGTGACTTTATCGCCGAGTGGCCAGTGCGTGCATAAGCCCAGCCTTAATAAGTGCTCACCAGAATTTGTTTAAAAATGATATTCCCTAGAATATATTGGGTGTGGCTAGTGATCGCATGCCTATGGGTTGTTAGAGGTTTATATTGAGAAATCTTTAAGACACAATAAAACAGTGGAGGGGAGGTTTTTCCTAACACCATTACTACAACCCCCTGTCATGCACATTACTACAACCCCTATCATGCACATTACTACAGTAGGGTCTTGTTGGTGTAGCGTGTAGTTACTCTGATTCCCCTGTCATGCATGTTACTACAGTAGAATCATGTTAGTGTAGCGTGTAGTTACTCTAATTCCCCCTGCCATGCACATTACTACAGTAGGGTCTTGTTGGTGTAGCGTGTAGTTACTCTGATTCCCCCTGCCATGCACATTACTACAGTAGGATCATGGTGTAGCGTGTAGTTACTCTGATTCCCCCTGTCATGCATGTTACTACAGTAGGGTCATGGTGTAGCGTGTAGTTACTCTGATTCCCCCTGTCATGCACATTACTACAGTAGGGTCTTGTTGGTGTAGCGTGTAGTTACTCTGATTCCCCCTGCCATGCACATTACTACAGTAGGATCATGGTGTAGCGTGTAGTTACTCTGATTCCCCCTGCCATGCACATTACTACAGTAGGATCATGGGTGTAGCGTGTAGTTACTCTGATTCCCCCTGTCATGCATGTTACTACAGTAGGGTCATGGTGTAGTGTGTAGTTACTCTGATTCCCCCTGCCATGCACATTACTACAGTAGGATCATGGTGTAGCGTGTAGTTACTCTGATTCCCCCTGCCATGCACATTACTACAGTAGGATCGTGGTGTAGCGTGTAGTTACTCTGATTCCCCTGCCATGCACATTACTACAGTAGGATCATGGTGTAGCGTGTAGTTACTCTGATTCCCCCTGTCATGCATGTTACTACAGTAGAATCATGTTAGTGTAGCGTGTAGTTACTCTGATTCCCCCTGCCATGCACATTACTACAGTAGGATCATGTGTGTAGCGTGTAGTTACTCTGATTCCCCTGTCATGCATGTTACTACAGTAGAATCATGTTAGTGTAGCGTGTAGTTACTCTGATTCCCCCTGTCATGCACATTACTACAGTAGGATCATGGTGTAGCGTGTAGTTACTCTGATTCCCCCTGTCATGCATGTTACTACAGTAAAATCATGTTAGTGTAGCGTGTAGTTACTCAGTTACTCTGATTCCCCCTGCCATACACATTACTACAGTAGGATCATGGTGTAGCGTGTAGTTACTCTGATTCCCCCTGTCATGCACATTACTACAGTAGGATCATGGTGTAGCGTGTAGTTACTCTGATTCCCCCTGTCATGCATGTTACTACAGTAGAATCATGTTAGTGTAGCGTGTAGTTACTCTGATTCCCCCTGTCATGCATGTTACTACAGTAGAATCATGTTAGTGTAGCGTGTAGTTACTCTGATTCCCCCTGTCATGCACATTACTACAGTAGGATCATGGTGTAGCGTGTAGTTACTCTGATTCCCCCTGTCATGCATGTTACTACAGTAGAATCATGTTAGTGTAGTGTGTATTTACTCTGATTCCCCCTGTCATGCATGTTACTACAGTAGGGTCTTGTTGGTGTAGCGTGTAGTTATTCTGATTCCCACTCCGCCCAGATTCAAGACGATGCTGTAATGTCGGTTAACAACCCATTATCAGCATACCAACATAAAGTTGCAAAATGCCTCTAGACTGTGATATCAGCGATGCGCAAAAAATAAAAAACTTTAATACCACAGCAAAAATGTATCTGCTTAGAGTTTGTTTTGTAAAATTAATCCCTGCTTCCACAATTACAAAGTTTGGCAAATAAACCTTTGATAGTTAAATTACTGTAATTTTGTGCTGAAATGTGGGTTATTTCATGTATAATCGTCATTAACAACCATACTACATTCATTTATTACGTCTTCAATTGAGGCTTTGTAACCATCTTTATATATTGAGAATAGTTTGTGAATATCATATATCAAACGACTAACATTTTAATCAAAAAATGGTGAAAATAAAACAAAAAGCTATCAACTTAATTACAAAAGTAAATGTGTCGATATTATTGTAACCATTAAACAACCATATGCAGGAGTGAGACAGGTCCGTTCATAGATTAGGAATGTGCGAGACTCAGAAATATCTTCATCAAGACGAGAAAAAAGATATCTCAATCTCATCTCCAGAGATTATTTCTTATAACTAGAAATGTTTTGGTGATAAATATTGTTTTTCAATATCAAACGTTGACATTATAAACTGTTACACTGCCAATTTAAATTATAAATAGTAAACATTGCGGCTACCACAGAGTGCCTGAATGAATTAAGACAATACAAAGCTAGCGTCAGCCCAACCGTCAAAAGGAAAAAACTATATATTATTTTAGTGAACAAAATTTACATTTTTGTACTTTCAAAGGAAGTTTTCTTGTTCATATTCTAATCTCAAAATGAAAGAGAGCTTCTCTCACATCTCTATTATAAATTATTAAATAGTGAAACTCAACATTTTCAATACATATAAGTTTAAAAAATAATTTAAAAGTTAAAACAACAAATTTAAAACATTTTAAAAGAATGTGATAAATTAAAAAGTTGAAATAAATAAAATAATAAAAATGTCCATTCTTGAGAGTGACTTGTGTTGGCTAAAACTAAACTCATGCCCATTTCATTGTGTGAAATAACACAAGCGCACAAGAAACAGGAAAGTAATAAATAAAGAAAGAAGATTGCTACAGCACACAAAGATTTATACACAATGCTAGTTACTTGTATGTTCCGTGGGAATGTGGACCAGGAGTATTTGGGCATTGTTTTAGGTACAAAGTTAAATATCATCTGTTAATTACAGAGTGAAAGATGTGAGTGATACACTTCTCTCCCCCTTTCTTCATTCACATTTCACAAGATGGAAGTTTGAAGAAATATATCACTTATATTAAAATGTTTCCAACATTTTCATACATTTGTAAGTCATTGAATAGTTATTTTTACAATCATTATAAAATAAAATGAATGTCAGTCTGTGTTTGAATGTTGTGTTAATTAACCATAAAAAGTTGTTCAAAGGGGTTTATAATGAGACAGAATTCCACCACTCCCCACGAGAACTTAACGAGAAGAAAAAGATCGAACTATCAAATATTCACGCGATTTTACAGCACACAACAATTTTTTTGAGTACACACAATAAAACAAAACCAACAAAAAGATCTATAAAAACAAATGATAATAAAATAGTTTAAGACTGAGCGTGTCGTAGTACGGCCGGCGGTCACGTGTCCGCGTGAATCAACCGCCAATACACACACGAGTGAAAGTGTCTGGGTTCATGTCCTGGAGCAAGGGGTCATTTCTCCATCGGACACTCCCCAGGTGTCGGCGGTTTCTGGTACCGACTGTAATCCAACCGGAACTGGCCTGGAACACCGAGAACATATCAATTCACACTTGGATAGGTGTAAGGTATATTTCATTGTCAAGCGCGAGAGTTGATGGGCTTCTCACCTTGTTTAGTGATCTCCTCCATCGTGGGCTCTTTGCAGTCCTGCGCTTGATGCCCGTGGGCCCCACAGTTGTAACAAGACAGTTTGGGAGGGGGCACAGCGGTGGAGAAGGTGTTTATGACTGGGGGTACAAAGGCAGTGGGTACCGGTGGAGGGTTCTGAGGTCCAGGGTATTGCGAATACACCAGCTCTGCAGGGTACGCTGGGCGCATGTAGCTGTTGTGGGGGAAGGCAGGAAATGCACGCAGCCCGGGGAAATGGGGGATAAACGTGGCTGTGGTATAAGGCACGTCTGTAGAGAGCCCAGGTCTCGGGGGGGCTTGTTGCTGACCCATGTCTCCTCCCATCACAAATATTTTCCTCTCTGGGGGTGCTCCATTCACCGAGCGTAGCGACTTGTCCATAGGGCCCCGACCTCGGGGCAGGGTCTGCACCCCGGGCGGGTTAGACTTGGCCCGGCCCAAAGAGGGTCCACCGAGACGAGGTCTGGTATTATGGGGCTCCTCACCTTGTTTGTCTTCACACCCGGCTCGGTCCTTCACTGTGTACCCTGAGAACAAACATGTCCGGCCCACAAGTGAACTAATCAAGGTCAACGCTTCACTAACAATAGATAATAAAGTTTCTTTTAAAAATGAGTCAAACCATCGTTTGGAAATCACTTCAACAAAAGCAAGTACCTCTGTCCCAGGGCTGCAAGGAGGGTGTGTCTGGCGGAGAATGACTTGTGCTCGAACTGTCTGAACCACTGGAGCTATTTGAGCAGTGTCTGCCGGTGTCTGCTGTATCCAGCCTGAGTGAGCACAGATTGCTGTTCAACTGGAGCAGCTGGTTGGAGTGATTCTACAACACAACAGACAGACAGACAGACTGAAGCAGCTGGTTGGAGTGGCTGTGCGAGTACAAGACTCCAAGACAAACGGACAGGGAACAAGACATGAACAGATGGTCACACGGTTGGAAGAGAATGATGTCGAATCTTAGCCACGCACAATAATGTGTGTTTTTATCATTTTTTTTCCAATTTAATGTAGGTTCACTTTTTCATTCTTACCCCTTAAATTAAGCTGTTAATAAGAATTGTGTATAACTTAAATAAATAATACCTCTTCAAAACTTTTTATAGCAAATCTCGCTGTTTTAAATTATCTCTACATTAATAAATATTTGTATAAATTCACATAACAGTTAAGTTAACTTTACTGGTGTTATTTTAGACAAATTTGTAAATGGTTTCCAATAATACTCAATAAAATAAATGGTACGGAACTCTGCACAGACTTTCTCGCTCTGTTGTTTGAAAATGGAGATATTTACCCAAAACTCGTAATATATGTGAAACAAAATAATATACACTAGCAAACCCAAGCATAAATTACACTAGACTTATGTAAAACTTTTTTTTTATTCCCGGTTTTAAATTTTATAATTTTGTTTTTAAAGAATTAATGTCCTCATCTGTGTGTTTGGACAGATAAAAAAGATCAATGTTGGGTCCACAAGGGTCAACACTTAGTATTAAAATTTCAAATCTTCATGCCATCACATTGCTATTAAATTCCTTCTTTATAAATTTTGACCAATAAAAAATGTAAATATTGACTATTGAGTCTAAAATGGATATAGATCATTGTTGTACAAACATTTCTCCTAAGAGGTTTAAGGAAAAATAACAAACTTTTAGAGACTTACTTATATTTAATTACTCTATGGCACTGGAGAATTATTGCGTTAAAACTTAAGTCATATCTCTTTACAACTAAAGCTCATAAAATTGTATTAATATATTTTCCAATATCTCAGAAACTGTTAGATTTATAAAAATATATTTCATATAAAAGTTTTTTTATTTTTAATAGTACTACAATTTTGCAATGAAAAGTTATTTAGTATCTCAAATAGTTGTGGAGATACGGAAGTTTCTGCTTCTGTAGAGTAGCCTAAAAGTCATTTTCATGGAAAAATGAAAATAGCCAGTTTATTTATAATCTTATTCAACCAATAGATACAAATTTTAATCAAAATCGTTAAGAGTCAATTTTGAGAAAATCAATTTTTTCTCTTTTCGCCCCTTATAAAACTACTCTTAATTTATGCTTCTTATAAAATATTTGTATTATAAAGAGACCTACATATTTGTAACGATAAGTAATTTCATATCTCAAATAGTTTAGGAGATATTATAAAAAAAAAAATACGCATAATACCAGAGCCCTTAACGTCATTTTGCCGAAATATTGAGAGAAGCCATTTTGTTTGAAATATTTATAAATGTTTAGAAATGAAATTTAATCAAAATCATTAGAGCCGATTTTGAGAAAATCGACTTTTTCTCTTTTTGCCCTTCAGTAAACTACCCTTTATTTTAGGGGTAGATATCCAATTCCAAAAACCTCTCGGGGCAATCCTATGAAAACCCTAGATACCAAGTTTTAGCCGATCGGTAAAATAGTTTAGACTCTAGTTGGAGGTACAGACAGACAGACAGACAGTCAAAAACCACTTTTTTGGATTCGGAGGGTCATCAAAATCCTAAGTTCGATTCTTTTGATGATCACAATACTTTCTCTACCTATAAGATAGCGATAAAGTAAATATATAGAGCCCAAAATGGTTCACAATTCGGCTTGATGCACCAGAGACCTCCAGATACTCACTAAGTTATTTCTGGAGACAGCTACAGGTGCAGATGGGATAATGCAAGCTATGCTAATCCCTGGTAACATCTGCTGATGAGGGTACACCAGAGATACCCCTGCTGGGTCCATGGGGCCCCCACAAGGTTGGGGCTGAGCGCCCAGACGCTCCTGTGGACAGGAAAATATTAACACCTCAAACATTATAACACTTCTGGTTTAGTTAGCTGATAGTTGCCCCGTGATCAAGCACTAATTAAAGTGGTACGGTACCTTGATGATATAATTGGTATAGCCCCATGATCAAGCGCCAATTGTTGAAGTATTGAATTAATCACCCCTCGGTGGGCCCCATTTATAACAATCCTGTTACTGCCTCTACGTTGTGCGCCTTTTATAACATTATTAAATTATGTTGATAATTGCCTCGTGTTTGGGAGATATTTATAACCTTTGAAATAATACACAATTATTAGGTTAGATGTGATTTTATTTTAATATCACTATTGTCTTGATCATAAAACTGATCAAGTCGTTAACAATTTCTAGACGCGACTGATAATGATAACACGACCGTACGTAATGAAGGCTAGAGTGACAGTCAGGGTGCTAGTCTCAGGGCTTGTGAGCCAGTGCACATTTATTTCACCACGCCGAGTATATAACTAGCTTCGAAAGAACTTACTAGAAGGTGGTGGATCCTGCTCCTGTCCTTTATAATTACTGTAGCTGAAAACTGTTTTGGATGTTTGTCTTGCTATAATAGGGTTTTAATTCTGTGATATTAAAAACACCTCTAATCTTAAGAGTAAAAATAGCTTTTTTACTTCTTTATTTAAAGCTGACGACAACTGATGGTTTTTTACAAGAACTAACTGGCCATTTACGTATTCAATAGGTTTAAGAATCTTTTTATCATGGTACTGGGTTCGTTTCTCTGTTTCTTTTAATCTTTTTACTGCTAGATGTAATTTAGTTTGGTGATCTATGTCTAACCTTTGTGGGAAACTGAAGAGTTTCTCGAGGTTTCTAACTGGTCTATTACCTATCATTAATTCTTGAGGTGTGTAACCTGTGCTTTCGTGAGTTATTGAATTTAGACAAATTTCTATTCTTTCTACCTAATTTGCTCATGAAACATGATTGTCATGACAAAATAACCTTAAAAACCTACCTATTCCTCTGTTAACTCTTTCTACACTATTGCTTTGGGGATGATATACGGAAGTATATTTTACAGTTATATTGTTGTTTGACAGAGTTGACCTCCATTTTATGCGCGTGAACTGTGTTTCATGATCTGAAACAATAGTTTGGGGAATATCTACGTCCTTTGCATAGTTTTTTATTATTCTATTTATAACTGCATTGGCAGTTGCTCTCCTCATTGTATATAATTGAACATATTTAGTGCAAATATATATTGTACACCTCTAATACTAGAAGGTAGTGGTCCATGGTAACAAATGAGCCCGTTGAGCGGTGACTGTTTCAAGCTAACAACAGTTTAAACACCATATACAAACCTTTGACAATCCATTGGTAGTCAAAACCTATCTATGTTAGTTAACATTGAGAGAATTAGGATTAAATATTAGGACATGAAAAACTAAACAAAGATTAGTGATTTTAGATTAAGTTTTGCTCCAATCCACAAATTAAGAATCAAAATGTATTTATTTTGAGACAACCCGGTCTATCTACAGAGATAATAACCCTGACTAACTCCAGAGACATGTGTACCTTATCCAGCCCCACAAGTTTACTTCCAAGTGGAGGCTTCTCAAGGTTGCAAAGCCCATTGGTGTTGTGTATTTTGGTAACTATGCTGCGCAATTGGTGGATTGCACCGGCACTCAAACCCAGCTCCTTCAACTCTTCATCAGTCATCCGACGAAGCTGTGTCAGAAAAATAACACATCTTATACACCCAACTCAACAAAGGAGAATACCATTATATTTTTATATTTTCCTCTGAAAATGTGTTTTAAAAGCGCAAACAGTCTAAACGTTAAGTCTCAGTCCAATAAAGATAAGAATCTGTTTCTCTGGTTCATGGCTCGAGCAACATTATTAACAAGGCAGCTAAAATTAATGGCAATTTTGTAAAATCTAAAAACTCACCAATATGTATTTGACATTGGAAGGTAATATATGTAACGTTTGTATTTTGGAAAGAAGCTGATAAATATGAACTGTGGACCTAAGCCAAGTGTTTTTGCAACATTTCTATGAATTAGGATTTGTCTGGACAAACGTTGTAACAAGTTACCTCATCAATAGAGTAGGTCTGCAAATTGGGTAAGAAACCAGGCATCTCTTTGCCCAAGGTTTCCCTCAAAGGGTCCACTAGGGCAGAGTCTTTGGTTCGCAGCCGAGGAGGTGTGCTAGCACGACTAGGTGAGGGGGAAGACTGTCGAGAAAAGACATCCTCTTGGGTGGAGGGTGGCATCACAGGCCAATGCCCCATAGGGGGCCCCAATAGCTGCATGTAATTTGTAGAAGAGTCTGGAGACAACCCCACACCAAACCCAGGCGGGAGAGGGCTTCTGCCCTTGCCCAAATCATGGCCTGGAAGAGAATGCTAGTCTGTACCTGTTTTTAAATTGACTAATGGTAGAAGACAGATGTAGAGTTGATTAACACTCCATCTTGTCTACAACTTTGGCGAGAGTAATCTCGGAACTCAATTTGCAACTATGGTATACCTGTTGTGTTGGAGGGTGGGAGTGTCATGGTGGTACACGGCCCACCAACGCCCATATCTGGGACAACCAACGGTTCCTCTGGGGGCTGGCAAGGTACCTACAACATAGCCAACCACTTAACACAACCCTACTTTGGATGCCAACGCTCAATTTTAGTCTAAATTTAAATAAATTGCCATTTAATTCACTGTTACAATGCAGCCACTTCAATGATTAGCATTTGGTTTGAATTTAATTTTAACTGTGAAAGTTTATTTACAAAATTTTGGTTGGTGCAAAGCAGAATAAACAATGAAAGAAAACTATAATAAGACGTTATATTAAATTGTAAAGTAAGAGCTTAAAGTTTGCCTATATTTTCAAGAGAAGTCACAATAAAAGTTTATTTATTTTGAGAGGAAAGATCCAGGCCAAAGGACGCATCAGAACAAGGTACATTGGCCAAAGCAGATGCCTTTTAACACTAAGGATTCTAAAATAAGTATTAGCATTGTCAACAAAGTGAATTGCTTACCTGCATTGGGGCGTAATACACGTTCATATCGACAGGGAGATGCTTGGTTGCCAATTTGGCCTCCTCCTCTTGAAGTCTGACGAGGATATTGCCAAAGACAGTCTTCTGCTGGAAGGTGAAAGATGGGTGATTCAAAGCGAGGGTGTAAACAAGCAACAACTCCTCTAGAGGATTTTCATCAGACGGGTTATTGTTTATAATGGTGTTGATTTCACCGACATCAAAGTTCGACAATATCTTGAAAAGGCCATTAGAACACGGATAGTTGCAGGTTCGCAATAGTGCCAGATATAAAGCTAGCTTCCTTTGAGTTCGTTTATCACTAAGACACTGAAGTTCTGAGAGCTCCGCGGGATTATTAGCTCTGTTTTCTGTGTCCCTTAGGTCATGAAAATCTCTTTTGCCGAGATCTTCAAGACATGTGCCTAAATAACGTAGTTCGAATGGAAGGCACATATTTAGTAAACTACACATCAAATCTATACGTCGGTAACTTTTTATCTGTTTGAACCATTTCACTACGTCTTCTTTAAACACCATTTCCGGCATACATTTATTCTGAATGAAAAATAACTCTTGAAATTGAATGATTTATAATATATTTATTGAAAGTTTTCACAGAAAAGATAAAAACCACTGTGAACGTGAAGTATCTTATCCTTCCCCCATGAAGCAAGATGCGCTTGATATCGATAGTTGTGACCTATCCACCACGAGCAGTCAGTCGATTAGCCTCGCTACTTTTAAAAACGATTTAAACATGACGTCACTGGATTTTAATATAGAGAACAATAAAATACTGAATTAGACAAGGTTTTGAAATATATTTTTTTTAAATCTCCGAACAATATTATGTAAATTATATTTAAAATTGATAAAAGCTCAGATAATTAGACGTGGACTTATAAAATGACTTTTATTAGAGGCATCACAAAATCCTTTTTAGGATTATTTTTTTTTGCATGCCTTAGCACACGTTTGGACTATCTACATTGTGACTATGTGACTACGATATATAGTTATCTAAATAAATTTTACGGGCCGCTCACTTCTGCCCGGTGCTGTCATCTTTGTGCAAGAAGATGGAAATCGTCACAACACCCAACCCCACCTCTCTCTTTAGACCATGGCATTGATTTGTTTTTCTTACGTTGTTTCAAGTTAACCTTAAAATAACTAACTCATTAAAATAAATAAAAATTATTGTTTTGGGCCTACGTTATTTTATGTCTATATTACCGGTAAGTAGTTGTGTAAATTTCCTTATCTTTTCTTTAATTAAAAAGTAAGAATAGCTCCCGCATTTAATCCACAAAATCATATTCCTTAAGCCGCGTTGACACGGTCCAAGTATACTTGGATCACAACTTGGACCAAGTGTTCTTGTACAAGTATACTTGGTCCAAGTTAGTTGCCACGGTTATTTACTTGGACAGACAAGAAGACATCAAAAAGATGGCGGATTTGGTTTTGGAGGGTATCGGAGCGGTCACGGATATGCTCATACAGGAAGTTGAAATTCTTAAAAAACGTTCAGAAAATAGAAAAAGGAGAGTCTGGACCCGGAACTGGATACTTAGACGTGAGGCTCTTGGAGCGTCCACAAATTTCCTTCGTGAAGTAGCGGTTGAGGATGAAGAAACTTTCAAGAACCATCTACGATTAACTACTGTGCAATTCGATGAATTGCTAGGACTCGTAAAACCAAAAATTCAAAAACTTGACACTAACATGAGTGCTGCATTACCTGCAAGATTGAAATTGCAAATTACTCTTCGTTACTTGGCAAGTGGTTGTTGTTTCCGAACGCTAGAAAGTTTGTATCGAGTGCCGATATCTTCTATATCGAAGTTCCTACCATTAGTGCTGGATTCAATTTATGAAGCATTGGAAAATTACATTCGGGTAAGTTGAACATCTTTATTTTAAATATGTTATTTTTTTACTAACTTGTTTATTTTAAATGGTACATTTTTAAATACAGTAATAATTGTTATAGGAGTCAAAAAATATTATTTTAGATTATTGAAAATATATAAACTGGGTCCTATACTGTCTAATCATGTTCGAAACCACCAATACTGCGGATAGCCACATTCAAAAGAGAGTTTTCATCAGCAGAATTTTCTGTTGGCAAATGATGGGTGCTGTGGATTACCTCATTGTATTCAGGCCCTGGTGTCAGATGTGTCACTAATGAACTAGAAGATGGAGTGTTTGATGGACTGGGTGACATTGAGGTGTGAATGTTGTCAAATCTCTGGTAATATGCGTCTTCCAATGGACTGGATGGCACATGATAAGGCTGATTACGACGCATGATGCTCAATCGTTTTTGTTGAATAATTCTCATTATTTCGAACTGGCACTCCAAAGCGTCAGCAAGTGGAATTTGTCTTAGTTGGCATGCAATATTCTGTGCAAAGTGTGAAAATTCATCAGCCACCTCTCTTCTTTGCACATCGTCTTTCAAAGATTTCAGAGTATCTATTGTTCGTTCAATGTGTTCTGGGATATCACTTCTTTTTTTTTTTTTTTACTTCTAACAAAAGAGGATTTTGGAGTCTTGAAACCGATACATCCTGGCTTTGGGGGTCCATCCTTTTCAATTGCAGTATGAGGTGTGATGTTGTTACCAGAATCGTCTATAGGCTCTCTTGAACTTTCAGTCACAGTGATTGGACAAGATGATTCAGCATTGAGTGAGTGATATGACATCAAAGTCCATAGTGTGAGAGTTGCTAGTATCATCTTCTGTTTTGGATTCTTTCTGGTTCTGGTTCATTTCATCTTCCCGCTCTGTGTGTCTGACCTACAACAAAAACATTAACTGTAATTATAAAATGTAATTTACACATATATATATATATATTTATAAAGACATTATCTAATTAATTTAATTGAATTTTGTGTGTGTCTTTCTTGGTTTCAGGTGCCAAAGAGTGCTGCAGAGTGGTCTTCTGTTGCAAGAGGGTTTGAAGAGCACTGGAACTTTCCAGGGTGTTGTGGGGCATTGGATGGGAAGCACGTCAACATTCAACAGCCTCATGACAGTGGAAGTGACTTTTATAATTATAAGGGATTCTTTAGTACTGTTCTCCTGGCTCTTGTGGATAGTAATTACAGTTTCATCTTCATAGACGTAGGGACTCAGGGAAGAATGAACGATAGTACAATATTTAACAACTCTACACTAAAGGAAATGATAGAGGACAGATCTCTGAACTTCCCAAACTGGGGTGTTATATTGGGTGATGAAGGGTTTGCCCTTAAACAGTACCTCATAAAACCCTTTTCTCGAAAAATGCCTTTGAAAGAGGAAGAAAAACTTTTCGATTACCGTCTCTCTCGGGCTAGACGGATAGTTGAAAACGCATTTGGAATAATGGCAATGAGATTTCGAATCTATCGCACACCTATCTACTTGAACCCTGAGAAAGTTGACAAAATTGTGAAAGCTACGTGTGTGCTTCATAACTGGCTGATGAAGACTTCTCGTCCTTATTATGCACCCCCGGGTATTATTGACACTGAAGATGCTAATGGACAGGTAAGGCCTGGCTCGTGGAGAATGGAAGCAACATCCACCAACTTGTCAAGCATAACAAAACAACAGGGCAGCAACAACTACTCTCTGCTTGCAGATCGTCGAAGGCAGAAATACATGAGTTATTTCTTAGCCGATGGTGCTGTCCCGTGGCAAAATATGATTATACACTAGCTGAAGCAATAATAAATATGACAAGAAAAAAGACATTCATTTAAATTTCTTGGCAAACAGCCAGTTGACATACCAGGTTCTCTGTATTTGTAATTTTAAAATAAATACATTAATATAGGTGTTGTATTGAATTATAAATTAATCCTTTTTAAATTATGCACCTTCTCACCTAGAGGAAGAATATCTTCAATAAAAGGGATCAAAAATCTTATCAATTTCTTCTAGATACGTATGTTCTCTTTCTTAACCAATAAAAACCAATAAAAACAATATTAAATACAGGAGTTAAGCTCAAAGTGGAGTATACCTTTGTTAAGACCAAATTGCTTGTATGACACGGTGTAAAATTATGTACAAAAATGTATACAAAATATTATACTCAAAATTATATGCCGTTCTAGGGCCTAAGTTGAAAAATATTAATTTTTTATTCTGAAGACCTGTGTACAAGCTTTAATTTCGTTAACTGCGAAACAGTATATTTTTCTCTGTGTGTATATATGCATATATGTTTATATGTATGCATAATATACATTATATATTTATAGTTATGTACTATGTATATATGTGTATATTATTAATAATTCTTATATACTATTTTATTCTATTTAAGATTTTACATCATATCATACAGGCTTCATAAAAAATAATATGAACAAACGTTATATATAAAACTAGGAAAACTTACCAAATTTGTGAATTTGCTGTTTCTTATGCTCATCACACCACGTAGAAATCTGTCGGCTATTTCATACCACACAACATTTGGAACATAAACATCTTCAGTAGCTGTGCCTGTTGTATTCGTTGCTTTTACTTTATCAGCTTCTTGTTTATAGGTCGTTCTCATGGTGTTAATTTTTTTCAGAACGTCACTAGCACAAAAATCAGGAATGTTCATGTTTTTGGCTATTCTTTCTACAGCCGAGTTCCGCGCATCCTTATTTTTATAGTCTGCTAACCTCACATTCCACAACACTCACTCTGCCTCATAAAGTTCCATGAACCTTACATTTTGCCTATCCGTCCATTTGATAATTTTTATAAGTTTTCTTTTACGGATTTCCCCCTCCGTGTTTTGAGTTGACGCCATTTTGTGTCTCATCAAAGTTCGACTTGGATCCAAGTAAGTTGGTCACCGTCCTACTCAACTTGGATATAACCTTCCCATCCAAGTGGGCTGGATGAATAGTTGACACGATCCAAGTAGTGTCCAAGTGATGCGCGCGCAGCGTCCAAGCTTTCTTTGTCCAAGTATACTTGGGTCGTGTCAACGGGGCTTTAGAGGCCCTTTGATACAGTTTTAGTTGATTAATGCAAGTACAATGTACATTAATTTGGCTTCACGCGCATAGCTTGTACCGTGTAAACAGACAAGCAAGCTACTAAAAAACAAGTACACTTTCAATTGAAAAAGTTTGTCACCTTCCAAGTTTACTAACAAGTAGACAATCCAATATGGCGGCAATTAAAAAATTGTGTATGCGGGGGACACTTATTTGTGGAATGCTATGAATGGGGTAGTGACTACCACCGTGGCAGTAGGACAGGGCCCTTGAGCATAGGAGGCCCCAAAGCGAAGAGTTTTTTAAAAATATTTTGAAAGAAAGTAGACCAAAGCTTTAATCAAACGCATATCGTCTCAACATATTAAACTATCGCTATTTTTCCTTGTCAATCCGTTAAAAATTTCACTATACGAGACTGGGTAGGAGGGATGCGAGCGGGTCAAAAACATCA
This sequence comes from Timema cristinae, assembly GCA_039000515.1. Taxonomy (NCBI): domain Eukaryota; kingdom Metazoa; phylum Arthropoda; class Insecta; order Phasmatodea; family Timematidae; genus Timema; species Timema cristinae. The sequence continues at coordinate 1,410,870 of JBCFYV010011172.1, forward strand.
AATAACTAACTACACACATCAACAAAAGCTATTAAAAGAAAGTAGGAATGTAGGATTTAGAGGTGAGAGGGGAAAAAAATAAAAAGGTGGTGCCCATTATTATCTGTTACCCCATGGCCCCCAAGGCTCTAGTTACACCCTGGTTATTAAATGAATGAGTTTTTATGGATTTTTAAGCACCAGCATTATAAAGATAAGAATGCGAGGGATATTGCAGTAGAGGATATTGTACAGTGATATCAGGTGCACATTATTATAAAGAAGTGTCTAAAATAAAATATTACGCAAATATTGCAAATGTGCCCTGTGAGAGAAATTATTTAATATCGGTAAACAAATGTTATAAATAATTTTATCAAACCATTAATTATTTCCTACCAAACAACGTGGCATGTGTAATTTTTTTATATAGACAATCACAAAATATAATAAAATATGGTAGTACCATGATTAGCTCCGGAAACATAATATTCATGTTATCAGCAAGTAAGGTAAGAATGCTCGGCGGTTTTCACGCGAAATCACCGGCACGCTTTTCAATCTTCGTATTTGACACTTTAACAAATCTTTATAAGTTTTAATTAATAATGTTCAGCCCATTCACTTCAAACACTTTGTAGTAATGCTTTGGCAACTTGAGTAGATACACAATATAATATTATTGTCTCATAACAAACTAGATAATTTATATTTAAACCACTCTACCATTTAATTCATTATTATTTTTAATGAATATTTTAGGCCTAGCTAGCATTTAACAAAATATTTTGTTATTAGTATACCAACATGTAAAACAGCGTTGAAAAAACCTGGGTTAGGCCTATTTTAAAAAAATGCCCAATCAAGTTTGGTTGTATTGGGATTTATTGACCTGATTTGAGTTTAATTTTATTTACCATAAATGCTATGTGAGCTAACAAATCAAGCATATTAATATAATAATTATTTGGGACAGTGGGTATGATAGTCTTGCGCCACATACCCATAATGATATGGACTGGATTTTTGTTTAATTCAATGCTGTCTGTGTGAAATGTGTAAACACTAATATTTAAATTGTTAATAAATATACATGTAATGAATTATTAATTTAAAGCTAATATTGGTTCATATTCCAAGAATACTGTGTTTTAAGTCATTATTCTTCCAAAAGGTTCTACTTAGCACAATAAGAAACCCAGGGCTTGCTACTTGAGACACGCCAGGCAAGCTAGGGAAGATATAATGAACTTGCCCAATGTCTAGGGGGCTGCAACACATTCCTTTCCGTTCGCCCACAAGTAATTGGCCAATGAGCTCACTTTTTACACCCCAGGTCATGCTATTCATGTGAAGCAAGCTAAGCATTATGCCAAATATTGAAAAAAGATTCAAGACCACAATGATTATTTATTAAGCTAATTTAGTGTAGTTTAATTAAAATTACATAAAATATATATAAAATTAATTGTAAACTAATATTATACGTAACACATTTTAGATTATATACTAATTAAATACATTGAGCTATGTTTAGGTATTCTAGTCACATGTATTATCATGTATGTGGCGAACACATTTAACCACTCTTTCAAATTTACGCATTTCAGCACTGATAGAGTGGGGAAAGAGGGGAGGGGGTGACGAGATTACCGTAGTTGACGGTAATTCTTGTTTTTCTTTAGTAGAAAAGATCGTAGAGTTTTAAAAGTGGTCTTTTAGTTTTTGATTCATATTAATGACTTATTAGTAATTGTGATTTTATATAATTATACATCAAAGAATCCCAAAAGTCAGGAGAGTGCGTTTACCATTTCAAGATGATTTAGAAGGAAAAGGTAAAATAAAATATATTTTCTTATAATTTACTTAATCAGTGGAGCACCCAGCCATTTACTTTGGGGGAGGGATTCAATCAAGGCTGTAGCAAGAATGAACTTTTGATGGAGAGAGTGGGTTTGGGATCGCACAGCCTCCTAAGCCCTGAAGGCCGAGAATATTTATAAATATTAAATGCTTTTATAAATCATTTGGAGTAGTTTTATAGTATTTAAGAGATTTAAATAATGCAAATGGTATCGAAGCTATTATTTTTGTTTTTTCTATTGTTAATTTTGTGTGTAACGGTAAACCTTTTGAATATTAGGCTTAAGTCTGAAGCCTGGTCTTAAAATATAGCATATACATTCAACACATCTTCAATGATAAATATTTTAGTTATACTTAATATTATTTAAATTTCTATTAACAATATTTGTGGTGTTGGGGAAAGAAGGGTGGGGAGGGTCAAATATCCTGTTTGCCCCTCTTCCCCTTGGGTGCGTCACTGCTTACCGCAAAAGATATGTGTAAATATCTTAGCGATAAACCAATGACGTAGCGATAGAGTATTAATAATACAAGATAATCTTCACTATATTAGTCAAAGTTTACGTATCTAAATAGCTTCTGGGGCATAAATTCTCAAGTTGGAAGACTCGTTTATTTCCAAGCAGCATTGTGTGAGATAAGTTAGGTTTTAAGAAATAGTTTTAATTGCAACGTGAGTTGGACAATCCACCTGATTCCCTCTCACCAAGATCTGATGGAAGCTTGATATATGTATCACGTCATTTTACTCTTATTATGATTGTTAGCTTTGGGTATTGCTAACTGTGTGCTTTTAACTACACTAGGCTAATTGATTAGGATCTGTCTCTCTTATGCATTCAGAAATGTGCCTAGTGTTATAGTGGTCATAGGTTCTGGCTACGGACTCAAAGGTCCCAGGTTTGATTCCCGGTGCGTCCAGATTATCTGGGAAGCAGTGGGTTTGGAATGAGTTTGATTCAGCCTAGAGTGGATAAATAAGGAGCTGCTCCAATAAAGTAGTGCCTCTGGTATAGAAAGCCGAGCTTAATGGCTGGAGTCATCGTAGAGTTAGCACTATTTCGCCAAACGGTTTGGTAGCCACTCGGTAGGTATATCCTGAATGTGGGCTGACACCATGTAATTACTTTTATTACATTTTGAGGTAATAGTAATCATCGTAATGGATAAATAAAAGAAGAGATAATATGGGGGGGGAGGGAGGGGGATCAAAATTTCCTAATATAGCATACAGTTAAAGGGAAATCATAAATGTTCGAGAACTAATGTTCTATATGGACACATCTTCAAATATTTACTTTGAAATAATCCCTTGACGTTCTTGGACAACGGTGGTTGAGGGTCCTCGGCCCCCAAATCTCCCGCTGCAACTTTTAGAGTACAGACTACCTATGAATTTTTCTCAAAATACGCCACTGATTTGGAATCAACTGAAATATATTTTAATGTATTAATGATAAAAGAAATAGGAGATATACTAATCACGAACTCTTTTTATTGTTTTCCTTTTTTATGTTGTCTATATAAAACATTTGTAATCCCTAAGCTCCAAACTAGAGGGATTCAATACATAAATATAAACAAAATCTACAGTTAAAGAAAACTAAAATAGAATATAGAGGAGCGCGCAGAGTGAATATCCTAAAGTTGTGAGTTATAAAATGCTGGACATTTAGCATGTCCCCAGCGCACGCAACTCACTCTTGTGAGTAGCGGGAAACAACGGTCCACCTTCACAGGTTGCCTAACATATTAATATATAAAAAGGGTTGAAGGCTAATCCCTCGCACCTTTTCAAGACATAGGGATAATATGGCGTAATTATGTAATAGAATAAATTCAAGTCTTAGAATCTTTTAGATTTAATTTATGCCAAACTTTATTAATAATAAGCATATTATTTGAAGAGCATTTAATAATTCAGTTATATATATATACTATCCAATAAAAACATTGTTCCATAAATATTTACTCTTTTCCTTCTAATCCTTACGTTATTTATTATGTACCCTAAACATATTACGTAAATACAAATATTGATGCATAACATTAATTTAATATGATCATACGTCATACAGTAAATGATCTCTCCTTATTAACACATTTTTGATGTTGTGAAAATGCCACATGTTACTAAAAGTTTTAATTCCATCAAAAATACCTAATGCCAATACCATTTAACTTTAACGCTAATAACCTACTAGCGTAACTCACAATAGCCTTTGCCTATGTCCTAAACAAGGATTATAGTACTATCATAAATATCGAGGATATTTCCTAACATTACCCCTTTAAGTTTGTTTATTTGTTACTATTTTGGCACAAAATAGATATTAACAAAACTATCCTAAAAATAACAATCGAGAAACTAGTAAAAAAAAATATAAAGTTAAGTTGATCTATATAATAATCTAGTGCAATACTCCATTCTACTAATATTGAAAATCTCGGCACCATATTTCAAACACTTTCCCACCTTAATGTTTACCAAACCCAAAATGCCACATTTGCAATAGAGACGAAATAAAGTTAATTGGTTGAGTATAAAGTTCGCGCATAATGCCTAGTATCCATAACACAGAAAATGTCTGACTTTATAATACTCTCATTATAAAGTAAATCAAAAGACGAAGATTTACGCAAATACTTTATAATTAAATTTGATAAAAGATCCAAAAAGAATTTTGACTAGTTCCTATAATTTACATTTAAACCGAAATTGGATTTTATTCTTACATTTAACGTAATATGTCCTTTACGCCGACGCTTAGTCCTACATGGTCGCAGCCAAGTCCAAGAGTGACGTCTTCCTCGACGGATGGTCTTTTATATGGCACACTCATCGAACAGGATAGGCACAAAGGAAGGGGGCGCGCCGGCAGAAGAACATTCTATATTATTCTGGCAAAGCCTGGCAGTTACCATCTTCTTCTCGTTTCTTGAAGTTGGGCGGATTGATCATGGTCGTGGTGGTGCCGGGCTCTAGTGGCGAGAGGCGGAACTTGGCTCAGTCTTGGCAGTTGTTCGCTTGTGGTTCGTGTAGTCGGATGTTTGTTTGCGCAAGGTGCTCGGCAAGATTAGTGGTATTGGGTAAGTGATGTTTATACTTGACTGTCCCCATTCTGTTGACTTGGAGTAATAATTGCTACACATTTTTTATATAAGTCAATTAATTATGACAAATTGCTTTTACTGAAAAATTGTAATTTATTTGGCCGCCCATTCCTATTCTAAAATTACCCTTCCTATTCCCTAGTATATTAGCGTAAATAGTATGTGTGTAAATAACTCGAACGAGAACGCAGTGATTCATTTTCAGCCATGATTTTAGAAGCCATTCTAATACAAGTGAAAAATGTGTTTCAACACAACTAACATGTTAATAAATTAATACTAGTAAACTTGCATTAGTCCACTAATATCCTGTCAACAGGCCTTAAGTAAGAACATTCTTAATCCTTATAATAATTATATGTATGTCTTTTAGTGTTTTATTTATTCAATGTTAGTGGAACCTATAATAATATTAGGTTGGCAGTGAGGCATGGCAACCAAAAGGTAAAGCCCGTATCACACGACACTTGCTTATACTATAAATCAAGTGTGCTAGCTAGCACCTAGATATCTGTATACTAGCTAGTACAATGGAAATGGGACTATAGTATTCACACGCTGCTAGTTTGGTACTAGGTCCTAGTGCAAATATTTATCGAACGTCAGAGATTAATTTTGAGTGCAGCAGCTGCATTAATTACTAATAAAGATATCGAAAATTATGAGAGGGAGCGTAGGAAAAAGAATATAGACACGGGAATGGTTGGGAAAGACGAAATAATGGTCGCAGGATGCTAAATATAATACATTCGGAGGTTAGGTAATATACATTCAGGGTGATACAAACGTTTAGTATCTCCCTAAATTTGTATTCATTTATTTACATTGTTTACAGAGGTCCCTAAGCCCATGGGTGTCCAAGTACAGTATCCTTGATAAACAAATGTTCTTTTTTAGGCCTACGCACACTTTATATTCTAAAAAAACAAACAAAAAAACGCCCAAGGTTGGCATGCTATCAAGTTTATTTAGATTAAAATTGGGTCTGGAACATAGTTTGTCGTTTTTAGATGACATGTATTAAATTAAATTTATATATATATTTATTGACTTTTCAGACAGCAAAGACACAGGTTGTTGATTTTACAAAGTTTATTGAACAAATTAATAACTTTTGTTTGTCTATGCCGGTAAATAACAAAGGTAAATAACAAATATTCGACACGTCATTTAATTCTTGTCAATCTATGTTGTGTCTGATATTTTACTTGAACTTAAGAGGATAACAATAAAGAATTCAAGTTGTTCTTATAATTAATAACAATGCAAAACAAAAGATAAATTTTCGCGTTACATGTCTACCAACAAAACAATGAATAAATTAATAGTTGAGCGACAATTAACCTCAACACTCCTCCTTAATTATCGCTCTACGAAGTTTTACAAATGAGCTTTTAGCAAGTGGTTTAGTCAGAATATCTGCAAGCTGACTTCTGGTTTGAACATGCTCAGGAAGTACAGTCTTACCTATATTCTGTTGAATGAATTTTCTCGAAATTTCTATGTGCTTTTTACCCTTGGTTGTCTTGCCTTCATGTGAGTTATGCAGCATAGTTATTGCTGACTTATTATCAACGTACAAGGTAGTTGGTTCATCAGTCTTCAGGATTTTCAATTCCGTGCAGATTCTTCTTGTCCAGTTTGTTTCTTTTTGGCTTCAGTACAAAACATTCACTTCCGAAGATCCTCATCTTGCTCACATTCATCTTACGACCAAACCAAAGCTCAGCAGGACTCTTGCCAGGTACTGAACTCGTTTCCAGTCTGGTTGATCGTAAAGACTGCGTAGTTTACAGCTTCTGCCCAAAGCGTCTTACTCAAATCATTTGCGTAGATAGCTGAACGTGCAGCTTCCACTACGGTTCTCATCTCCCTCTCGATTCTACCATTCTGTTCTGGCTATATGGATTAGTAAAGGTATGAAAAACTCCAAGTTCCTCAAGCAGTTTCCTTGTTTCTTTGTTCTTGATTTCCAATCCGTTGTCTGATCTCAAAGCTTTGACTTTCCTGTCAAACTGATTTTCCACCAGCTTCATGAAGATATCCAGTTTTGTGGCTGCTTCATTCTTTGACTTCAAGAAATAGACCGTTCTAAAATGTGTAAAGTCATCCTTGAATAACAGAAAATATTTGGCTCCTCCAATCGACGTAACTTCCATTTCACCAAGATCCACATAGATTAAGTCCAGAGGTTCTTTGGATACTTTCGTGTTGATTGGATGTGAGACTCTGTGCTGTTTGCCATAGATGCAGCCTTCACATGTATAATCTTGCCAATCATCCACATACTTGATATTGTTCTTGCTCAAAACGTTTCGAACGTACTTTACGTTCTGGTGAGCTAGTCGTTCGTGCCAGATTCTGATAGAGTCTGCAATCATACAGATTCCTTGTCCTTCCTTTCGTAGCATCATCTTGTACAAATTTCCTTCTCTCTCTGCAATGACTTTCGTGTGTTGACCATCTGAAGTAGCAATTCTAGAAGTCTTTTTGTCTGCCATTTGAATGTACCCCTTGTCCAAGATCTGTCCTACTGAGAAAAGATTGTAGTCCAGCTTGGGAACATAAAGTACATCTTTCAGACTCACTGCTTTCCAGTTGTTTCCATCATATGCCTCAACATCAATATCTCCGATGGCAACGCCCTCCAATTCAGTTGCATCTCCAATAACAATGGTAACAGGTTCTTCAAGATGCGTCAGGTGTGAAAACCACTCTCTATGTGAAGTCATATGCTGCGATGCACCACAGTCCTGAATCCAGACGTTACGTTTATATTGTTTCTGCTTGGCGTGTTTCATCTCTGCACTTGACAAACCAATTGTCAACAAGGCTGGTCTGTTGCTGCTTGATGTTGTTTTCTTCTGATCGCTCTGTGGACAATCTTTTGCGAAATGTCCTTTTGTTCCGCATGTATTGCACGGATACAGTTTCTTGCAATGCTCAGTATATTTCGCACATGGCTTACCTCTGCAATATTTAATAACGTGTCCTTGTTTTCCACATTTATAGCAAGTCACTTTGGACTTCTCTTGCTTGTTTTCCGGTTGCTGATTTGACTTCTTATGATGTTTCGATACTAGAGCACTATGTGAGGTTAGGTCAGGTGCATTTTCACCAGAACTGATTCTCTCATCCTCGATCCTCAAGCGTTCAATCAATCTCTCGACAGTTCGATCTGCTCCTGTGACGGTATCCCAGGCTGTCCTAAAATGTGCCAGCTTCTGAGGTAGTACGCTGATAATCCTGGTGATAATCCAGTTAGATCTCATCGGGTCATTCTCACTTGCTAGTTCATCGGCAATCTGCACAACCTCCATACAATTTTCCACGGCTGACTTGTTTTCATCATAAGTGAAGCTGAAAAATTTTCTCTGCAGACCTTCTACAGTGACATCTGTCACAGTACCATACAAACTTGTCAATTTCTCTAACATTTGTCTTGACGTTGTACAATTTGCAATTTTGATCGCAATATTACTACTAACATTTAAGCCTATTAAAGTCTGAGCTTCAAGGTCCTTGTTGACCCACTCTATATCTTGCTCATCATTAGCGCCACCTGCTGGCTTTACAGTGAGATCACTTACAATATTATATAAACCTTTTGACTTTAATATTAGAATTAATTTAAATTTCCAAGATACAAAATTGACTTTTCCTTGAGCATCTTCACTTAAAGTTTCTAAATGAGATCTTACAGTGTCCATACTGACTGATTTTAATATAAATTTATCAATGTAATTAATTTAACTTGACTAGACGTGAATTAAGTCTTTCAAAATTTTCAATACAATTTGACTTGACGTTATAATACTGTTCTAATTATAATAAGTAAATATGAAACATAAAATGACGTGTCGCTCCAAAAATGTCACGGCTTGTTGCTTGCTGTCGACGTGTGATGGCTTGCTGCATGCGGCGTACGACTTGCTACTTTTGGCTTACTACTTACGGCTTACTGCACACGTCTTGCTGCTTCGACTTGCAAATTATTTGCTTTTCCTTGTCTTTGCTTTTGTCCACGTTGTCCTACAGCACTGTCCTGGGCCCATAACCTATTGACTTTTCAGACAGCAAAGACACAGGTTGTTGATTTTACAAAGTTTATTGAACAAATTAATAACTTTTGTTTGTCTATGCCGGTAAATAACAAAGGTAAATAACAAATATTCGACACGTCATTTAATTCTTGTCAATCTATGTTGTGTCTGATATTTTACTTGAACTTAAGAGGATAACAATAAAGAATTCAAGTTGTTCTTATAATTAATAACAATGCAAAATAAAAGATAAATTTTCGCGTTACATGTCTACCAACAAAACAATGAATAAATTAATAGTTGAGCGACAATTAACCTCAACAATATTAAATATATTGTCATACTGTGGCAATTTGGTATTATATAAACAAGGTTGTTTAGAATAATTTTCTGCCAACAACAAAATCACATCCAATGACCATGTTGGCGTCATGTATACCATTTCTCTACGAAACAGTTTCAGCGCACATGATTGGTTGAATTACACAGACTAGTGTCAAAACTAGTACGAAAATAGCACGTGTTCTATCCTCACAACTAGTATGGTAGCCAGTACCAAGTGGCAGAACCAGTATACTTTTTCTGATTCACACGACGCTAGATGATGACGTGCTAGCTAGTGCTAGCTAACACACTGGATTTCAAGTACGAGCTAGTGTCGTGTGATATGGACTTAATTTGATGTGGTTACTGGTTAGCATGACTTTACTTCACTGTTTCACGGCTAGGAAGACGTGAGGGGGTGCTGGTTGACCCAGCATCTTAGACCATGTGGCGTTAACTTGAGCTGTGCATGTGGCCGAGACATTCATCTCTATACTGTAGATAAAAATAACAGTGCAGTGGTGCAAAGAGGAATTAATTTTGTTATCTTAATTGGTTTGATTATTTGCATTTAATAAAGTACGGTCTTTTAACGGGTTGATAAATATTCCATACAAAATGAGAAATTATTAAGTAACATAAATATCAAGTACGTATCAGTATATTATAACGACTTAACGCTAAAATTGAAAAACTGCCGTACAAAGAGGATGCCTAAGATTTTCTTAGAACGGCCCTTCATGTAGGATTACATAAATCCACCTACCCGCTGTTAAATCTGCTCTCCCCCAACCACCAATTTTGTTTAAGAAAAACATCTCAAAATCGTTTTCGTGCTTCAACTTCGTTAAAACAACTTGGTCGATAACATTCGATACCAAACAGGACGTAACCAACTCAATCGCAATTCGCGAAAACTCGCCAATAACTAATAGCTCTTTTGCAGAATTTGTTCGATGGTGCTGAAGACTATACTAGAGCAAAATCCCCATAATATAAATCCTATAGCAGTTACAGGAAATGTAACACAATGGTATAGTGAGTGACACTGCTGTACTTGACTATCTATCTGAACGTAACAAGTTTACGTCAACCAAATTAACTATTATTATCTCTGTACATCTACCTTCTACACTGTAGCTACTTTGCATTTTTCATTTCGTATCTATTACACTCATAGATAAGGGAATACAGTGACGTGTTTTCTATTTAAAATCGCTTGATAACATTGTTAGGATACACGAGTGCTTTCATTAAAAAGAACTCAGGATAACTATCAACGTGTCCAAACCTATTGGTAAAGTTTGTGCAACAAAACAGTTAATGTTTTTAAAAGTATGGGCAAGAAAGTGATTCTAGTTACTGGAGGAACAGGTCTAGTTGGATCTGCTATCAGAACTATCGTCGAACAGGAACACAATAAAGACGAGGAATGGATCTTCTCTAGTTCGAAAGACGGGGACCTGCGTGACCTCCATCAGACGACCAGACTGTTTGACAAGATTAAACCTACTGACGTGATCCATCTAGCTGCCAAAGTCGGGGGCTCTTTGACAATATGGGGCACAACTTAGATTTTCTCCGGGACAACATACATATCAACGACAATGTCCTCCACTGCTGCCAACAACACAAGGTAACTAAAGTAGTATCTTGTCTCTCGACCTGCATCTTCCCTGACAAAACAACATACCCAATAGATGAGAAAATGGTCCATCTGGGGCCGCCGCATTCTTCAAACTTTGGTTACAGCTATGCCAAGCGTCTGATAGATGTGTATAATCACGCCTACCACCAGCAAGATGGCGGTCTCTATACCTCCATCATCCCCTGCAACGTGTTTGGGCCCCATGACAACTTCAGTCTTGAGACAAGTCATGTCATCCCAGCACTGATCAGGAAAGTCAACTCAGTAATTGAGTCTGGCAACACCGAGGAGTCTGTGTTTACTGTCCTGGGTTCGGGGCGTCCCCTGCGACAGTTCATCTTCTCACTTGACCTGGCCAAGTTGACCTTGTGGGTGCTCCGAGATTACGACAGTGTCGAACCAATCATTCTCTCTGTTGACGAGAAGGACGAAGTGTCCATAAGCAATGCGGCTGAGACCATCGCTCAAGCGTCTGGTTTTCGCGGTAAGATTGTGTACGATACAAGTCAGTCAGACGGCCAGTTCAAAAAGACAGCAAGTAACGCAAAACTCCGTAGCTACATTCCTGATTTTGTCTTCACACCGTTCAAAGAAGCAATCAACGAAACAGTGGGATGGTATTTAGCTAACAAGGACACTGTGAGAGCCTAGACTGTGAGATACCTGACCTAGCCAACTGGTGTTTGCAAGCACCTTCTGCAGTCTTCTAGAAATGTAATCACTGTCTGGTGACTCCAGTGATGGCAGGTTTTGGTTCTTTATTGTCACTACTCGTCGAGGTCGAGAAGTTTGACAAATAGTTACGCAGAGACACGGGAAGAGTTTTATATAAAATACTATTTAATAAGTTTATCAAATCGAAATAAAAAATGCCAAACCTTGTCCACAGTATGATAACAAACAAATGAGAGTTGAGTTCAAAACATATGACAATCTACACTTGTGAAACAAAGCTTTACGTTCTATTCCAACAATAAGACATCTATTATTACTACTCGGGCACCGACATGTTTAAAATAGACAGACCAATGGGATTCAGGCACTAGAGCGACAACAGGCCAGCCAATTCTCATTGTTGTTATGTTGGCACCACGTCTCGATACTTAGTCAGGATATTTAGTACTAATCACACTATGTTAGGGGCAAGGAGGGTAGAATTTGGAGGGAGAGTGGGAAACCATTTAGCATAAAACACTCGGAACATCGGACAGAGATTCAAATCCCAATCTGCAGTGCAGTTTCCTGTGAGAGTTACACCTTAGACTATTTGACCACCGAAGCAGATAACGTTCTAGATTTTCAGTTGCCAAATGGGTTATATTTTCAAATAGAAAGTGTTTTATAGTTTTAAAAGCCGAGTTGTACTTCACACAATGTCGAGGTACAAAAGCGCTGGTACTGTTTCCATCCTAGGCCTGTCGTAGGAAATATTAATCTCTAATATATTTATCAAGTATCTCATAATTTGAAATAAGCCTGTAACTGAGCCAGTTCCCAGCGACCAATCACGCTGTAGGCCTACCACCATTCAAATACATTAGCAGTTACATGCAAGCTACTGGTTGGTAATTTAGGTTTTACTCATGTCAGTCGAGTTCCCAGTTCTGTGAACAAAAGGCCTAATTGCACATTTAACGCTTGTCAAGTTTTGAGTTATTTGAAGTTTAATTACTCAATTTGCACTTGGCCTAACTGAAAGAAAAAGCTCTAAATTATTTATTGTTTAGTTGTCTTCAATGATATAATCAATAATGAGTTCCTCGGCTAAATTAGAAGCTTGTTGAAGGTGTCCCCAAACTATAACCTGCTTCTGTGGCCACATTGTCTGAGGTGTTTTATCTGCAGCCTGTTTGTAATATGATTCATTGGGATTGATGGACTGCTCATAGTCTGTTTTGCCTGAAACATGAGGTGTGTATTCGTGTTTGTCGGTACTGAGGCTGTCAATGGTTTCCAGCCTGGGGTCGCTCCACGTCGTTCCTCACAACACTTCCAGCAGTCTCTAACAAGGCCACTGGTCGGTATCAGGCAATGGACTCTCGGCACTCGACCCAAATCGTGATGGTGAATGTGTGGTATTCGCCCAACATTGTTAAATTTGGAACCCTGAATCGTCAGTTCACATTTGTTCATCTAAGGCACTAACACATATCTTCCTCGCTCTAAACATCACTCACAAAGCACAATTATAAACATGAAACAAATCCAACAATAACAATACTTTGTTGAGCACGCAAACGAGAAGCTCACCTTCTGGCTCGAGAGCAGCTGCGCGGACCGAGTCTCAGCTCAGTCTCAGTTGTCAGTACCGTCCCAGAGGGCGCTTACCTTTACACACCTATAAAACCAGCGTTGGAAAAAAACATTTGGCTTATATTGGGTTTTTTGTGGTTTAGTAAAGATATTATGTATGTTAACTGATTTAACCAATAATTCAAATATATTAATTATTTGGGATCCTGTGGAAGATATTTTAATTTTAATACAGTTTGATAACAATAATGTATAATTATATAAGCTAGCAGGTTGGAGAAAGCCTCGAGCCAGCTTGGATGCATGCGAAGGCAATATTCCGAAACTGGAGCTGTTTTAATTACTTAGAGGCAAGAACTTTCGTTATCTCATTTGCTTGTTTGACAAAGTATTAATACAGTGTAGGTACCTTAAAATTATATTATCCTAAGTGAGTTGCTACTTGAACATAATACTTTGTTCAACCAATTAAAACATATTTATAGTTTAGTATATTGTATAAAATCTGTAATTTCAAAACTTGTTTATAACACAACATACAAATTAATGATATTCTTATTGGGTTTGAACCAAAAGGTTTTTAACAGAATGAATATTAGCAATTTATTGTTGTAACATTAAGCATTAGGAAATAAACATATGTGTTATTAAGATGGTTATTGATATTTACTATTCTAAGTTGTCGGCTACCAGGAGGTCATGGTTCAAAACCAGGGTGCTTTTCCTCAAACACTCAACTTTCTCATCTGTGCACTATTAAGTATAGTTGTTAAATAGGCCTTTGTGTGCATACCAATGTTAATATATTGGCATTGTGTGTGATGACATTAAATAAGGTGTGAACAACAATATAGTTTGCTTGGTTTCGCTCTGAAAATGACTGTTTCTACAGACAGGCTTTTCGCCACCCGGAGCAGGAAGGATAGGAGGCCCTGGGTTTCTGAAGTAACAGAGCAAAGAAAATAATAAAGTTACATGTAAATACTGTAATTGTAATCTGAGTGGCAACATGTTGTAAGAGAATAAATAAAGAGGTTGTTGCTCTACTGATAATGGTGATGGGGTTGTTCTTCACATAAACGTAAACTATCATCTCTAGGAGACTGTCATAAAAACAACACTTGGATATTCTTCTATGGAAACAACATTTCTTCAATGTGGCCTCAGTACGGAGAATAAAGAGATGATTGAGGCTAGTTTATAGTAGTCCCAAGCTCGCTAGAACACTCTTCGACAAGGTTTCAGAAGATGTGGACATTGAAATGAAGAGTCATCTTCGCATGGAATACTACTTCAAGATGTTTGTTCCAATCTAGCAACAAGTATTCACAGGAGAAACATTCTTCAACTGATTGCGAGCCAAACAAAAAGACAGCTCAATATTGTGCACCAAAGATAAAAGAATGAATCAGGCATTGCAACCCTTTCATTTTCTGGCAAATGTATTGGATCCGCTCCTGAAAACTGGCTCATGGAATGCTTGAGTTCCTGTCCTGCATCTGTTAAAGAATATCTTCAACTTATGGACTGGTTTGGTCTAAGCTAAGAAACCAGTTGAGGTGACAAGCAGAAAAAATAGTGATCACCTCAAAAACTGAGTAATATAAAAATATTTTTTGTTGACCCCTTGGACCTAAACTTAATAATATGAACATCTAAGCTAATTTGAAAAAATTTACATTTTAAATTGATCAACAGGGGAATTTTAAAATATGTTCGGTTTATTGATTTTTAGCTTAGTTTTGTCAAAACAATCATAATTATTAAAAAAAAAAACTAGTTGAAGTCTGAACTGAACTGAACATGTATTTTGATTGGTATTAAATATGTAATTAACTAAACTAGTTTATTTAAATGATTAGAAACAATTTTTTTGTGAGACAAAAATAGTATATAGGAGTCTCCATAGCAGGTTCTTTGATCTAGCAGTAGCAATATGATGTGCACCAAACCGGTTCTTTGATGAAGCAATAGTAATATGATGTGCACCAAACCGGTTCTTTGATGAGGCAATAGTAATATGATGTGCACCAAACCGTTCTTTGATGAGGCAGTAGCAATATGACGTGCACCAAACCGGTTCTTTGTGGCATCCGCAAGCCTCACTGCAACACATTGTGCCTTACACTGACATTCAAGTGCATCAATGAGCTCTGGCAGAAATGTGTCATCATTAGCAATAACAGGAGTTGGGATTCCATCCTTTAAATTCCACCTGAATTGAGTTATCTGATCACCTTTTTTTTATTTGGTGGTGCTGCCTGTAGCAAGCTATCCATAGCGTCACCTGAAGATGGCTGCAACATGCTGCAACATGCTGGGGGATGTTGGAGGTAAGGCCAGGATTTATCACTTTTCTTCTTGTTAGTGAAGAGTTTGAATCTAGCAGACTCCAGCGATGTCCCTGGTGAAGTGAAGTATACTGTAGCAGCCTCCATTAGAGCCTTTGATGTAGCGTCAACTTCTGCCAGCACATCAACTAGCCCATTATTCCCCTGCAAGCAACGTTTTCAGTGAGGTTGCCTTGCCTTGAGGTCGAGTCAGCTGCTGAGGACATGCATGCCAAGTAACTGCAGACATTTTGCTCCAAGTTTAGCACTGTTCCATCTGCACTCTGTAATCCCCATGTTCCCAATATAATCAATAGACAAGTGTAACAAACACATTTGTGTCGTCACTCACAATACAGATAACACGGCTTGCAGTACAAGCGATATTATTGGTCCACCTCATGACTAAAGGTGGTAGCATCATCATTTTCTCTAAGACTGAATGAACCCTAAACACTTGCTCTTCATTATTGCATTCCTTTGTGGACGAGATCACAGACTGGCCTATACTTTCATGGTCCTTGACCGATACATCTTAGTATTTGTCAAAGTCAATGACTTTCTCAGTATCAGGCTGGCTACTCAAAACAAACCTTGATCGAGACAATGAGAATATCAGGAGCTTCAGGTGAAATATCCATTACACCAAGTCCTTGACCAACGCATTTATTGCTTCCTGAGACAACCTGCGCATCAATGAGGGAAGGAGGCTCTGGACAAAGTTCATAAGCAAAGCGTCCTTGACCAATCATTAGTCGAAGAAAAATGTTTTCCAGATCGACGACTGGCAATACTTTGCAGCATTTTAACTTCTTCTTGTCCATTGTCTTGATGCGACTACTTATCAATGATTTACAAGTAACCGAGCGGTGGCCACCTTGCAAAATGGCTGCATGTTTTCTTTTGTTTGTAAATTATGTCAAATTAAATGCCCGATAAAAACCTGAATATATTTAAAACAAAAATGACCTTTCTAGGCGCATTACAAGTCAAGATAATTAAATTTACACTATTCTGGGTGGCCATCTTGGATTTATGAATTTTACTGTAGTTGACCAATATTGTCAACTCTAAAACGGATTTAAATTTTTTCAAGGACCTCTTGGGAGTACAAATCAATCATGAACGTTTATAGGATAACATTTCTATGTTAGCTGTCCACCAAATCGTGTGAAAAGCTTCAAAAAATTGCTTTATAAAATGATGGAAGTTTTGTCAATAAGACTATTGCTAGCTAAAATACTCGTTTGTCTGATTACAAGCCCTCTGTAACATTACAAGTAATAATATACAGTAGCCCCATGGCTTCTTTGGTGCTGACTGACATTTGACAGCTTTGAAAAATTACCAGACCAAATTATGTATCCTACGCCGAGCCATATGATCTGCGAAAACATGTGTTTATCAGCTGTCAGTCAGCACCAAAGAAGCCACGGGGCTATTGCACATCGAATTGTATGTTGTGGGCTTAACTTGAGTTAACTTGAGTCGATTGTAAATAATAAAATTTAATGTTAATATACACAATTTACTTTAAAATAAAATAAAAAAATAGATTTTAAATTTGATTTGACATTGTGAACATAAATAATGTATATATTTGATTTGGCTTCAATCAGTCTATTTAGTGTACTTTACACACCCCTATTGAAGACAGATAGGTCACATGTTCATGTTATCGCTGCCACAATGTCTCCAAGGAACTAGAAACTGATTGTCTTCTGTAGAAACAATTGGAGATCAAATCAGCAGGTGGAAGTATGCAACTTGTCATGCACTCAAACTAAATATATGTATAGAGATTCAACTTGGGAATATAACGTGGATATTACAAACTGTAGCTCAGCTGTTCGTAACCTCTTAACTACTGTGGAAACACTTCAAGAAGCTGGTTGACAACAATCTTGAAACAATGTTAAACTTTAGTGCTCAGAACATTTATACATAAATATTAGTGATGGGCACTATCGAATGATTAAAACTATCGTTTCTTTCGTTTTCAATCGAATGAATTGTCTATTAATTCGCAGCTGCAGCTGCTGTGTGGTTCTCATTCAGTCATAACAAAGCTGACTAATCAAAATAATAAGAGCAGTTTCTTTCACACTTGCCTGTGTCGTGAAATACGAAGGAATAGACTTAATCCTAAAAATTTTGATTCTATAATATTTTTAAATAAAAATATTATTGAACTAAATAAGTAATTTTTTTGATATTACAATTTTAAGTGATATCCTAAATAACAATTCACTATCGCTGTATGCATTTATAGATTAGTTGAAATTGATATTAGTTATAGTTATATTAGTATGGTGATTATGTTGCTCAATTAGGTAATATTTCTATATGCTCTTTTTATTTTGAAATACATTTTTGGTCAACGTTTTAGTAACATGTAAGAAAACAATATGTGACAGAACTAATGGAATAATTTTCACAATATTGTATAATTTATTTGGATACTCATTCGCCTAAAATAGTATGAGAGAATCCTATCGCAATTTAGTTTAAAATTAGTGATTAGTATTATTAATATTATTATTTTAATGGCCCTGTCCCAGTAATACTACTTTAAAGATAAACTTAACAGATATATATATATATATTTAAATTAGAACATAATTCAATTATGAACACTACAAAAGGTGCCATTTGAGCCAAAGAAAAACCTACAACATAAAGGACTGTAAAAGACAAATTTCCTCCAGAGTAAGAGAAAAGACCTACACTCGTCAGGAAGAAATTACGTAAGCTATGCATAATTTTTATTAATTATTTTTCAATGTGTAGCATATTTGACTTCTATAAAGGTTTATTATACTTTAAAGAAAACGAAAGTAGAAACATCAATATATTAAGGTGGCTGGATTCATGTTTTAATTTTAATTATGGTGTTTTACGTGCTTTTTCTGAATTGTTTCATTATATCAGCACACGACTTTTATATTAACTAAATTCTATAACAGGCACAACATCTAGCCCCTAGCCGCTAATTTATCACTGTGAAAGGGGAAACCCACATTTCTCAAATAATAGATTTTATCAGCCATGCCGGGAATCAAACCTGGGATTTTTAGATAAGTAGGCAGACTCGTTACCGACTGAGCTAAGGCGTTGGATAATTCGTAAGTATCGCGGACCTAACTAAATAGCCTTATGAAAAATGCAATTAATATAAATTAAATTAATAATAAATAAATACAAATAGGTTTGAATAATAGTCTAAACACTATGGTCAGGAAAATGTGAATGATAAACTGTAAGCTTACTTTAACCCACATTTTGTGTGGATAAACAACAGATGAGAACGAAACCATAAGCTCGAATAAAATAATAATTGCTCAGCAATGTAGAACGAAGACTGATTTCCAATAATGGACCTTACAGAAACCAATATTTCGTATCTCCGTAGCAAGGAAAACATTCGGAACCGTAAGGTTGACTATCGATCAGCAGCAAGGTGAATGAATATGAATACTTTTCATTCGAATTATTTTTAAACTATCAAATGATTCGATAGTTTAATACTATCGAATTATTCGATAGTTTTCATTCGATAGTGCCCATCACTAATAAATATATTGGCGGTCTAGGGGTGAGGTGTCAGATTTCTGTGTTGGGAGTCCGGGGTTCAATCCTTGGTCCCGGCACAGATCTATCTGATTACCAAACCCTTCCTTCACCTCTGAGGAGACTTGTATTAATCACTACTTGGCCTCCACCGTGGTTCGGATTCCACGTTAAACTGTAGGTCCTTCATTTCATCTCACAATCACCCTACCGTTACACATTAGCGTAAGTGCGTATAACCTGAACGGGTAGTAAGACGCGGTGCTAATAATATTTTACTATCATTTTCATTAAATTTTAATCACTAGCAGCGCAAATGGAATATTCTAGAACCGCGTTCAAGGTATTGACCGGCAAGACCACTAGGAAGACTCGGACACAGATGGGAGGACAACATTTGGATGAACCTGATAGAGATAGGGTGTAATGAGATGGACTGGATAGAATTAACTCAACATAGGGATAGGTGGCATACTTTTGAGTTCCTAATGCCATAGAGTGAGTAGGTAAAGATAAAATATACCCTTGAAACATTTCAAGAGAGAGAGAAAAAAAAAGTTCAATCATGTCTAAAATCATAACAATGAAAGTTGAACAACATTTACTGTTTAACCAAATTAGTTGTCAATGATTATTATTAAAATATATATCCTTGCTGCTCGTAGTTCTATTTGTGTAAGATAGCTTAGGATAGTGTAGGGGTGAAAATACTGCAAACTTGTGTTGAAAAACTAACTAGACAAAGCAGATCTTGATATCCTAGTATTTTGCTCACAAACACCCCCAGTTAAGATTGAGACACTTCAATATTGTACTTTATAGCTCACTGTCCGCATGACCGGAAATTTCACTACCAAGGTTTAAAAACATGTTCAAGACAACAACAATAATAAAACCAAACAAATATACATCAAAGAGATGATGAAATTGAGAGTCTAGGAAATTTGATGGAAGAATGAATATAAATGAAAAAGAGAATAAAAGGAAATGGTAAAGAAAAATACTTTGATGAATTAACAAAGAGATGGAATAAAATAAAATCTGGCTAATTGTCTTGATTTAAATTTCCTTTAAAAGACACCGCCGTATCGATATTCAGATAGTTCATTAAACATCCATCCTACCAGGCTTCTATCCGTGTGCATTCTAGTCCAAGATTAACGCTAGCAATTACTTGTAATAATTCTCCCTCCGTGGAGGCAGCTGTTAAACAAGTGCTACGTGGAATTTAGATGAAAACAAAGAGGTAGATGTTTTAAATTATCACAGCCATGTTGCAGATAATGCTTCCAAGCTGTGATTATTCACATAGGGTTAATTATGTCTTCTGTCATATTAAAATAATCACTCAGAAAGATTCTCCAAGCGCCAAAGGCAGTTTCATCCAAACCAACAACAAATACATAGTTTTAGTTCCTGAATAAAAATAAAATATAGACAAATATTAAACCATTTATGTAAAAAAAAAAAGTCAAAATCTTAAAACATGAAACTAAAATAAATCAACTAGGTAGTTGCAATGCAATACATTCACTGTTCTAGGATAATGTCATCAAGACAACTTTTAATAACGATTCATTATTGAAATATGCTTTATTAGGAACTTTGCAAACAGAACTGTAGATCAAATCCATATCAAGAAGATCACAACATTATTATCTAAACTTTTCATATAAACACCAAATGGACGTTTGTAGTTTTACCGTCAACAGTTCATTAATTAGAAATGATCAAATGAAGTGACAATTTGAGTTGCCATCTTTGATAGGGTTGTGGCTATAACTTGCTTCTGGGATGAAGCCAATCCAAGATGAGAGGTGTGAAGTAGGTTATGATACAGTCTCCACCTGTAACCAAACACGAGAGGTGTGAAGTAAGTTATGATACAGTCTCCACCTGTAACCAAACACGAGAGGTGTGAAGTAAGTTATGATACAGTCTCCACCTGTAACCAAACATGAGAGGTGTGAAGTAGGTTATGATACAGTCTCCACCTGTAACCAAACATGAGAGGTGTGAAGTAAGTTATGATACAGTCTCCACCTGTAACCAAACATGAGAGGTGTGAAGTAGGTTATGATACAGTCTCCACCTGTAACCAAACATGAGAGGTGTGAAGTAGGTTATTATACAGTCTCCACCTGTAACCAAACACGAGTGAGTGGCATATACCTGGTGTGAAGTAAGGTTATGATACAGTCTCCACCTGTAACCAAACAATGAAAAGTTGTAGTGACATGATGTATAAAGGTTATGATACAGTCTCCACCTGTAACCAAACATGAGAGGTGTGAAGTAAG
Organism: Timema cristinae; assembly: GCA_039000515.1. NCBI lineage: Eukaryota > Metazoa > Arthropoda > Insecta > Phasmatodea > Timematidae > Timema > Timema cristinae. The sequence goes on from JBCFYV010011172.1 coordinate 1,432,300, forward strand.
TTATGATACAGTCTCCACCTGTAACCAAACATGAGAGGTGTGAAGTAAGTTATTATACAGTCTCCACCTGTAACCAAACATGAGAGGTGTGAAGTAAGTTACGATACAGTCTCCACCTGTAACCAAACATGAGAGGTGTGAAGTAGGTTATTATACAGTCTCCACCTGTAACCAAACATGAGAGGTGTGAAGTAAGTTATGATACAGTCTCCACCTGTAACCAAACATGAGAGGTGTGAAGTAGGTTATGATACAGTCTCCACCTGTAACCAAACATGAGAGGTGTGAAGTAAGTTATGATACAGTCTCCACCTGTAACCAAACATGAGAGGTGTGAAGTAGGTTATGATACAGTCTCCACCTGTAACCAAACATGAGAGGTGTGAAGTAGTTATTATACAGTCTCCACCTGTAACCAAACATGAGAGGTGTGAAGTAGGTTATGATACAGTCTCCACCTTAACCAAACATGAGAGGTGTGAAGTAGGTTATTATACAGTCTCCACCTGTAACCAAACATGAGAGGTGTGAAGTAAGTTATGATACAGTCTCCACCTATAACCAAACATGAGAGGTGTGAAGTAGGGTTATATACAGTCTCCACCTGTAACCAAACATGAGAGGTGTGAAGTAAGTTATGATACAGTCTCCACCTGTAACCAAACATGAGAGGTGTGAAGTAAGTTAGATACAGTCTCCACCTGTAACCAAACATGAGAGGTGTGAAGTAAGTTATGATACAGTCTCCACCTGTAACCAAACATGAGAGGTGTGAAGTAAGTTACGATACAGTCTCCACCTGTAACCAAACATGAGAGGTGTGAAGTAAGTTATGATACAGTCTCCACCTGTAACCAAACATGAGAGGTGTGAAGTAAGTTATGATACAGTCTCCACTGTAACCAAACATGAGAGGTGTGAAGTAAGTTATGATACAGTCTCCACCTGTAACCAAACATGAGAGGTGTGAAGTAAGTTACGATACAGTCTCCACCTGTAACCAAACATGAGAGGTGTGAAGTAAGTTACGATACAGTCTCACCTGTAACCAAACATGAGAGGTGTGAAGTAAGTTACGATACAGTCTCCACCTGTAACCAAACATGAGAGGTGTGAAGTAAGTTATGATACAGTCTCCACCTGTAACCAAACATGAGAGGTGTGAAGTAAGTTATGATACAGTCTCCACCTGTAACCAAACATGAGAGGTGTGAAGTAAGTTACGATACAGTCTCCACCTGTAACCAAACATGAGAGGTGTGAAGTAAGTTACGATACAGTCTCCACCTGTAACCAAACATGAGAGGTGTGAAGTAAGTTATGATACAGTCTCCACCTGTAACCAAACATGAGAGGTGTGAAGTAAATTTGATTTAACTGGCTGCAGATTGCATTTTTAGTTTGAGAGTGCTAGTGAATAATATGGGAGCATTCAATTGTTTGGAAACCATTTTATAATACTATAGTCTATAGTTATTTAAGTAAAACTTTTTTTTTGCAACATTTTTCTATGGAATACACATCTACATTGATTGTTTGTCAACTTCATTTTCCCTCTTTTGTAGGGGAACGTGGGGTAGACGTGGAAATAAACAAATATATTGTATAGCAGTCACTACCATTATTATTTTAAAATAACATTTTGTAAACTTTAATACTTTTTAACAAGTTAAAATAGTGGTTTTGAAAAATTAAAAATATAAGCTTAGTTTTGTGGCCTACCTAGTAATAGAAAACAAATATATTAGATGAACATTTTAAGTTATGTAACTTTCAAAATCCAAAGGTAAAGAGCCCTTCAAGTACCACCAACATAGGAGGGCAGTGGCAATTTAAACATAATATTATCTATCTTCTAGTCAGAAGACTCTCTCTCTCATTCACTTGTATTTAAAATGCCTTCAACATTACCAATGTAATGTTTCACACATTTTTAACTAGTAAAACATAATTGATGTTGATGTTACTATTATCTTTTTCAATGTCTTGAGAAATATTTATTTCAGTAAATGATTCAACATCACTCGACATTTCTTCTATTGAAACGTCACTTTCTAAACTACTAAATAGATTTTTTCCCCTTTTCTTCTTAATTGGGTGTTTTGCCAATACCCGATTTCCTTTTAACATCTTTTTTCCTTTCTCTTTCTTTGGTAATTTCTTCAATTGTCTATTTTTCTGGTGTGTCGGTTGGTATTCTGGATTTGCCTTGTTTTCCTTAAGACTGTTCTTTCCATTGTTTGTTGGCGTGGCACTTTCAGGAGAAATAACTGGAGATTGCTGGACTTACAGGAAGTCGGATGAGTGATGTTAATCCACAATGAATAGTTGATGTTGATGTTGAAGGTGATTGAAAGGTTGGCGTGGATGATTTTGTAAACAATTCTCGTGTCTGAGGTTCTTCTCTTTGGCTTACATAGGAACACAAAAAATCTTCTTTGGTTAACATGCTTTGTTCCATTTTCCTAAATCTAGACCAAATATTACTCCTTTTAAAGAATTCATTGAATTATGTTTCATAAATGGTTACTCTGCGACCAGGATTAGTAAGATGCTAACTGTTAAAAACTGCCACATCGAGAGTTTGCAGACGATGTGTGAAGGTTTAGAAAATACACACATATTGGTGTAGATATGGACAGTATCCCATTGACAGAATTTCGCTATTTTTGTATTTCTTGCATATATGATTTGATTGAAGGTTAAAATATTACATGAAAAGCAAGAGTATTATATTATAATAACTTTTATAGAGAAGCTGATGGTAAATGAAGAGGAGTCAGTCATTTGTTGATATAGAGAGGGAGGAAATTCTAACTGTCCACTTCCACAACTTCCCCGACTGGTCTTTGTTCAAGGAATTTGCGTTTCCCACTCCCTCGTCAACAGTTTTGATAGAAGAAGTAAAAGCAAGTGTTGGTATAGTGACCTGCCCGTCTCATAGATAGCAGCACCTCCTCCAGGACTGCTCGTAGGTCCAGGGCTCCAGCCTTGGCTGCGTGGTACATCATAGCGTATTCTCCAGATACCTGTGGATACAAAGTACACATGAACTATGAACTAGTGCTACTGCTGCCATCTATGCAACAACAAGAGAAATTATAAATATTTGTTGAAGAAGACCTGACAAGTTCAAATTGTGCGCAAGTCATAAATCTGAGGTTTGGCAAGGACTGATTTTCAAAATAAATAATATATAGTTTGTTTATATTTCAGTCATAAATCGGGGAGAAAATGTTTACCATTATTTTGTGATTGAACGAATGTGACACTAATAAAAATGTGATTTGTTAAATGAGTGACAAACTGACTACCTACAGGGTCATAATTTCTACAACACATAACAGACAATCATACAGTATGTACAGTTCTCTTGACCTACCTGGTACACGAACAGGGGATATTCCGGATGAGCGTCCTTAGTCTGCTTGACGATATCGAGATAAGCTAGACCTGGTTTCACCATCAACATGTCACAACCCTCTGCAACATCGCGTGCCTCAGAACGCAACAGACACACAACTTCAGTTAGACAATCCCACACGGATAGTTCAACACAAATAAATAATTTAATAATGGTCATGGTCTGTAAGAGTAAATCATGCTTTTAAATTTGACAAGTGTCAGTAAAATGGGTTGTCTTGAGAAGACTCACAGTAGCCCTGGCGGCAAGACCCTTACTCCCTGGTGGCAGCTGGTAGCACTTGCGGTCTCCAAACCGGGGCGCCGACTTAGTCACGTCTCTAAATGGTCCGTAGAAACCCGATGCAAACTTGGCAGAGTAGGAGAGAATCGCAGTTCTATTTCCCAGACCTGCACCCTGCAGAGCACCCTTTATGGCCGAGATCCGACCGTCCATCATGTCAGAGGGGGCTACAATGTGGGCTCCTAACGACAACATAAGACGCCTCAATTAGACCAGTTGGTTGCCAAGTTTGGAAAAACCTTTAAGTGTACTTTAGAGTTTGTGGAAGGATTTGACTCAATCAGGTTCATTTTGGGTCTTTTCTGGCTTTAATCCTAGCTCGAAACACTTGTGGTTAATTTCCAACACGAATTTGGAATGTTGTTTCACCATCTTATTTCCACACAAATACAGTGCATTTCCTACTTTCCTCATCCTCAGCTCAGTAACCAATTGAGAATATAGATAAAATGAATGTCGAGTGAAACATATTTACTCGTGAGCAGTAGAGTCTGTGAGCTGCCAGTAGTGAGATGGTAGCTAGCTTCGGATACTGACGAGTGTGTGTATAACACTCACCCGGATACTACTAGTGTGTGTATAGCACTCACCCAGATACCGACTAGTGTGTGTATAACACTCACCCAGATACGACTAGTGTGTGTATAACACTCACCCGGATACGACGAGTGTGTGTATAACACTCACCTGGATATACTAGTGTGTGTATAACACTCACCGGATACTGACTAGTGTGTGTATAACACTGACCCGGATACTGACTAGTGTGTGTATAACACTCATCGATACTGACTAGTGTGTATAACACTCACCGATACTGACAGTGTGTGTATAACACTCATCTGGATGGATACTAGTGTGTGTATAACACTCATCTGGATACGACTAGTGTGTATAACACTCACCTGGATACTGACTAGTGTGTATAACACTCACCCAGATACCGACTAGTGTGTGTATAACACTCACCCGGATACCGACGAGTGTGTGTATAACACTCACCTGGATATACTAGTGTGTGTATAACACTCACCCGGATACTGACTAGTGTGTGTATAACACTGACCCGGATACTGACTAGTGTGTGTATAACACTCATCTGGATACTGACTAGTGTGTATAACACTCACCTGGATACTGGACTAGTGTGTGTATAACACTCATCTGGATGGATACTAGTGTGTGTATAACACTCATCTGGATACTGACTAGTGTGTATAACATCATCTGGATACTGATATGTGTATAACACTCATCTGGATACTGACTAGTGTGTATAACACTCATCTGGATATACTAGTGTGTGTATAACACTCACTCTGGATGGATACTAGTGTGTGTATAACACTCACCTGGATAGACTAGTGGTGTATAACACTCACTGGATAGACTAGTGTGTGTATAACACTCATCTGGATACTGACTAGTGTGTATAACACTCACTGGATACTGACTATGTGTGTATAACACTCACCTGGATACTGACTAGTGTGTGTATAACACTCACCTGGATACTGACTAGTGTGTGTGTATAACACTCATCTGGATACTGACTAGTGTGTGTATAACACTACATCTGGATACTGACTAGTGTGTGTATAACACTCACCGGATACTGACTAGTGTGTGTATAACACTCACCCGGATACTGACTAGTGTGTGTATAACACTCACCCGGATACTGACTAGTGTGTGTATAACACTCTACCGGATACTGACTAGTGTGTGTATAACACTCATCTGGATACTGACTAGTGTGTGTATAACACTCATCTGGATACTGACTAGTGTGTATAACACTCATCTGGATACTGACTAGTGTGTATAACACTCATCTGGATGGATACACTAGTGTGTGTATAACACTCATCTGGATGGATACTAGTGTGTGTATAACACTCACCTGGATAGACTAGTGTGTATAACACTCATCTGGATGGATACTAGTGTGTGTATAACACTCACTGGATAGACTAGTGTGTGTATAACACTCATCTGGATACTGACTAGTGTGTGTATAACACTCATCTGGATACTGACTAGTGTGTTATAACACTCACCTGGATACTGACTAGTGTGTGTATAACACTCATCTGGATACTGACTAGTGTGTGTATAACACTCATCTGGATACTGACTAGTGTGTGTATAACACTCATCTGGATACTGACTAGTGTGTGTATAACACTCACCTGGATACTGACTAGTGTGTGTATAAACACTCATCTGGATACTGACTAGTGTGTGTATAACACTCACTCTGGATATAGACTAGTGTGTGTATAACACTCATCTGGATACTGACTAGTGTGTGTATAACACTCATCCTGGATATGACTAGTGTGTGTATAACACTCACCTGGATACTGACTAGTGTGTGTATAACACTCATCTGGATACTGACTAGTGTGTATAACACTCACTGGATACTGACTAGTGTGTGTATAACACTCACCTGGATACTGACTAGTGTGTGTATAACACTCATCTGGATATGACTAGTGTGTGTATAACACTCACCTGGATAGTACTAGTGTGTGTATAACACTCATCCTGGATACTGACTAGTGTGTTATAACACTCACCTGGATACTGACTAGTGTGTGTATAACACTCACCTGGATACTGACTAGTGTGTGTATAACACTCATCTGGATACTAGTGTGTGTATAACACTCACCTGGATGACTAGTGTGTGTATAACACTCATCTGGATACTGACTAGTGTGTATAACACTCATCTGGATACTGACTAGTGTGTATAACACTCATCTGGATACTAACTAGTGTGTATAACACTCACCTGGATACTGACTAGTGTGTGTATAACACTCACCTGGATACTGACTAGTGTGTGTTTTAACACTCACCTGGATACTGACTAGTGTGTGTATAACACTCATCTGGATACTGACTAGTGTGTATAACACTCACCTGGATACTGACTAGTGTGTGTATAACACTCACCTGGATACTGACTAGTGTGTGTATAACACTGACCCGGATACTGACTAGTGTGTGTATAACACTCACCTGGATACTGACTAGTGTGTGTATAACACTCATCTGGATACTGACTAGTGTGTGTATAACACTCACCTGGATAGACTAGTGGGTGTATAACACTCACCTGGATACTGACTAGTGTGTGTATAACACTCATCTGGATACTGACTAGTGTGTGTATAACACTCACCTGGATACTGACTAGTGTGTGTATAACACTCATCTGGATACTGACTAGTGTGTATAACACTCACCTGGATGGATACTAGCATGTGAGTTGTCAGAGCCAGTAGTTGATCATTACCATGAAATAAATGTGAAAGAGTCGCTGAACCATATACGTAAATTTATAAATACAAGGATGTTTAAGATACTGTTTTTTAGGTACAAATGATGCCTCGCGATTGGGCGCTAATTACTGTCCTGTGTTCGAGCACTATTTATAATCATGTCTGGGTTTTACGATGATGCCTTACTGCACACTTGTACACGGTTATGTTACCTGATTATATATGATTTTTATTCTTATAAAATGAGTAAGAATTTCAATGTTGCACACAATTTATTTAGATTATTACTCCTTAGCTATTGAGAATATGATATAAAATGAGACAGTTTTTGTTAAATTACGGATTGTTTTTCTGTGATATTATTTGTTCTGCGTACTGTTTGCTATGTAGTTTATGTTACTCCTACTGTTTTTCTGATATGTTACTACTATGGATTCATACGCATACGCATATTGACCTACCCCTTGCTTTTTGGACTCCTTGTCACCAGTGTTAAGACTAACTAATAGAAAAACTCCTGGCAACCTGATGTTGTGAAGGCTGGCTTCCTATTGGGTAAAGGGAGTCACTACGTCACATGATTTTTCTAAATACAACAGGGTTGATTGAAACAACATTTCTCTCAAAATATTGGTACAAATGCCCGGCCTGGTACAGGATGAGTTGGGGTTTGTGATTAACCAATGAGGTGTAGTGAAGGGACAAAACTGAAGTACATGAAACATCAGGGGGGAACCTGACACAATGGGCGCCACTTGATTTTATCTAATTTGGGAACCAAGACCCATTAAACCTAAACTACAGTTATGGTAACCACAAGAAAAATCCAGTTTAAATCCCTACAACTCGTTAGTCATCCTGAAATGAAATGTCGAATACACAGATTTACTTTAAAATTGTAATATAAATATGACCTTGGTTAGAAAGTTTCACAAAATGGTTTACATTAGGGAAATTTTGTAGGTACATTAGATTGATCGAAAACCGGGGGGAAAAGATTTGTTTGACCAAAAATATAAAAATAAAAAATAAATAAATAGTGTAAGTTAAGTTAAAGTTAAACAATGATAAAACCCTCTTAAATATAACTTCAAGGAACAACCTAAACCGAGGTTCTTACAGACATATGAAACATAAATTTAAGGACTTTTTAAGGACTAAAACTGTTATTTCTCATACTGCCAAAAGTTAAACACACCAATAAAAAATATAATCATCGAATTTTAAATAGACGGAAAACAATAACACTAAATTTAATGAACTGATAGGACTATAAAATAGTAATTTAACCTTGTTGTCATTTACTTCACTCTCCTTGGTTTATTGGTTAGTGCAGTCATTCTAGATTCAGTATATAGTGTAGTATGGCTAGAACAGGAATTTAAGCGCTAAGGTGGATGGGAGATGAACTACTACTTATCAGCGGCAATTTTAGTGTAAAACTGTAGTTATACGTACTTAAAGTGTTAATAGGTAGTCAAGAATCTTAAAAGAATTATTACAAATGACAGTTTTAAAGCAACTTATAAAAAAAAATGTATATGCACATGAATTGAGATTTTTAACTAAAGGAAATTAAGTAAAACATTGTATTTCATCGACAGTAGTGTTAATGCATTTGTCAGAGAAGTTAACCCTATAGAGATCCAATCCCATGGGTGCAACTATCTCTGAGCTGATGACGCGATAACAAATAAAACAAAAGAAGCTGGAAGAGCAGTGGATAGCAAAGTGGACAGGAGTCAACAGCTAACGCTTGATCAAAGAGGATGCGCTAGATAGTTCACACTGCAGTGCATCATAAATCACAGTCTTTACAGCCTTTTCACAACTATTTCGAGAATGAATATTGAAACCTGGAAATTTCAGTACTTTTCAAGGCCCAGAGCTATTTAAGGACTTTAACAGAGACATTAAATTCCAGGTCCAGGTTTCAAGGACCGTATGAACCCTGTTGTTGTATTAATACAAAGATGAATGTTTTGTTGCAGTATTTTGAATGTTGACATCCCTAAATGTATAAAGACTGAAACACAATGGATCAAACTGCAAAAAAGCCAAAGAAAGATTTTTCATATATTCTGAATAAAATCTAAAATCAGCAAAATATGTAGTTTAGTGAGGCAACTGCAGTAAATGAGGAGCTGCAAAGGATGTGACGGTGAACAACAAAATTAAAGGCAAAGTTCCCCTTCAACGTAAGATGGGTCCAAGCTTAATTTTAGGTGAAGCAGAAGAAAATGTATTAGTGAGCTGGATTCATGCGTATGCTAAAAAAGGTTTCCCTATAAAGCGAAGGACATTGTATGAGTCTGTTTGTGTTAGCAGACAAAAGACCAACGTCATTTAAAGATGGACAGCCAAGTCATTATGAAGCGCCGCGCCACCTTATTTGAACGATATGCTGAAAGTATTGACACAGCCAGAGCATCAGTCACTGAACAAAATCTCAGACAATGGTTCTGTGAGCTCTACAGATTCCTGGAACAGGAAAATAACTCGGATATTTTAAATGACCCAAGAAGAGTTTACAATGCTGACGAATCTGGTTTTGAAACCTGCCCAAAAACAGGACAAGTTTTGACACCAGTTTCTTTTGCTAACCTGTATGCAGTGAAAAGGAAGCCATCACTGTCGGAGACACCGTTCCACCATCATTGTATTTCCATTAAAAATATATCACGACAATATCACAAACTTTGAACAGTGAATGGGGTGTTGGGAGGTCCAAAAAAGGCTGGATGACTAGAGCACTATATCATGAGTACATTTCAAATATTTTCCTGCCATGGCTCAAGAAACGGAATGTTTAGTTTCCAATACTTCTTTTGATTGGTGATCATATATAAGAATGGCATTCTAGTGGGGAAAGTGTTACAGCAGACCCAAACAAATGAAAGAAGGAGACTTTGAGCTGGTGTCCTTTCCTGGCATTGTTGGTACAATTCAGAAAATATCTGCTGCAGGGGGCATGGGACTGTTGACAATTGATGAGGGGGATATTAGCTTTGTGAGGAGTTTCCAGATGTTGGAGAAACTGTCTACTCCGAGCCTTGGACCTACTGGAGATAGGACACTTCACAAGTTTGATAACCCACTCAAAGTGGGCAAAGTTGATAAATTTGTTTGTATATTAATAAATCAGGACATTGACATGATCAACTCAAGAACAATGTGATTAGAATAATCATCTTGATAATTGTTTGGATTGTGTGTGTATTATGTTCTGCAAAGAAAGAGGTAATAGTTCCATTTAAAAGTATAACATGAATATATCAGTGTAATTAACATAAATGTATACCTTAGACAATGTAAACATATATAGTGATCAACCACCGGTAAGTTGGGCCTTTTGTTATTTTAGTAAAGATTTCTTGAGTAACTTGTATTTTAAATTTATGTGTAAGCAGTACATTTTGTAGAGGAAACTTTGAGCTTTATTATGTGGTTTAAAATTTAAAATGATCAACTACTGGCTCTGACAGCCTGTATATTACACTCACCTGCCTTGGCATAGGCCAGTGCGATCTGTGCGATCCTCTTGATGCTTGCGGGGTTGTCGATGACCCCATCCGGTCCCAGGATGCCACAATGTCCGTGCTCGGTGTATGGACAGAGGCACACCTGACATACAATAATACAACTCGTCAGGAAGAGCTCACAACAGTGAGCCTTGCTAACAATAGCTACAATATAATGTGATCTTACGTCTGTGGCGATGATCAACTCGGGGAACCAAGTTCGTAGCTTGGGCAGCACTTTTATGACAGGGTTCTGCTGGGAGTCAGCGTTACTCCCAACATCATCCTGAAATAATGACAGAGGAACAAAGATGGAGGATTGTTTTTAAACCGTTGTTTGAACACTTCAGATATTAACTAGCTTATCAAGCTGTCTCTAACCCTCCATCTTAGTCAACACTTGTATCTACCCAAACAATCATTTAATGACTTGATTAAACCTTTATCCTGAGTAAATGCTTAGTTTATACCACACGTTTCTATTCAAACTAAAACCAGGCAAAACACGTTGTGAATAACAGTACGCCTATACATGATTTAACTCCCTTGATAAAAACTTAATACACTTCACTTCAAGGCAACATTTATAAAACCGACACCAAGATAAAAAGTCATTTGAATGAGAATATAGCAAAGATATTTCTTGTGTGTGATGGTGGGGGCGTACCTTGGACCTACTGAGATCATTGTAGTTTAAATTAATCACATTCTCTGGTTCACCGCTTCATGACGGAATCACAAGACATTGATTTTAACTCGCTCCAACTCAATGTTTTCATCACCATTTTGTTAACATGTATAGAGATTTAAATTAATATTCTTTTAAAATGGCTGGTAATAAAATGAAAAACGAGGGTGCTAGGAATCTTCCTTCTCAAACCAGTAAAATGCTTCAAGTTATTAGAACTAACCTTATCCAGATGGTTGGAAACCCCAAAAAGTAATACCAACTTGAGCCCCTTATCTATTATAGGGGCGAGGTTGTGTCGTAGGTTGTGCACACTGTACTCAAACACTCCAGGCATGCTTTTCATCTCAACGGCATCTCGACCGTCTCTAGAAAGAGAACAGTTCATGGTTCAACTGTTAGTTTCAATTATTTGACATTACCAGCAAACACGCAGAACAGGCCATATGTCAATTGTTTTATAGCACTGCATCTTACAGCTCGTTTGGGTTGTATAATTATACACTTATTTACTAATTACACTAATTACACTAGTGGATTTAGGGATGAGGAAGGTTTGGCCTACATTTAGTGGAAGTAAAACTGCATTATTATTATTATTATTATTAGCACTACGTCTTACTACCCGTTGGTGACCTGGCGGTCTAGGGGTAAGGTGTCAGACTTCTATGCTGGCGGCCAGGGTTCAATCCTCGGTCCCGGCAAAGATTTATCTGATTACCAAACCCTTCCTTCACCTCTGACAAGACATCTTGTGAATGTGAGGAATGCCAGGCCTCCACCGTGGTTCGGATTCCACGTTAAACTGTAGGTCCTTAATTTCACCTCACAATCACCCTACCATTACACATTAGCATAAGTGCGTATAACCCGAACGGGTAGTAAGACGCGGTGCTAATAATAATAATACTACCCGTTCAGCACTTACGCTAATGTGTAATGGTAGGGTGATTGTGAGATGAAATGAAGGACCTAAAGTTTTAACGTGGAATCCGAACCACGGTGGAGGCCTGGCATTCCTAAAACTGCATTTGCGTGGAGGGAGAATGGAAAATCATCTTTGAAAATTCACTTTCAATACACACAATCGAGTTTTTAACCTCGATCTCCTGGTCATAGGCAGTCTACTGAGAAAGTAGCGTCATAGACCATGCGGCCACCGGAAGCGGGTATCAACATAATTAAACCACAAACAAAAGCCAGCTAATTTACGAATGAATCATCTAAACAAAACATAATGGTGAGTTGATAACGCTTCTATGTAGAGATACCGGGATGTAACTAATAATAACCTAAAAATAAATATACTTCTTACCCAATAAACAAAGGATACATTAAATTATTAGATGAAATACTTGTGTTTGGAGCCTGTAAGTCTCTTAAAAGAGGATGGAAAATCCCACTATGAAGAACATGTTTCGACTCTACAGACATTTTTAATGAGTTTATGCCCTACTTGTTGCAAAAATCAAATCACTGTAGCAATTAGAAAGCAGACGAAATTTAAAGTGGATCCGAAATAAATTGAGAGCTTGTAGTAGATAAATGTCTTCGATATAATATGCGCATGCGCAATTATTCAATTAAGTATTACAAAATGCAATAAAAACCTATTGACAATGGTCAAACTCAGCAAAGTAGCTTACTAAACAGAACCAAATTGAGTATTTTAATGCGTATTCCAGCAATAATTTCAGTCAATGAATTAGTAGTTTTGATCATTAATATTTTATTAAAGACAGTTTAAAAACTGTTCGGACCAAAAAAATTAATCAGATACTTAAATATTCTACATTTGACTTATAACATAAATATGACTTTTTCATATAAACACGTCTTAACGCTTACGTTAAAATTTACTTGGATATGACAAGTTACATCACAGATAAAGAATGACTGATAAGCCAAGCTCAATGTCCCCTTACTAAATAACACGATAGTATTTAATTAATGTCTTAATGTAGCCCTAGGCCAAATATAATTATGCATCTCCATAAAATATATAATATATTAAAATCATTGATCATGAACTTTTGAATTTATTTATGACTCTTATTTCAAATATTTTATAAAATGAAAATTAAATTATTTAAAAATGCACAAGGTTTCCAAACAAATAATTATAAATCTCACAAAATACTATTTTTAATGTTAAAGTTAGTTGAGACTATGCACGTGTTTGTGGTATGTATAAAAATAGCTGTGCTACAAATATCTCCCTTGTTACTGAACAGTTGAGCCATGCACACAGACAATCTCGTCTTACAGACCTCACAGTATGTTCAGCAACAATATCCTCTCAAGCGGACATCTCCGGCAGTCCAACATCGACCCAGGGCAGCTCAAAGTGTTTTCTAGCCTTCAAAAGGATGAGGAGCGTTTTTCCTTCGTGTTCACATTGGCCGAGTCACACAAGTTTGAGATAAACCCTGGACCTGCTGCTGTGAAGGACGGAGATGCAGCCAAGGGGTTGAAAGATGCAGGCAACAGAGCTTTTCAGAGCGGTGACAATAAGAGTGCTTTGGCGCTCTATAACAAGAGCGTGTTGAAGACGCCTTGGACCAATGGTGAGATTCTTCACTCTGTTATAATACAGTCTTTACAGAATTGGTGAACACACAGTTCAAGGTGTCGAGTTTGTCTGCTTGTGGTTTGAATTCCGACCGTGTGTAAGGTGACAAAATGGTTTCTGTCTCTTCCATGCACATTCAACCGTCAACATGTCTGATTACAGTCGCATCACGCAACCTCTCGGTGAGTGTGGCCAACCGCTCAGCTGCGCTCTACCACTTGAAGCAATACCAACTAGCGCTGGACGATATTGCGTTCGTCTCGACCCTCGACTACCCATTGGAACTGAGCTACAAGGTCCTTGACAGGTGGGACGGTTCCCAGTGGTTTGAGGTGTTAGGGTTATCGGGGTTTCAATCCCCGTCGGGAATAAAGAGGGTGCTTTTTACTACTTTCTTCATGTAAAAAAAGGTTTTCATACAATTTTATTTATAGATTAACTAAATACTTGTACATCAGCTTATTTACACTTAATTATGTGACAGACACAACAACCATCCCCCAAACATTTAAATTATCTAGTGTTATTTTTGTGCTATAAGCCTTAGACCCTCAGACTAGTCACACTTGGAGCAATATTTCACCCCAGTAAGTCACTTTCAGATAATATATGATAATTATGAACAGGAAAGCTCGCTGCCTCCTGGCCATGAACCAACTTAAGGATGCACTGGAAGCGTTCAAGGCCACGCTGAAAGCTCTGGACGGAGCTAAGCTCCCTGATGAGAGGAGAATGAAATGGCAGTCAGACATTCAGATAATGATTGCTATGCTTGCGAGGAACAAGGAGTTAACCAATGGTAACACGCTCCCTGCATCTTCTTTATAATATTGTCTGCCTGGAGATGATTATGTTCATTCACTGTTTCAATAATGTGCGCACTAGATTACTGAGTGATGCGCATCAACTAGAACACTTTAAATGCTAGAGTAAATTGTTGCCATCATTCACAATCGCTACAGCAATAGATGATAGTATTTTGACATTTATGATGGGGCACAATCCATATTCTCATTTTAATCTGTTTTTCTCAGATCCTTTACCACCCAGTGTGACTGTGCTGACCCATGTAAGTGGTGGACGCAACAAGAACTACGAGTCTGCCAGTGCAGCTGTCAACATCTGTCGTAGCGAGGAGATGGGCAGATACGCTGTTGCAGCGACTGATATAAAGGCAGGACATACTGTCGTAGTCGAAAAGGCTTACTGCTCGGTGTTACTTGCTGAGCACCGTTATACCCATTGCTTCCACTGCTTCAACAGGTAGCTTACACAGGCCCAAGTTGCGCTCAGGGTAGTTGAGTTGTGCTCGACTCCAAACCAAGCTTATCATTATATGACTATATTTCTCTCTTACATTTTGAGTGTTGCCTGCTCTTTTTATGAATGTGAAACACAGTATCTTAATTTACATCACAAAAAAAAGATTAAGGTCAAACATAAAAAGTACTTAGAAAAATATTTGCTACCGAAACGGATGAATGTGATGGAGAGTACAGGAGACTACACAATGATGAGCTACATACCCTGTACTCATCATCAGATATTTGTAGGGTAGTCAAATCTCACACATTATGGTGGGCAAGATACGTAGCTCTACTGGAAGAAAGTAGAACTACGTTAATGGCATTGACAGGGTATCTAAAGGGAAGAAAACAATGGGAAGACTTAGACGCAGATGAGCAAATGGACTTGAGAGAGATAGAGTGTAATGAGGTGGACTGGTTAGAACTAGCTCAAGATATGAATAAGTGGTGTACTTTTTTACTATCCTTTTCTTAATGTAATAAAGTGATTAAGCCCAGATCTTTGTAATTTTGCAACAATCCTCTTTATTTTCTTTAAGGACAACTTGTCTCACGGTTGTATCGTGAATAACATAACTCTTTGAGCTCTGGTGTCCTTATCCAGATGTCCTGTCATTCCTTACACGTTTCCTCTTCTAGTGAGCTACCTCTGCCGGAGACTCTTTGTCCAATAAACACTCTTTGTCCAATAGACAAGAGTTCCAAAGCTGGCCTGGATTGTTTGGCTTTTCAAAAGTGTGCTTGGGTTGGGATTTAATACAATACTATATAAAAATGCTTTTAAGTTTCAAAAAACACATTAAATTCATATTTAGATATTTTCAACCTGTGCTAGTCCACTATTAAAATATTTAAATATCACTACAATATGGGTAGCTTGTGAGTATGAATTGTGTGTCATTGTATTGTTAATTTATTTCAGGCTGGTAGCAGTAGTGCCCTGCCCGCACTGTTGTAATGTAGCATTTTGTAGTGCAGCGTGTCAGCAAGTAGCACTGTCTACACACCACAGTGTGGAGTGTCCAGTCCTGGAAGTGCTGTGGGAGTCTGGAGCGTCTGTGACTTGTCTGATGGCACTACGGTAAAGTCTACAAAATCCGGTCTTCTAGACATGAGGAACATGCACGGTCAGCTAACTTACTACTAGTGTAAACATCCGTACTCTAATGGGAACAACTGCAACAGGTCAGCTAACTTACTACTAGTGATAAACATCCGGTACTTCCTAGACATGAGGGAACAACTGCAACAGGTCAGCTAACTTACTACTAGTGATAAACATCCGGTACTTCGGACATGAGACACTGCAACAGGTCAGCTAACTACACTATGAAAACATCGGTATCAGACATGAGAAACTGCACAGGTTAGTAACTATACTAGTGATAAACATCCGGTACTTCCTAGACATGAGGGAACAACTGCAACAGGTCAGCTAACTTACTACTAGTGATAAACATCCGGTACTTCCTAGACATAGGAACAAGACGGTCAGCTAACTTACTACTAGTGATAAAGGTATCCTGAATGAGGAACTTACTCTTGTGAACTGTCCACTCTGTCCCAGCAAGAAGATGCGGTGTATGAGCCCCGAGTGTACCAGGGGTCGCACTACTTGTCTGTGTACCATCTGGTGCGTCATCACTCACACCGCTCCACAGATGATTGGCTTCAGAGGACAGGAATGGCTGTGTTCCTCTTCAGATGTCTGCAAGTGTCTGGATATTTTGGAGAAAACTCATCTCTGTCAGGTAAACACTGGCTCATTGACACGTGTGTTACAACCTACAAATGATGTAATGAGGCCACTCTAAGCTGTATAACTGTGTGGAAGATCCAGATCATGTGTTGAACCAATCGTTTTCAGGCACACATCTGAATCCTGACCAATTGTTGGTGGGAGGTTTGTTACTTCGTCACCTGCAGTCACTGCAGTTCAACGCCCATGAGATTTCGGAACTACAGCTTGGGAACAAGGGGGAGGGCAAGTCTGTGTTCCTGGGAGGGGGCTTGTACCCCACATTGGCCCTCTTCAATCACTCCTGTAACCCAGGCGTCACTAGGTGGGATATATCTACATTATTAGATTGAAACTGCATTAATTGTTAAATATCTTTGGTCTCTTCTCTGTATGAACATGGAAAGGACCAACCTCCTCGAATATGATACAGATTAAAACTAAATTGAGCACTTTTCAGAATTGTATTAGGCAACAAAATAAACATGGGATTTAATCTTCCTCAGGTATTTCCGAGGTACCTCGGTCGTGGTCCGCACCGTGGCAACTCACAGACAGGGAGAAATGCTCGCAGAGAACTATGGTCCCATTTTCACGCAAGACCCACGCGCACACAGACAAGCCACACTTAGAGAGCAGTATCACTTTGAGTGTGTGTGCGCACCTTGCCGACAAGACTGGCCCAAGTTTGAGGACATGAACCCTGGACTACTAAGATTCCGCTGTGACTCAGGGGATGGGTGCTCTCAGGTTCTAGAGGTGGCTGCGGAAACAGACCAGTTCATGTTGCAGTGCCCCACTTGCAGGGGGTACACCAACATCCTCAAAGGACTCAAGACACTGCAGGTACGTGGGTTAGGAGAGCAACTCAATCATTTACACACAAAATAGTGTTAATGGTAACTTAAGAAACAAAAATAAATGTAAAACTCTCATAAATCATCAACAACAACAACAACTTCCTCCAGATTGTGGCATCTCGCTCTCTCTTTCCTCCTTTAATATCCTCCATTCTTCTCCTCTCACTTGCACGCTTTGTGTTATCTGCTCTCCATCCCTCTACTACCTCATGTACTCCTGTACAACACTTCTACCACCTCTAAACAACTCTCCATAGCAGTCTCTTACACACCTCTGAACAACTCTCCATAGCAGGTCTCTTACACACCTCTAGAACAACTCTCCATAGCAGGTCTCTTACACACCTCTAAACAACTCTCCATAAGGTTCTTACACACTCTAGAACAACTCTCCATAGCAGGTCTCTTACACACCTCTAGAACACTCTCATAGAGTCTCTTACACACCTATAGAACAACTCTCCTAGCAGGTCTCTTACACACCTATAGAACAACTCCCTCCTAGGCAGACATAGCCCCTGGTTACTTCTCTACCTCGCTACGAATGTTTGTCCGTCGCCCATCACATATTCATAGCAAAATTTATTGTCAGTGTCACCCAACACATATCTTGTGTTCGGAGCATAGAGGTTTCATCCAGCCACCATTTTTATTTGTAAAGGAGAACTGTACATGTCCTTTTAACTACATAGTTAAATAAAGTTCACAATCTTAGATTTTATATAGCAAAATTCTACATCTTGATGGGGCCCCTCCCCAACATTAGACCTTACATCTCCATGTTTCAGGACACGGACGCCATGTTCAAGGTGGCTACTAGCCTCGCAGACAAGGGCAGAGTGTCTGAGGCGCTCAGCAAGTTCCTGGACATACTGAGCGTCCTTGACAAGACCCTAGTACCGCCCTTCCGAGACTACACCTTTGTCAGCAGTCTGTGAGGATGTGTATGTTGAAACTGGGCAACTTGGGGACACTAGCAGGGACTGGTACATAGCTTCACACTGCCATGCCAGGTGGTGAGACATACAGCACAGACAGGCGGTGAGACATACGACACAGACAGGCGGTGAGACTTACGACAAGCAGGTGGATTTGAGAGCCTTTGTTTACATTTGTTATTCATGTTTATAAACAATTAGAAGCTTTCAATACTTTCTATGAAAAGCTGCCAAATTAATTTCCTTTTCAAACAATATTTCGTTGTTAAGTGAATTTTGTTGACACTTAAAAGTTTTTATAAACTCCATAAAATAATTTGGATTTCAGTTTGTAGCATTGGACTGCATGAGGGAACATAAAAATATCCGATGCTTACCCCATTTGTATGACGGCGGAACCACACGAAACACTAACGCGAGTGAATATCAACACACCTTCTCGGAACCGCGTAAAATAAGATGCTTCGTTTGTGATGTAATTGTGCCAAAGACCTTGAGTAGCAAAAACTTGTGCCGCGAAGATAACCTACTCGCCCTATTCTAGGATGGTCAGGAAAATGTAAAGAACTTTGTAGAAGCTATGTTGTCATGCGCATATTTTGTTCCCGAATATTCCAGCTCTTTCCCCCCCCCCCCCCCTCTTTTCCCGTCATCCAATGTCTCAGGGTTGTATTGTATATATAGTGGCGGCTGGGAAATCAGTCGTCACTCTTGGACTAAATCGTATTTGGAGAAGGAGAAGCTCCGGCATCAATTATATTAAAATAAATGTAAGATCTAAATTCTGTTTCGGCGTCTTTAACTTTTCTTTTATCTAAATTAATTTTCGAAATTCATTTTTGGCATTTTCTAAATAACTTTAAAATATGAAACATAAATATAATAGTTGTAAATTTCGTCTTACCATTTTTATGTTAATTAGTCGCAGGATCAAGGCGTTTATATCGCTAGTCGATATGTATTTTGTTCCTGGGTAATGATCGATTATAAACCTTTGGGTGTTATCGATATTCTGTCTTTGAATATATATCGATCTTGAAAGTGTTACTATTCTGATATTTGTTTTCTTTTTGTTGGGTAAAACTTAAAACATGATCGTGGAACATTAAATTTATTTAACGTAAATAAACGATCTGTTTATCAAACAACGTCCCAATATTAACTTAAAACTATTTATTATTTTTACCAAATATTGTGGATTTGCATTAAGTAATGTAAATAATTGGATAGAATTTAGGGTAAATATTATATGGCTTGTTTAAGCTTTTATTGGTTTATATTCTGGGTGTTTGTGGGAAATACACTCTTTTAAGGATAACTTAGTTGATGATAAGCTTTCTCTAGTAACTCAATGAACTCAAGTTAAATGATTGGTGGTTTCTATTATGTAAATTTTGTAATTTGGTTAATATTACTCAAACATTTTTGATAACGTCTCAGATATTTTGTGAATATCATTTTTATCATATTTATTATATATTTTCTCACAACATTGAATGTTTGTCAAATAAATACCAACTTGAGACAAGTCTGCTCTAATTCATAATAGTGTTCCACCATACCCTAGTAATATTTAGTTATGTTATATGTTAGTTATCTTATGGTAAACTTAATTCTGCGGTAATTTTCTTATTTAACTAACTCTTGAGATAGACCGTTCCTATATTTAATTCCGCAACTGTTGGGAGTTGCGAGCTCTGGTTCTCGAACGTTTGGCCTAAAATATTCAAAACACAGAACTCCAAGCACTTGCTCCTATTGTCCTTTTTTTTACCCTATTAGATTTTGTTGTTTTCTGGACCTCCTGATTTTCCTATATTTAGTTAAGGAGGGTTCAAGTTTGTCAAACTAAATAAAAGTTTTGCAGCCAAAAAGTTTGAAATTTGATTTTTTTTAAGGTCTCGCTTTTAATTAAAACAATTAATATTCTATTTAATTAATTGAGCCGCACTTGTTTTTTTTGTCTAGTGGCTTGGTAAGTTCAAATAGATTGGTTTTATATATTTAAATAATAAAAGAAAGAATGTCCAACATGTCCAGTTATTTTCTGTGGATGTGAACAGTCCGACACAAAATGTAAGAATACGTTGAACACAGGACACACACGTTGATATGTTCAATATAATTCTAGCACATAGCTAACATTTCTCAAATAAAAATATAGTTTTTTTCCAAGCTCGAATAAAAAATCAAATTCTCAAATATTTCTAAATGCACTGTAACATTATGTTGTAATATGTTACAATTGGACCCCGCCTCATGCTGACATAGACGCACGAATCGTAGTAAATCATACTACCCACTCCTTTATGTACAACTCATTTAGAATCCCTACAATAGTAATCTTCTCTGTTGTAGTTCATGTAGGATGATAAGACATAATTAACCATGCTGGACAATATATTTCACTACCAAATCCTATTCTATGTTAATAGTTTGTACGTGTACTCACCAAATAATTCTGCCTGTACTAGTAAGCTGCATGATTGGCCTACACCGAGCGGACTAAACACGACGAGTGGGGCAAGCGTGATTCAATGTATCTACAAGACGTCCCGACGCCTTGCTTGCAACTGGCGGATACAAGAGCTCTACAACTTTGATTACAACTAGCAATAACTACGTACCTGACCTCTGGTGGTGAGAAGAAGAACCACCTATACAACCTCGGAAGATTGAAGAAACCGGCGAATTTTCTGATGGCGTCATGTAAATATTTGTGTACATGACTAAATCAAGACATCGTTGACGTCACCTAGCGTGTTAATGCGTATTCCAACTCCCCTTTTGTGCAATGAAACCCCTATATAATGGTTTTGAATGTGTGGCAATATTGATTATCTTTCCATTGACGATGGACGAAGGACCATTGTCTCCGACCTGGACAATGGCAGGATGAACTTGTAATCTGTATCAAATAGTAACTATGGTGATTCGCGTTTGGAACTCTAACTTATTTTGAATATAAAACTTTAAACTTCAGTTTCAGACATTACTATATTTTTTGGTCTTTCTATTTAAATTAACTTTCTATTTGTCGCCAGGTGGGCGCTAGAGTCTTTTTGTAGTTTTCATTCTCGTAGATATTCACTCTTATAAATGGATTCTATGTTTGTACGAGTTAAAAATTAATATGTTTGAATTTGCGGGTAGTTGTAATGAATTTTTCTATTCTTCAGAATTTACTTCTTATTTGATTTGCTTTTTGAATAATCGTAAAGTAAAGTAATTGGTAATTTTTGGTTTTGAGTTAACGATGACATTCATTAATTATTTCTCATATAATATCTTTTTCTAATGTATGTCCCATTAGGACATTTGAAGTATTATTTATTGTATAGGTTCGTATTCTGAGTCAGGTTCAGATAGTCCCACGGGAGTTTGACTAATGTCTGTAGCCAAACTATCGTGTTATGTAAATTTCCGTATATAATGTTTTTGAGTTAAAGTAACGTAACTTCTATCTTCATTTTCTGTGTATAACAAAACTTTTGTAACCATTTCAAGGTGCCCATTAGGCCCTTCTATTCTATTACATATATATTGTTGTTGTCTCATATAGACTGAACCGTCTGGATAATGATTGGATTTCAAGTTTCTTGTCAGTAAATATACCTACGACGTATTGTTGTGTCGCCGGGTTTAATTTCCAAAATAACTCATTATGATATAATGAGACCATGTATTGTTATCTGCGCTCTTGTTATTAATGTGAATATTATTATTATTATTAGCACCGCGTCTTACTACCCGTTCGGGTTATACGCACTTACGCTAATGTGTAATGGTAGGGTGATTGTGAGATGAAATGGAGGACCTACAGTTTAATGTGGAATCCGAACCACGGTGGTGGCCTGGCATTCCCCACATTCACAAGATGTTAATGTGAATAAACTTCTCATATTGTTGCTTTTAAATATTTCTAATAATTTCCCTGTAACTTGTACCTTAGATTCACTCTCTCCCTTTTATTATTTTCCATGGTCGAGTAGTATTAGGACTCAAAGAGGGTGAAAATATTTAAAAATAGCGGTTTAAGGCGTTGGCACTGCCCAATGATATTTTGTTTCTCTTGTCTATTACATTTAACAAAAAAAAAAGACTTTTATTAAATTAATAATATTGATACTATTTGGATTTAATTCTGTTTTTTGGTGTTGTTACCATCTCGACTACACAAGTGTGTATGATTCCTTCTAAAATTGCTTGAAGTCTTGGTGAGCTGACCACCAAGATTGTACAACTACAAATATGGTTACATTTTCATATTTCTTATCCCTACTCTAATAACGTAATAAATGTATGCATAAAACCTGAACAGATAACTACTAAGATGTGGTGGGAAAAACAACAACTACCTCGCTTGTCCCATTCTACTACCTCGCTTGTCCCAGTCTACTACCTCGCTTGTCCCAGTCTATTACCTCGCTTGTCCCAGTCTATACCTCGCTTGTCCCAGTCTATACCTCGCTTGTCCCAGTCTACTACCTCGCTTATCCCAGTCTATTACCTCGCTTGTCCCAGTCTATTACCTCGCTTGTCCCAGTCTATTACCTCGCTTGTCCCATTCTACTACCTCGCTTATCCCAGTCTATTACCTCGCTTGTCCCAGTCTATTACCTCGCTTGTCCCAGTCTACTACCTCGCTTGTCCCAGTCTACTACCTCACTTGTCCCAGTCTACTACCTCGCTTGTCCCATTCTACTACCTCGCTTATCCCAGTCTATTACCTCGCTTGTCCCAGTCTATTACCTCGCTTGTCCCAGTCTATTACCTCGCTTGTCCCATTCTACTACCTCGCTTATCCCAGTCTATTACCTCGCTTGTCCAGTCTATTACCTCGCTTGTCCCAGTCTACTACCTCGCTTGTCCCAGTCTATTACCTCGCTTGTCCCAGTCTACTACCTCGCTTGTCCCAGTCTACTACCTCGCTCGTCCCAGTCTACTACCTCGCTTGTCCCAGTCTATTACCTCGCTTGTCCCAGTCTATTACCTCGCTTGTCCCAGTCTATTGCCTCGCTTGTCCCAGTCTACTACCTCGCTTGTCCCAGACTACTACCTCGCTTGTCCCAGTCTATTACCTCGCTTGTCCCATTCTACTACCTCGCTTATCCCAGTCTATTGCCTCGCTTGTCCCAGTCTATTACCTCGCTTGTCCCAGTCTACTACCTCGCTTGTCCCAGTCTATTGCCTCGCTTGTCCCAGTCTATTACCTCGCTTGTCCCAGTCTACTACCTCGCTTGTCCCAGTCTACTACCTCGCTTGTCCCAGTCTACTACCTCGCTTATCCCAGTCTATTGCCTCGCTTGTCCCAGTCTATTACCTCGCTTGTCCCAGTCTACTACCTCGCTTGTCCCAGTCTACTACCTCGCTTATCCCAGTCTATTGCCTTATCCCAGTCTATTGCCTCGCTTGTCCCAGTCTATTACCTCGCTTATCCCAGTCTATTACCTCGCTTGTCCCAGTCTACTACCTCGCTTGTCCCAGTCTATTACCTCGCTTGTCCCAGTCTACTACCTCGCTTGTCCCAGTCTACTACCTCGCTTGTCCCAGTCTACTACCTCGCTTGTCCCAGTCTACTACCTCGCTTGTCCCAGTCTACTACCTCACTTGTCCCAGTCTACTACCTCGCTTGTCCAGTCTACTACCTCGCTTGTCCCAGTCTACTACCTCGCTTGTCCCAGTCTACTACCTCGCTTGTCCCAGTCTACTACCTCGCTTATCCAGTCTACTACCTCGCTTGTCCCAGTCTATTACCTCGCTTGTCCCAGTCTACTACCTCGCTTGTCCCAGATTACTACCTCGCTTGTCCAGATTACCACCTCGCTTGTCCAGTATACTACCTCGCTTGTCCCAGTCCCGTTTTGTGTGAATATACAGCTCATGGTCTTTCTTTACAGACCTCGACTATTTATGGTTGATATTGTGAACCCTGTCTTAGTAATGTCCATATGTTCACCTGATATTATTGTGAACCGGCCTTATCTCTGTCCATATGTTCACCTGATGATATTGTGAACCTGTCTTATCTCTGTCCATATGTTCACCTGATGATATTGTGAACCCTGTCTTATCTCTGTCCATATGTTCATCTGATGATATTGTGAACCCTGTCTTAGTAATGTCCATACATTCACCTGATGATATTGTGAACCCTGTCTTATCTGTCCATATGTTCACCTGATGATATTGTGAACCTGTCTTATCTCTGTCCATATGTTCACCTGATGATATTGTGAACCTGTCTATCTCTGTCCATATGTTCACCTGATAATATTGTGAACCTGTCATATAAGATGGCTTTCACACAATATTATTTCTTTTGTGTGATTTTTTGTTGTACAACTAGTAGTCGAAATCAGGCAGATAAAAACGACATGACGACATGACAACATGATTTGCCTATGAATAATCTCATCCAAAATCATTCCTTCATCGAGGATGAATCAAAATGTTATTATTAGTCTAATGTTTTTCACTAGCATCTTCAGCGACAACGCAAACGTTAACACTGCCATAGTAATTTTAAATCAAGAGCAATACGTGAGGGGCACACAAATTACTCCCAGGGTGGACTTGTTTCCAATTATAATAAAATACTTTGGAAAAATAATGAAATTAATTTTAAAAGTGCCTGCACACCAACAAAAGCATTCAAAGGACCTAATAAAACTTTATCAAATATGTTAAGTTTTTAACTCGAAGTTTACTCGAGAACTTGTTTCATGTAGAACACCTTCAAAATGTTAAGAGTCGTACAATATTCAGGCCAATACTGTATCAGTCCCTAATGAAATCAATATACAGGTGTCAACTTCACTTGTCATTATTACTTTGACTATCTATCTATCAGTGAGTCATTACGATAATAAGACAAGTACAGAGACTGACTTGATGACTGGTTAGTCAGATCACGTCACTTTTTTTGTTGTGTAATCCTAAAAGCGCGTTTAGGGAGATAAAGTTCATTTTCAGACTTGATTGTACTATAAACTGATTTAAACCAGATTTGTTAAGTCTCATTGCACATCAGTATAAAACAATGCTGAATATAATCATTCCAGTGTTTACCAATACCAAATATGTACTTAGGATACTCTACTCATTGTATTTTCTCTCCATTTAACTTTTTTCTATGTAAAGTAGCATATCACTTGGATATTACTGATAATCATATTTTGTGCACCGTTCCAGTTACAGCTATCCACATATTTTCTCCAACCGACTAGGAATGAGGAAGTTACAATTTTTTGGGAAATGTATCCATATTTGCGTTGGAGAATTATAAGCATTTAAGTAAAAAACACTTTCATTACACCGATATCGGGATTCGAACACCGTTGTTCCAGTTATTTGCAGTCCAGTCAAATGAAAAAGTAAATCCTTAAGAATTGTGACCGCAGAAATATTTAATAATGCATTTCCAAGACTGCGTGTTGTTAAAGTTTAAACACTGTAGAAGCACTGGCATACCTGACTTAAGGTTGTGTTTCTCTAAGGTCCGGACCAAGCTCGATGTTTTCTGTCTAACAACGGAACTGTACGTTCCCCTTCTCTTGTTTCCCACTCCGGCCGTCAGACAGCTCTGCTGAAACAGTTGTTTGATGTTTCTTCTCAATCCAGAACCCTTCACCATAAAGTAGAGGCGACATATCGCAACACCCCTCACACCTTTACCAAGGTGACACCAGCTGAAGTGCTTTTAGGCCGAAAGCTTTCGCTTCTCCACCCGTCCGTGGTTGTCAAGCACAGAGTGAAGGAGACTCAGGCAATATTCCAAGGTCACACATGTCTCCCCAGGTGAGATTCAGCATAGAGTCTCATATCTAGTGATTGTTGGTGGACGCTCCAAACAAATTTCAACATCTCGTCTACAATGTACACCTCTGAGACCCCGAGGCTGTTCCAGTTGGCTTGTCACCGGGCCAACTGCCGCACACTCACTACATGACTTTTGATCAGGAGACTAAACAGTGTGATCGTGTGAAAGACCCCATACCACCTGTAACATGTTACAAAGCAGCATTCACTTGTGTCTTGGCGTCACACTGACGAGGGCAACAATACTTTGCTTCGTGGCAGTGACTGATGTAGAATATTCCAGTGCTACCTGGTTGGTTCTACAAGGTTCTGGACCAGAGTCGAACAACACATTGCGTCATGATTTCTCTTCCCCTTGCCGTCTCTGAGTACACGTCAACATGTTCGTGATCTATGCCAGTACTCGTAATACTACCAACTTCAGCGCAGGTAAGTGACGCTATCTGTAGCAAATGTAATGTGCGTATTTTTCTAAATTCTCTTCCAACATAAAATACTTTAAATCTTTTCAAATTTATATTTTTGTCATTTAATAATATATCGGTTAAAATTGTGGAATTAAGGTTAAATCTTTAAGAATAAATTATGAGACTAATTAGGAGTAAATTTGTTTTGGGTTTAAAACCTTTGCTGATATATTTCTCTTTGAAATTAAATTTAAATATTGTTGATTGATTCAGCACCTGGCGGTTTGTTTCTTTACTAGACTTGTTAAATGGATTCTCGCCATTATTTGTTTGATCGCGTCCAGACAGCGTTATTTGATGTTCTTCTTAATAATTTGTATTTGACCGTTTAGTATTATGCTAGCTTGTCACTTGTCGACATGAGATGGCTAAACCTTTCTTAAATGATTATTTGCTACTAAATTATTTCTGATTTAAGATCATTTTGCTCCCTGGTTACCTGAACTTACTTGTGTGTAAGCTACAGTAATGAGCAAAGTGTAAAATGTTTACACAAAGATAGCAATCAGCAGGGAAGTCTCATTATTTGAAGCCCAAGTATCAAAATCAGATGACCTAACTAAAAATAGATCTACCAGGAAAGTTAACCTAATTATATTCAGGAACAGGGTTGTTTACATAAATTAGATGTAAAGAATGACATAAATAATGAGCATAGGCGATAAAGTCAGTTTATTATTAAATAAATGTAAGTAGAAAAATGTTAACATAGTAAATTTAAACCATACGACCTCAGCCTTCACTCATTTCTCAGAGTTGAAACACACTACAGAGAAATCACCAGAAAAACCTATTTCTCAGAGTTGAAACACACTACAGAGAAATCACAAAAACCTATTCTCAGAGTTGAAACACTACAGAGAAACACCAGAAAAAACCTATTTCTCAGAGTTGAAAGGTAGATCCTTCATGACAGTCCCTCGGCCAATTGTTTATTGGTTTTAACCAGGTTTAATTCAAATATGTGGCTTCTTACTAATATGTGCCCATTCTAAACTACTATAAACACTTTGTCTAGTTGAAAATATGATTGTGTTATTTTTGTGGTTTACATTTTCCCATCACAATTAATTTCAGAAATACAAGCTAAGATGATTTCTCTGAGTTCAATCGATTACGATTGTAATGTTACTGACTTGCCCCTAAAGAATATCGTCCTAATTTTATAAACGTATCTTATTTCATTTGAATTATAATATATTACCTGGCGCTTAAAGCACTTCTTCTTCTAAGAAGGTACGAGCCACTGACAAGTGACGTCACGTACGTGACGTTAGTAAAGTCAAGTTGACAATATAAGATTTTTAAATAATAACTTCCTTTTCTCGAATGATCAAATAGAGATTTTAAAAAGTAACTTGAGTCAGTTTCCGTCTCTGGAACCTGCTAGTAACACCGAGATGTTTTTGTCTTGTATTTTAATTTTTTATAACACAACCTTCTCGAAGCTTCCATGAGTAAAGGATATATACAAAGAATGGTGCAATGAAAGGCACTAGGCGTCCAGTCCTTGAAGTACTCGGAACTGCAGCTCCTGTCCGCGATCCCTACGATCGTGCAATAGGTCGCGTTAATAGTTTGACGACATGATCTATTTTCTCCTGAAATAAACTGAGATTTAGAAATAAAAACATGTCAACATAAAAAGTGTGTATTAATTAATATAATAGTAAAATCATCAGTAAACTCTTTAATTGGCGCTCGATCACGGGGCTATAAATACCAATTATCTCACCACATCAACATACCGGACCGCTTTAATTAGTGCTCGACCACGGGGCAATTATCGGCTAATTAAACGGTATAACTTCAATTGACGCCCAACGCGACGAACCAGATCCTTAATTCATCGATCGACGCGGAGAGAGACGTCCAAAACATTATAATTGGCGCCCATCGCGGTGCAGTAATATTTCAATAACACTTCAACGAAGTTTTTAATGATGAAAAGATTCTTTCAACAATTGCTTAAGAAATCTGTACTGCAAGTAACTGTTCAATAATGAAAAAAACTTTGTCATTAAATTTACAAATGCAATTCTTCTGACTTTAGACAAATCAAAGGTTGTACATGTGAAGTGACTTCATTTTCAAAAATTAACTCTGGAAAACGCAACTTTTACAATTAATGGAAGAAGTGAACTTTATGATAAATACTTTGATCTTGAAATCAAATGCTGCTTTCTTTTCCTCTTTTCAGTCAAATCAAGTGATGCTTTCTTTTACTCTTTTCAGTCAAATCAAGTGCTGCTTTCTTTCCTCTTTTCAGTCAATCAATGCTACTTTCTTTTATCTTTCATCAATCAAGTGCTGCTTTCTTTTCTCTTTTCAGTCAAATCAAGTGCTGCTTTCTTTTCCTCTTTTCAGTCAAATCAAGTGCTACTTTCTTTTACTCTTTTCAGTCAAATCAAGTGCTGCTTTCTTTACTCTTTTCAGTCAATCATCTCTTCTTCTTTTCAGTCAAATCAAGTGCTACTTTCTTTTACTCTTTTCAGTCAAATCAAGTGCTACTTTCTTTGACTCTTTTCAGTCAAATCAAGTGCTGCTTTCTTTTACTCTTTTCAGTCAAATCAAGTGCTGCTTTCTTTTCCTCTTTTCAGTCAAATCAAGTGCTACTTTCTTTTACTCTTTTCAGTCAAATCAAGTGCTGCTTTCTTTTACTCTTTTCAGTCAAATCAAGTGCTGCTTTCTTTTCCTCTTTTCAGTCAAATCAAGTGCTACTTTCTTTTACTCTTTTCAGTCAAATCAAGTGCTGCTTTCTTTTACTCTTTTCAGTCAAATCAAGGGCTTTCTTTTCCTCTTTCAGTCAAATCAAGTGCTGCTTTCTTTTCCTCTTTTCAGTCAAATCAAGTGCTACTTTCTTTTCCTCTTTTCAGGGAAATCGTGTCACATGTTTGTCTTTTGTAGTTTGAGTTTCCGTAGGAAGATTCTTGTAAATAGTGATGCTGTTTATCTGAAAATCACCAAAGGAAACAACAATGTGGCTTCAAACAATGTTTTATCAATAGTTTCAAGATTTTCTTGACAAATTAGTAAAAAAAATGTCTCCAGAAAATCTACCATGGTATTCCAACGCAACAAGTTTTGGAATCCCAACTTCTAAAATCATCAAACATTGAAAGGAGATTCCTTCTTTAGTAAATGGTATAAAACTTAATCAAGTAGTCTAGTAGCGCTGTTGTCAGTGTTTGCTGAATGCGGTATACAAACGGCTCATAAGGGAACATGATTTGCCCAGTAACAAAATTTCACTCAGCCAGCAATGATTGGAGTGGCAGCATTGTCAGCCAATATTTTGTTGATTGTTTTTAGTTGTGACTTTCGTGGTGCTAGACTGTCGCAGTTTTGTGATTCAAATTGTCATATTTTGTGCAGTCAATGCCTTAATTAGGGCTTTATTATATTTTGAAGGCATACATACAATGAATGTTATGCAACATTTTATTGTTTTCTTATCGAAAGCGCTGACTGATGAAATGCACACTAATTTTTCTAGCAATTATATATACTAGTTTGAATTGTTACAGGGCTGTGAGTCTTGTGGTTGAATGAAGGTTGTGTCATTTTCAGTTTTGAGTTTAGGGTGTGTCAGAAGATTTCTGAGTCATGAGGGCTGTTTATACACAAGGACTGGTGGTTTTTTGAGAATATTGTTGGTATGGCTGGATGCTTCCAATCAAGTTGGCATCACTGACGACATCATCCTGTTTAGTCTAACTACTACTTCCTGAGGAAGATGTTATAATAGCATTATTATTATTATTATTTAGCACCGCATCTTACTACTCGTTCAGGTTATATGCCCTAAGTACTAATTACGCTAATGGATTAGGAATTGTGAAGGTTGAATTAGAGGAAGTGAACCCGCATTTGCGTGGAGGGAGAGTGGAAAACCAATTAGGAAAAACCACCCTAAGTTCACCCGACCGAGATTCGAAGCTTGATCTCCCCGTCCTCAGCAGTCGGGCTCAATCACAACTAGCACGTTAGCCAACTACGCCACCGAGGCGTGTTTATAATAGCATTGAAATATCAAAGTGTGTGTAAATATGTGTTAGTGTTTTTACCTTTATTTGTGCTCTACCATTTTATTTATTACTAGTAACATAATTAAGTAAACTTCTATCCGTAATTGTGATTACTTTCCATAAGAAAACCAAGATGCTTTAAACCAGCCAAACCTGGTTTTTACTTCTAAAGTTTGGGCGAAGTTTTGAAACAATTTTTTTTAAAAAGAATCGTTCGTGAATGTTGGAGAAAGTATGTATTTTTACAATAAAAACAACCTTAAAAGGATGATACAAATTTATTTGATAAATAGCAACGTATTAATAATTTAATCACAAAATGCTATTTTCTAATTGAACCTGTACTTTTATCAAATAATCTACCCAACATACAACTATCGAGGAGTAGCAACCATCCCACATTTAGGATGTAAGTGATCACCACCTGGAGAGACCAGTAGAGAGGTACTTTAATTGTGCCCTTTATAACGCACACAGCCAGGTCTGGAGACTCCCTTACACCTTGATACCCATCAAGGTGTGTAAACAACAAGTTGCTTAGTAATTACTTTCTCTTCATAAGTATTGGAAATTCAAATCTTTACATTATTTTATCCAACTTTTAAACTATCGATACATCAGATACAAACCCATAAAATTATATTCTTACAATTTTATTAATTTTGTAATTTCATAAAGAACATAAAACTAGCACTCATATTCTTGCAACAGCGAGTACACGCCACATTTCCGGGTCTCATTCTACAAACAAATTGAAAATAGACAATATTTATAATTTGAGCAAATATAACAATTATTTACAGTAAGTATTGTAAAAATTCAAGAGAGATGGGATGATATAGAATAAAACACATATTTAACAAAACTCTTCTTGGGTAATAAACAATATTAAAAAAACAAAACAAATCTAAAGTTTATTGTTTAAAAACATTTATTTAAGAAATGTGATAATGATTTAAAAAGGAGTGCACCAGGAACTATGAACAATCTACTGTAATATCTCAACTGATAACGAGTAAAATTACTCAACAGTTGAGGCATTGCTTTCAAGTGCCAAAACATTCATTCGCTGACTGACAGAAGTGTTTTGCTGCTTCTTTACATTCAGAAATATCTGTCAAGGATTAGGATTGTGAAACCACTGGCAACATTTCTGTAAAAATTTAGATGTCTTCGCAGTTCCAATTTGTGACCATCATCATTTAAAAATTATATTGTTAAATATACACATGTGGCATTGTTATGATCAAATATTTTACAGAATACAAAATGTATAAATGAGTAAAAAAAGTGTATTGATTATATAACCCCTTCAGAGCCGCAACCATATTAACAAGAGCCCTGCAGGTTCACATTACTTGCTTGATAATGGTGCACACTGTTGTGAATATTTATAAATTGTTTAGCAAATGAAAACACAGTTTGGTAAGCCCATGTCAGCACGCTATTTACTTTTTATGTTTGTGTAACCCCGGGAATACGAGACTAGATGATGGCTCCACTGGGGAGTGCTTGCTGAAACCTCGCATTACAATGCATTTAAACTTTAATCTTTTTTTACTATACAATAAAATAAGAGAATTTTTAAAATTAACTAAAAAAGTTCAACAAAATTTAATGACAAAAGTAAAAAAGTAACACAATTTTGTCACTAAATTTGCATACATCCTGCACTATTTAAAACACTGAACATGGCCTTTATAAAAAGTATTAATAATTTAAAACAACGATTAAAACATAAAATGCAAAATGTCAACTGGAGGAGCGAAAGACAAACACGACGGTAAAATAATGGTACATAAAATATTAGGTCCTGTTTTTGCGCGGCTATTCCTCTCGACACGCAACATGCACTTCACCACTTTTTCTTGTGCTCGTCCATGGACACACCTCCGGGGCCCAGATAGACGATCATCAGGAGCCCTCCAATCACAGAGAGCGTCTGCAAACAATAAGATTGTGACAATTAGGAGCAATGTTCCTCTTGTAGGAGGTACTAGACCAAGGAGTGCTCACCTGGAAGGAGGTACTAAACCGAGCAGCGCTCACTGAAGGAGGTACTAAACCGAGGAGTGTCACCTGGAAGGAGGTACTAAACCAAGAGTGTCACCGGAAGGAGTACTAAACGAGCAGCGCTCACCTGAAGGAGGTACTAAACCGAGGAGTGCTCACTGAGAGTACTAAACCAAGGAGTGCTCACCTGGAAGGAGGTACTAACGAGGAGCGCTCACTGGAAGGCGTATAAACCGAGGAGCGCTCACCTGGAAGGAGGTACTAAACCGAGAAGTGCTCACCTGGAAGGAGTACTAAACGAGGACGCTCACCTGGAAGGAGGTACTAAACCGAGGAGTGCTCACCTGGAAGGAGGTACTAAACCAAGGAGTGCTCACCTGGAAGGAGGTGCTAAACCGAGGAGTGCTACCTGGAAGGAGGTAATAAACGAGGAGCGCTCACCTGGAAGGAGGTACTAAACCAAGGAGTGCTCACCTGAAGGAGGTACAAACCGAGGAGCGCTCACTGGAAGGAGGTAAATAACCGAGGCGCTCACTGAAGGAGGTACTAACCGAGAAATGCTCACCTGGAAGGAGGTACTAAACAAGGAGTGCTCACCTGAAGGAGTGCTAACCGAGAGCGCTCACCTGAAGAGGTACTAGACTAAGGAGTGCTCACCTGAAGAAGTCGTACTTGAGAAACTCTCATGGTTTATAATCCGAATGGCCCACAGCGTTGTGGTACAAGTTGAGCCCCGCCAGTAAGAGGACTAATATGAGAGCACTCAGTTTCGTCTTGTAGCCAATAGTGACCAGAACCATGAGTAAGGACCCCAGGAGGTCCTGTATGATCTACAACACAACAATTTGACACACAAATATCTTATCAACAAATCAAATTGTGCTATCAGACTATGTCAGAGCTATCAAGTTAACATGTAACATTGTTGCACCCTGGGCTGTGAGTTGGCAAAAATGCACCAAATATGACTCTGGCTTCAAAATAAAAACTTATAAAACTATAACAATATATGATAAATTTATCATTTTAATTTTATACTTTTCCTCGACACCTTGGAAATAAAATATTGTGATCGTTGAAAAATATGTATTTGAGATTTTGACGTATGTTGACGCTTCATGAGCTCACGAAACCAACAAAGTGGTCTTCGCAATACCATCTATCTGTAGCGTTGATTAAATGTTATATCTAGAAACTATTTACTGTTATAAACAAAATGGCAACTATCACATTCTCATCAAAATTACTTTGATACTTTGCATAAGGGAAATTTTCTCCGCAAATATTTGAGATATGAAATAGCTTTTAATTCATTGTAAAGTTGTAGTTCTATTAAAAATACAAGTCTTTTATTCGCTATACAACCAATAGTTTGTGAGCTATAATCAAATATGTATACTTTTTAATTCAGATCTTTGAAAATGAATTTGATTCTTACGCTCTTTGGCAAAGATGTTTCTCTTTTATTGATTTGTTAGTACCAGTGTTCCTTATGCCCTAGAATAAGTAACCATGTATATTAATGTTTCTACAACAATGTATCATTTTGTTTCTTTGGTTTGATGAATTTATTCAAACATAAAGTCCCAATGCCAAATAATCTTCCATGAAGTAATTTGTTTTGGAGAACTTCACTGCAGTCAATTTGTTATTTATTACTAAGTGAAACACTTGATCGCGCTCTGAACGAGTCTGAGTCTTCGCAGATTACGAGTTGGCTCAGTGTGATATTGTTGTGTTCAGCGACTCACCTGCAAGAATGAGATTTCGAATCTCAGCAACGTGATGAACATAAACGCAAGAAGGACTCTTCCCGCCAATTGAAGGTAATTTTTGGGTTTATTATCACCTGCAACAAACGACGCTTGGTTTGAATTGTTACCGGTTTACAACAACCTAGTATTGGGGACAAGGATGAGGAGAATGAAATATTAATCTTGATAGCAGAATAATGTGTGATCATCGGCGATATTTGTAAAATTTGTATAGGGTAGGTCTGACCACTTAGCCTAAATATAGTCCACTCACCACGTGAGTTTACTTGGATGACAGCTCAAAAAGTTACTAGAAATAGTCCCTAATGTATCCCTACACCAACAGCTGTGATAAAAACATATGGTAGAGTATGAATGCGATAACCACAGTAATTTAGGCCAATATTATGCCTCAAAGAAATTTTAAAATGGCAATTTTTGATTCACTAAGCTGAAAGAAACACACTATAAACCGATTATTATTATTTAAAAGAAAAACCCTTTAACCTGATTGGTATAAGCTGAAATAAAAAACATTTTAAAGTGATTAGTATGAGATCAAACAATGAGATATTACAAAGTTTTAATACACATTTAGCTTCTAAATATGTAATAATATTTTAGTCAATATAAAAATTACTTTTTTATGGTTTTGGAATGTTACTTATTATATTGCTTGTGAAAGTGTAATTTTAAAGGCGCTCTAACACTGTAGGTTATCAGCGCCTGTACCTTATTCTGACAATGTGGGTGTTCATCGATATCATTGGTGTTGCCTATTTGTACACAAGTTGTAGTTTGCTCGCATCCATCAATAATCCTCTCGGTGTAGTCGACATCTTCACTCCTACTGAAATGAAACACACTCTTTGTAATATACCTGTAGTATTATTACAAACAAATTATATCGAAGATAACCACCTTTTTATAGTTTTAAAAAATATAGCATTATTACCTTTCTGGCATGACAGTTGCATCATGGAACTTGTTTTTTTGTAGTTTGCCCACACCAGCTCAATAGGAACCTCAAAAACCTGGTGTCCGCACTAGCGTTCCATTTCGTCAATCTTGTGCCTGCAGCAATCAAATACATAATATATGCAAATTACTAGGTTTATTTAACAATTAATAATCTTTTATTGAGTAAATTTCATGGTTAAAGATGACTATAAAATACACTGCAATCAATCAAAAACAGGGGCTTAGCAAAAACATGTTTCCTAAAATTGAATAATTATATTGCATTTTAACCAACTATTTCCAGTTTTCTAACACTTTTACATTAAAATTATATTTTCAATACTTTAAGCTGTGTTTTTGATATTAAAATTATTATCCTGTTAACTAAAGATTTCTAAGATCTAAAACTATTTTTTAAGGGATGTGAGGGGGTATGAAAGTAGCTTAACTTTACTGCTCACAATAAATTGTTTATTAATAGCACTAAAATAATGTTCTTAATTGTGGAACCCTCAATGAGGTTAAATCTAAATAAACTCACTGGGATGCTAGTGAAAAATATTCATTATTGATACTGATACTAATATTTGACATTAGTTCTCTACTACCTTTGATACAGTAGTTTCAAGCGTCAACCAATCCAATCATTCCAGAGATGATGATATCCAGGGGTCTTCGGTGATCTGGACCTTATCTTCTTTATACCTGGGTACTCATCAGAATATTAAAACACACAAAAAACTATGCATCAATAAAAAAATACCCTTCCAAATTTTGCCAACCAACCTATCAATTAAATAATTATGAAATTCACAAATTAAAGTTAGCCAAATTAATATGTATTTGAAATAAATAGAAAATATCCATTTAAACAAAGCTATTCTTAAAATGATTAGTAAAATGATTTAGGATGAATTTTTTTTATGTTAATAAGGAAGCTCAATAATTAAGATAAAAAAATAATTGAAATTTAAGTTATAAAGTTATAAAAAGGACCTAACAAACTAGAGACTAAGGTATAAATATAATAAATGTGCACAGTAATAAATTCCATAAAATATAATTGAATTAAACAGTTTTTTATTTATTTGGTGCCAGGCAAAAAGCTTGTTTGCTGTTTTATTCCACTTTAAAAAATTATTTATCACAGCACTTTTACAAAAGGCCTAACAAATATAGCTTCAAAATGGCGACTGACGAATTTAAACCATGTGATTGAACGTGAAGCAAAAAAGT
Organism: Timema cristinae; assembly: GCA_039000515.1. Lineage (NCBI taxonomy): Eukaryota > Metazoa > Arthropoda > Insecta > Phasmatodea > Timematidae > Timema > Timema cristinae. The sequence goes on from JBCFYV010011172.1 coordinate 1,469,205, forward strand.
TATTTACAATGGTGCACCGTTGCAGTGGATAGACATAATTTATTGTGGCGAGGGAGTGATTGACACATCACACTGCCAGATCTTAATGAGTCGTTGTTAACTGACTTTGTGATACTTTTTTTAATCATTATAGACCATAGATTTTCTATGGGGTTCAGGTCCGGTGGAAACTCAGTCATGACGCGTGCATCCATTTGTAGCATTTCTTTCAGAAAATGTGTGTCCACAATATGACCTCATTCTCAGACCAGTACCCAAGTCACTCTGCTGAACATGATTAGTATTCAACTCCTCATTGGTTCTTCTTCGGACACACTCACTGGGTTCTTCACGATTCATTCACCTTTGAAGATCTTGCTCTGTCCATCCACCATTCTTGCTCAGACTTTAATTTCCTCCATTCTTCTCCTCTCACTTGAACACTTTGTTATCTTCTCCTCCCTTAGTCTTTTTCCCTACACACTTCATTTACAACATTTTCTTCGGCATCCTCTCTTTTTCCATCCTCATTACATGGCCATACCACGATATTTTAAAGTAAAATTTCAACAGCTTTCTGGAGTTTCAATGGATATTAAGAAAAGTGCATCAAAGTGTAAAATAAAAGTACCTACCTACCTTCTGCCAATCCAATTTGGTCCGATGAGGCCCCTAGCCCGCAAACCTTCCCTAGTCGGGTGATCACACAGTTCCTGCGACACATCTTGGAACAAATCTCCATTGTTGTTCATTTTATCTTTTCTATTGAAACATTTTTAAGTTTTTGCTTTTGACCAGATTTTCTGGTTCGGTTATGTTGGTACATGTGTCTTGAGTCACTTTGTTTTTTTTTATTTGGCTCACAGATTTCTATGAAATATTTTTTGTTTTGCAATTTCTCTCTGTGAGTTTGTTTTTTTTCCAACAAAAGAAACTGCTAATTTTTCTCGGTGTTAAATCAGCTGCTTTATCCATTCTCATTTTTGCATTTTCAGAGAAATTTAAAGTAATAATATAAATTCTCACTTTCTTTCAAAGTTTCATTTACCTAGAACACTTAATCCAACAATACATTAACAAAGACCAAATTATATAAACAACTATTCACTAAAACAGCACATAAACAACAAATAGTAGAGAATTAGACAAATGTCTGGTCAGAAAGTCAATCAAGAGTTGACAACAGTACTGCCAACAGCAATAATAACAGTAAAAACATCTAATATTTATTTAAAACAAACCAAATATATTATGACCCAAAAATATTCATTATAAGAATGAGGAGCCTTGGGGAGGAAGTTAAGTTTGTGTTTTTTTTATTCAAGTCCAATAATATAGTCACCGTCTGTATATATAAAACAATGACAAGTAAATACGATGTCTGTGATAAAAGATATTAATGTATGCACTGTTTTACACATAATAGATAACATTCCAAAACAAATAATAAGTTCTTTTAATTATGTTTAAAATATTGGTTCGGATTGGGTAAAAAGAAATGATTAAAAGTAATGAAATAGTGTGAGAAAACTTAAGTTTACGTTATTTTAAATGTAAAATATAGCTTGTAATTAAAAAAAACTTAACATTTATAACAAAACAGTGATCGTTTACAAGTGTTGGCAACCCAAAGCCTAAACAAAAGAACTGTCAACTGTCATCCAGGTAAAAAGTTATGGTGAACTTATGTCACTAAGTCTACCAAAGTAAAATATCTTATTTGATGAAATTCAATAATTGAAGTTTTAGTTTTACAAATGAGAGATGTTAGTAATGATTTTTTACACAATTTATGAAAGGCAGGAGTTAGTGCAAGTTATCTCTAGAACATCTGACTCGCACCTAATGAGGGTACACCAGCAAACAAACTCTTGCCCTCCACCCGACTCTCCGCCAGCACCAGAAGAAGAGCACCAATCAGGGCTAAGTTCCGGAACAAGAACTGGAGATCCCACAGGATGCTGTATGCAAATGTCTGGAACACACCATCACTTCATTTCAGTTGATAGAAACGTCAATTTAATGATCGCCATTTGTTAAACGTAAAATATTTTTACCTCAGTAATCTAGACTACTTGCCAGTCTTGTGGTAGTGTTAGATCAGTAGTGTGAGCTACTTGCCAGTCTTGTGGTAATGTTAGATCAGTAGTGTGAGCTACTTGCCAGTCTCATGGTAGTGTTAGATCAGTAGTGTGAGCTACTTGCCAGTCTTGTGGTAATGTTAGATCAGTAGTGTGAGCTACTTGCCAGTCTTGTGTAATGTTAGATCAGTAGTGGTTACTTGCCAGTCTCTGGTAGTGTTAGATCAGTAGTGTGAGCTACTTGCCAGTCTTGTGGTAGTGTTAGATCAGTAGTGTGAGCTACTTGCCAGTCTCATGGTAATGTTAGATCAGTAGTGTGTGAGCTACTTGCCAGTTTGTGGTAATGATTAGATCAGTAGTGTGAACTAATTGCCAGTCTCGTGTAATGTTAGATCAGTAGTGTGTGAGCTACTTGCCAGTCTTGTGGTATGTTAGATCAGTAGTGATGTGAGACTTCTTGACCTATGTCTTGTGGTAATGTTAGATCAGTATGTGTGAGCTACTTGCCAGTCTCATGGTAATGTAATCAGTAGTGTGAGCTACTTGCCAGTCTTGTGGTAATGTTAGATCAGTAGTGTGTGAGCTATTGCCAGTCTTGTGTAATGTTAGATCAGTATGTGTGAGCTATCTTGCCAGTCTTATGTAATGTTAGATCAGTAGTGTGAGCTACTTGCAGTCTGTGGTAAGTGTTAGATCAGTAGTGTGAACTAATTGCCAGTTCTGTGGTAATGTTAGATCATTAGTGTGTGAGCTACTTGCCAGTCTCGTGGTAGTTAGTTAGTAGTTGTGTGAGCTACTTGCCAGTCTTGTGGTAGTGTTAGATCAGTAGTGTGTGAGCTACTTGCAGTCTTGGTAATTAGTCAGTAGTGTGAGCTACTTGCCAGTTCATGGTATGTAGATCAGTGTGAGCTACTTGCAGTCTGTGGTAATGTTAATCAGTAGTGTGAACTATTGCAGTTGTGTATGTTAAATCAGTAGTGTGTGAGCTACTTGCAGTTTGTGGTAATGTATAGATCAGTAGTGTGTGAGCTACTTGCAGTCTTGGTAGTGTTAGATCAGTGTGTGAGCTACTTGCAGTCTCTGGTATTTAGATCAGTAGTGTGAGCTACTTGCCATCTATGTAAGTTAATCAGTAGTGTGACTACTGCCAGTCTCGTGGTAATGTTAATCATAGTGTGAACTACTTGCAGTCTGTGGTATGTTAATCAGTAGTGTGTGAGCTACTTGCCAGTCTGTGTAATGTTAGATCAGTAGTGTGACTACTTGCAGTCATGGTATGTTAGATCATAGTGTGACTACTTGCCAGTCTCTGTAATGTTAGATCAGTAGTGTGAGCTACTTGCCATTCATGGTATGTTAGATCGTAGTGTGTGAGCTACTGCAGTTTGTGGTATGTTAGATCATAGTGTGACTACTTGCCAGTCTTGTGGTATGTTAGATCGTAGTGTTGAGCTATTGCCAGTCTTGGTAATGTTAATCAGTATGTGTGACTACTTGCCAGTCTTGTGTAATGTAATCATAGTGTGAACTACTTGCCAGTCTTGGTAATGTTGATCAGTATGTGTGACTACTTGCCATCTTGTAATTTAGATCAGGTGTGTGAGCTACTTGCTATCTTGTGGTAATGTTAGTCATATGTGAACTATTGCAGTTCATGGTAATGTTAGATCAGTAGTGTGTGAGCTACTTGCAGTTGTGGTATGTTAGATCAGTAGTGTGAGCTACTTGCCAGTCTTGTGGTAATGTTAGATCAGTATGTGTGAGCTACTTGCCAGTCTTGTGTAATGTTGATCAGTAGTGTGAGCTACTTGCCAGTTTGGTAGTGTTAGATCAGTAGTGTGTGAGCTACTTGCCAGTCTGTGGTAATGTTAGATCAGTATGTGTGAGCTATTGCCAGTCTTATGTAATGTTTGATCAGTAGTGTGAGCTACTTGCCAGTCTCGTGGTAGTGTTAGATCAGTAGTGTGTGAGCTACTTGCCAGTCTTGTGGTATGTTAGATCAGTAGTGTGTGAGCTACTTGCCAGTCTTGGTAATGTTAGATCAGTAGTGTGTGAGCTACTTGCCAGTCTTTGGTATGTTAGATCAGTATGTGTGAGCTACTTGCCAGTCTCGTGGTAATGTTAGATCAGTAGTGTGTGAGCTACTTGCCAGTCTCATGGTATGTTAGATCAGTAGTGTGTGAGCTACTTGCAGTCTTGTGGTAATGTTAGATCATAGTGTGAACTAATTGCCAGTCTGTGGTAATGTTAGATCAGTATGTGTGAGCTACTTGCAGTCTGTGGTATGTTAGATCAGTAGTGTGTGAGCTACTTGCTAGTCTTGTGGTAATGTTAGATCAGTAGTGTGTGAGCTACTTGCAGTCTGTGGTATATTAGATCAGTAGTGTGAGCTACTTGCCAGTCTATGGTAGTGTAATAGTAGTGTGAGTATCAGTTGTAGTGTAATCAGTGTGACTACTTGCCAGCTTGTGGTAGTGTTAAATCAGTAGTGTTGACTACTTGCCAGTCTCGTGGTAATGTTAGATCAGTAGTGTGTGAACTACTTGCCAGTCTTGTGGTATGTTAGATCAGTAGTGTGAGCTACTTGCCAGTCTGTGGTAATGTTAGATCAGTAGTGTGTGAGCTACTTGCCAGTCTCATGGTAATGTTAGATCAGTAGTGTGTGAGCTACTTGCTAGTCTTGTGGTAATGTTAGATCAGTAGTGTGTGAGCTACTTGCCAGTCTTGTGTAATGTTAGATCAGTAGTGTTGAGCTACTTGCCAGTCTCGTGGTAATGTTGGATCAGTAGTGTTGAACTACTTGCCAGTCTTGTGGTAAATTTTAGATCAGGTGTGTGAGCTACTTGCCAGTCTTGTGGTAATGTTAGATCAGTAGTGTGAGCTACTTGCCAGTCTTGGTAATGTTAGATCAGTAGTGTGTGAGCTACTTGCCAGTCTTGTGGTAATGTTAGATCAGTAGTGTTGAGCTACTTGCCAGTCTTGTGGTAATGTTAGATCAGTAGTGTGTGAGCTACTTGCCAGTCTCATGGTAAGTTAGATCAGTAGTGTGAGCTACTTGCCAGTCTCTGGTAATGTTAGATCAGTATGTGTGAGCTACTTGCCAGTCTTGTGGTAATGTTAGATCATGTGTGACTACTTGCCAGTCTGTGGTAATGTTAGATCAGTAGTGGTGAGCTATTGCCAGTCTCATGGTATGTTAGATCAGTATGTGTGAGCTACTTGCCAGTCTTGGTAATGTTAAGATCAGTAGTGTGTGAACTACTTGCCAGTCTCTGGTAATGTTAGATCAGTAGTGTTGAGCTACTTGCCAGTCCATGGTAGTGTTAGATCAGTAGTGTGTGAGCTACTTGCAGTCTCTGTGGTAATGTTAGATCAGTAGTGTGTGAGCTACTTGCCAGTCTCATGGTAATGTTAGATCAGTAGTGTGAGCTACTTGCCAGTCTGTGGTAATGTTAGATCAGTAGTGTGTGAGCTACTTGCCAGTCTTGTGGTAATGTTAGATCAGTATGTTGAGCTACTTGCCAGTCTGTGTAGTTAATCAGTAGTGTGACTATTGCCAGTCTCGTGGTAATGTTAGATCAGTAGTGTGACTACTTGCCAGTCTTGTGGAAATTTTAGATCAAGGTGGTGAGCTACTTGCCAGTCTTGTGGTAATGTTAGATCAGTAGTGTGTGAGCTACTTGCCAGTCTTGGTAATGTTAGATCAGTAGTGTGTGAGCTACTTGCCAGTCTTGTGTAATGTTAGATCAGTAGTGTGTGAGCTACTTGCCAGTCTTGTGGTAATGTTAGATCAGTAGTGTTGAGCTACTTGCCAGTCTTGTGGTAATGTTAGATCAGTAGTGTGTGAGCTATTGCCAGTCTCATGGTATGTTAGATCAGTAGTGTGTGAGCTACTTGCCAGTCTTGTGGTAATGTTAGATCAGTAGTGTGTGAGCTACTTGCCAGTCTTGTGGTAATGTTAGATCAGTAGTGTTGAGCTACTTGCCAGTCTATGGTAATGTTAGATCAGTAGTGTGTGAGTACTTGCCAGTCTTGTGGTAATGTTAGATCAGTATGTGTGTGAGCTACTTGCCAGTCTATGGTAATGTTAGATCAGTAGTGTGTGAGCTACTTGCCAGTCTCATGGTAATGTTAGATCAGTAGTGTGTGAGCTACTTGCCAGTCTTGTGGTAATGTTAGATCAGTAGTGTTTGAGCTACTTGCCAGTTCATGTGTAATGTAGATCAGTAGTGTGAGCTACTTGCCAGTCTTGTGGTAATGTTAGATCAGTAGTGTGTGAGCTACTTGCCAGTCTCATGGTAATGTTAGATCAGTAGTGTGTGAGCTACTTGCCAGTCTTGTGGTAATGTTAGATCAGAGTGTGAGCTACTTGCCAGTCTTGTGGTAATGTTAGATCAGTAGTGTGAGCTACTTGCCAGTCTTGTGGTAATGTTAGATCAGTAGTGTGTGAGATACTTGCCATCTTTGGTAGTGTTAGATCAGTAGTGTGTGAGCTACTTGCCAGTCTCATGGTAATGTTAGATCAGTAGTGTGTGAGATACTTGCCAGTCTTGTGGTAATGTTAGATCAGTAGTGTGAGATACTTGCCAGTCTTGTGGTAATGTTAGATCAGTAGTGTGAGCTACTTGCCAGTCTTGTGGTAATGTTAGATCAGTAGTGTGTGAGCTACTTGCCAGTCTTGTGGTAATGTTAGATCAGTAGTGTGAGCTACTTGCCACAATCTAAACTCCAAACTAGGCCTATGTACCTAACCTGCAAGACCACGATAAAGAAGAGCACTCCGCAGGCAATGGGTACTTTGAATCTTCCAATGACCATGACACATCCTCCCAGCTGACCAATAAGGTTTACAAGGACGAACATTGTGGCGAGGACCTTTCCGCAGCCCCAGGACATATCCATGTACTCTCTCTGCTCTGACCATTGTACCCACATACGGATACCGTCTTCCAAGAAGGTGGAGATGAGACACAACCTCGCCACTGTTGGTAGAACGTGTTTCCCATGCCTCAGAACCTGACAAACACATCAACAATACTTCTAAACAAAATGATGAGTTGCGATTGGTTGACGAACAGAACCTCACAGTAAAACTAAAGTAGGACAAGTTAACCTAGCAGTTAATAAATAGTTAACGCCACCACAAGACAATAAATTGTACAAACTTTCTAGCGTTAAATACGGGAAGATGGGGTTTAATAGAAGTTTTGTTATCAATAAATTACCTGGTCGGCTAAATCTTCTGCTTTAGTAATCCAGGGATTTTGAGAAGCCATGATGGCAACAGCTGTCCTTGCGTCGTGTTGTGTGATGTGGAGTTTTGACAAGAGCATCACATCCGTTTGAACGCCAGAGTTATTATTTCATTCAGCAATATTAATAAATAATTTTTATTTTTAAAGTAACATTTAGTTATTAAATATTATCAATATTTTTTAATTTGTCTATTTTCAAATATAATTAAAAAAGTAGTATTAAAATAATAAAGATATACAAATGCCTCTATGACTTTGTTTGATGCTGCCAACAGTAGATTCTTCTTAACACAGAATAAAAATCCTTAAATCCTATTTATGAAATTTCGTCACACAATCCATTATTATATAAAATACAATTTGAAAAGTGTATAAGCTCGGAAAGCTGTACTAAATGAGATTGAAAATAATATATACATATATATTTGATTCTATCTTTTATACTTAGTGACTATCTTTTATGTATATTCTTTGGAAAGGTCAACATGTTGGGTTATCACTTGAAGGCCACGTGCTTTTGTGACTGGAAAATGGTGAGTGTTTATGAAGGTTGTTTGATATATTCTCTAATCAATTACATAATTGTAATTTTTTTATCGAGGTCCGGCACAATCAATCAGTCATGCGGGACATATTTGCAAAGGCAAGAATGGTGAAGGAAGGCATCACTTCTGCAATCTCATCCAAATGCAGAATTGGTGATACAACTGATTATCAAGTAAGTAATCAATTTAAATGTTTGGACTTGGGACAATTTTTTTTATTCTTAACAATGTATACAAATAAAATAAAAATAGGCGAGGCATTAATTGAATAATATTTTGGTCAAGTTTAGAAGAAAAAAATGTTATTCACTAGGAATAAACTTGTTTATTTTCATTTCATGAAACATCAATACAGATTTATGTTGAATTTAACAAAGTGTAGAGTTAATAAGTTTGGATTTTTTTTTCAAATAGTTTTGATGCTCGTCACATACTGATTTTAAAATGTAATATTAAAAAAGCTCCATCAGCCAGCACTTGTAACACGGTTAACATGAAACACTGTGAGATGTATCGTCTAGTAGTGAGCCATGTTACATGACACATTGTGAGATGTATCGTCTAGTAGTGAGCCATGTTACATGAAACACTGTGAGATGTATCGTGTAGTAGTGAGCCATGTTACATGAAACATTGTGAGATGTATCGTCTTGTAGTGAGCCATGTTACATGACACACTGTGAGATGTATTGTCTAGTAGTGAGCCATGTTTCATGAAATACTGTGAGATGTATCGTCTAGTAGTGAGCCATGTTACATGAAACACTGTGAGATGTATTGTCTAGTAGTGAGCCATGTTACATGACACACTGTGAGATGTATTGTCTAGTAGTGAGCCATGTTACATGACACACTGTGAGATGTATTGTCTAGTAGTGAGCCATGTTACATGAAACATTGTAGATGTATCGTCTAGTAGTGAGCCATGTTACATGAAACACTGTGAGATGTATTGTCTAGTAGTGAGCCATGTTACATGACACACTGTGAGATGTATTATCTAGTAGTGAGCCATGTTACATGAAACATTGTGAGATGTATCGTCTAGTAGTGAGCCATGTTACATGAAACATTGTGAGATGTATCGTCTAGTAGTGAGCCATGTTACATGAAACATTGTGAGATGTATCGTCTAGTAGTGAGCCATGTTACATGAAACACTGTGAGATGTATCGTCTAGTAGTGAGCCATGTTACATGAAACACTGTGAGATGTATCGTCTAGTAGTGAGCCATGTTACATGAAACACTGTGAGATGTATTATCTAGTAGTGAACCATGTTACATGACACACTGTGAGATGTATCGTGTAGTAGTGAGCCATGTTACATGACACACTGTGAGATGTATCGTGTAGTAGTGAGCCATGTTACATGAAATACTGTGAGATGTATCGTCTAGTAGTGAGCCATGTTACATGACACACTGTGAGATGTATCGTGTAGTAGTGAGCCATGTTACATGAAATACTGTGAGATGTATCGTCTAGTAGTGAGCCATGTTACATGAAACACTGTGAGATGTATCGTCTAGTAGTGAGCTATGTTACATGAAACATTGTGAGATGTATCATCTAGTAGTGAGCCATGTTACATGAAACATTTGTGAGATGTATTGTCTAGTAGTGAGCCATGTTACATGAAACATTTGTGAGATGTATCGTGTAGTAGTGAGCCATGTTACATGAAACATTGTGAGATGTATTATCTAGTAGTGAGCCATGTTACATGAAACACTGTGAGATGTATTATCTAGTAGTGAACCATGTTACATGAAACATTGTGAGATGTATTGTCTAGTAGTGAGCCATGTTACATGACACACTGTGAGATGGATCGTGTAGTAGTGAGCTATGTTACATGACACATTGTGAGATGTATCGTCTAGTAGTGAGCCATGTTACATGAAACACTGTGAGATGTATTATCTAGTAGTGAACCATGTTACATGAAACATTGTGAGATGTATTGTCTAGTAGTGAGCCATGTTACATGACACACTGTGAGATGTATCGTGTAGTAGTGAGCCATGTTACATGACACACTGTGAGATGTATCGTGTAGTAGTGGGCCATGTTACATGAAATACTGTGAGATGTATCGTCTAGTAGTGAGCCATGTTACATGAAACATTGTGAGATGTATCGTCTAGTAGTGAGCCATGTTACATGACACATTGTGAGATGTATCGTGTAGTAGTGAGCCATGTTACATGACACACTGTGAGATGTATCGTGTAGTAGTGAGCCATGTTACATGAAATACTTTGAGATGTATCGTCTAGTAGTGAGCCATGTTACATGAAACACTGTGAGATGTATCGTCTAGTAGTGAGCCATGTTACATGAAACATTGTGAATGTATCGTCTAGTAGTGAGCCATGTTACATGAAACATTGTGAGATGTATCGTGTAGTAGTGAGCCATGTTACATGAAATACTGTGAGATGTATCGTCTAGTAGTGAGCCATGTTACATGAAACATTGTGAGATGTATCGTCTAGTAGTGAGCCATGTTACATGACACACTGTGAGATGTATCGATGTATCGTGTAGTAGTGAGCCATGTTACATGACACACTGTGAGATGTATCGTGTAGTAGTGAGCCATGTTACATGAAATACTGTGAGATGTATCGTCTAGTAGTGAGCCATGTTACATGAAACATTGTGAGATGTATCGTCTAGTAGTGAGCCATGTTACATGAAACATTGTGAGATGTATCGTGTAGGAGTGAGCCCGGTTCTGTGATGTTCAGGAGGTGATCAAGATACTCAACACACTACAGACCAATGCGGCCGTGCTACAAGAGAACAGAAAGAGGGGCAAAGCCTCACACAATGTGCAGGCCACCAACATCGAAGATACAGCAAAATACCTCTCAAGGTTTGTCAATGTAATACATTGCAATAATCCCCCAAGGAGGGTGACTCGGTAACGAAGGGCCCCACACTCACATCAGTGTATCTGAAAAGATCCGAGTCCTAAAACAAACTATTCTAGAAGTTGTCTTCTTTTGACCATATCACCGGTTCTATTGGGACACCTCTCTATCAGAAGAATTCACTTATGGTGTGTTCAGGCCTTGTTGTTTAGGCTATCTACAAACAGCCTACATCACTATTTAGACACATAAAAAAGAGCCTTTTGTCCAAACGTTTGTATCCGGTAACCCAGGCTATCTATTTGTAATTCCATACCTGGCTCAGAGTGGTGGTAACATTGGAGGATGTTACTTTATGAAGGTTAAGTCAAACATCAATTCAAAATATGTCAGAATCTAGGTGTAGTAAATATATATTGGGCATAAACAAGAACTTTTTTAACGTCAATTTTATTCTTGCAGTTGATCCAGAAGACAAAAATGATTTAAAAATGAATGTTAGTGTTAACAAAAATACAGGACATTTCATTTTTCAAAGGCTGCGTTGTATTGATATTTGGTTGCCATGGTAACCAGCTTTTCACTCATTGCAAGGAGATTAAAACACAGGGATAACAAAATTGTATTAATAATGATCTTCTTTACCTGCACCCCATTCTAATATCCACTTCTTTGTACGATCTCAAACAAAAAATGTTCTGTTTACCATTATCTGTAGCCTATTTCAATCAAATATATTGGTAAACTACTTGAATATTAATATAGTATCAAAATTTAACCTCCCATAGAACTTTACATTTTAAAATCACCGGTCTCATTATTTTGTTTGCCACTTCTTCACACAGAGTAGTAAATAATACGCCCCAAAGAAATGGATCTCAATTTAAGCTTTTGACAAAAACATTCTCAAATTTGGTTATTTTTTAATTTTTGTGTATTTTTCTGTTGTCATATCTATAAAAAAACGTAAAGCTAAAAATGTGTAACTTTTTTACAGATATCCTCTGTTAGGGTGATCATCGGCACCAAATTTCATGATGGTTCTAGCATCCGAAACCTTCCCTAGGTCCATGTCAGAACGTTGTACAGCTCCGATTAGAGTACTAATTGGAGAGAGGTCCAACTAGAGTACTAATTGGAGAGAGCTCAGACTAGAGTACTAATTGGAGAGAGCTCAGACTAGAGTACTAATTGGAGAGAGCTCCGATAAGAGTACTAATTGGAGAGGTCCAACTAGAGTACTAATTGGAGAGAGCTCAGACTATAGTACTAATTGGAGAGAGCTCAGACTAGAGTACTAATTGGAGAGAGGTCCGTCTAGAGTACTAATTGGAGAGAGCTCTGACTAGAGTACTAATTGGAGAGATGTCCGTCTAGAGTACTAATTGGAGAGAGCTCTGACTAGAGTACTAATTGGAGAGATGTCCGTCTAGAGTACTAATTGGAGAGAGCTCAGACTAGAGTACTAATTGGAGAGAGCTCTGACTAGAGTACTAATTGGAGAGATGTCCGTCTAGAGTACTAATTGGAGAGAGCTCAGACTAGAGTACTAATTGGAGAGAGCTCAGACTAGAGTACTAATTGGAGAGAGGTCCAACTAGAGTACTAATTGGAGAGATGTCCGTCTAGAGTACTAATTGGAGAGAGCTCTGACTAGAGTACTAATTGGAGAGATGTCCGTCTAGAGTACTAATTGGAGAGAGCTCTGACTATAGTACTAATTGCAGAGAGGTCCGTCTAGAGTACTAATTGGAGAGATGTCCGTCTAGAGTACTAATTGGAGAGAGCTCTGACTAGAGTACTAATTGGAGAGATGTCCGTCTAGAGTACTAATTGGAGAGAGGTCCAACTAGAGTACTAATTGGAGAGAGCTCAGACTATAGTACTAATTGGAGAGAGCTCAGACTAGAGTACTAATTGGAGAGAGGTCCGTCTAGAGTACTAATTGGAGAGAGCTCTGACTAGAGTACTAATTGGAGAGATGTCCGTCTAGAGTACTAATTGGAGAGAGCTCAGACTAGAGTACTAATTGGAGAGAGCTCAGACTAGAGTACTAATTGGAGAGAGGTCCAACTAGAGTACTAATTGGAGAGATGTCCGTCTAGAGTACTAATTGGAGAGAGCTCTGACTAGAGTACTAATTGGAGAGATGTCCGTCTAGAGTACTAATTGGAGAGAGCTCAGACTAGAGTACTAATTGGAGAGAGCTCAGACTAGAGTACTAATTGGAGAGGTCCAACTAGAGTACTAATTGGAGAGATGTCCGTCTAGAGTACTAATTGGAGAGAGCTCTGACTAGAGTACTAATTGGAGAGATGTCCGTCTAGAGTACTAATTGGAGAGAGCTCTGACTATAGTACTAATTGCAGAGAGGTCCGTCTAGAGTACTAATTGGAGAGATGTCCGTCTAGAGTACTAATTGGAGAGAGCTCTGACTAGAGTACTAATTGGAGAGATGTCCGTCTAGAGTACTAATTGGAGAGAGCTCAGACTAGAGTACTAATTGGAGAGAGCTCTGACTAGAGTACTAATTGGAGAGATGTCCGTCTAGAGTACTAATTGGAGAGAGCTCAGACTAGAGTACTAATTGGAGAGAGCTCAGACTAGAGTACTAATTGGAGAGAGGTCCAACTAGAGTACTAATTGGAGAGATGTCCGTCTAGAGTACTAATTGGAGAGAGCTCTGACTAGAGTACTAATTGGAGAGATGTCCGTCTAGAGTACTAATTGGAGAGAGCTCTGACTATAGTACTAATTGCAGAGAGGTCCGTCTAGAGTACTAATTGGAGAGAGCTCAGACTAGAGTACTAATTGGAGAGAGCTCTGACTAGAGTACTAATTGGAGAGAGCTCTGACTAGAGTACTAATTGGAGAGAGGTCCAACTAGAGTACTAATTGGAGAGAGCTCAGACTATAGTACTAATTGGAGAGAGCTCAGACTAGAGTACTAATTGGAGAGAGGTCCAACTAGAATACTAATTGGAGAGAGCTCAGACTAGAGTACTAATTGGAGAGAGCTCCGATAAGAGTACTAATTGGAGAGAGGTCCAACTAGAGTACTAATTGGAGAGAGCTCAGACTATAGTACTAATTGGAGAGAGCTCAGACTAGAGTACTAATTGGAGAGAGGTCCGTCTAGAGTACTAATTGGAGAGAGCTCTGACTAGAGTACTAATTGGAGAGATGTCCGTCTAGAGTACTAATTGGAGAGAGCTCTGACTAGAGTACTAATTGGAGAGATGTCCGTCTAGAGTACTAATTGGAGAGAGCTCAGACTAGAGTACTAATTGGAGAGAGCTCTGACTAGAGTACTAATTGGAGAGATGTCCGTCTAGAGTACTAATTGGAGAGAGCTCAGACTAGAGTACTAATTGGAGAGAGCTCAGACTAGAGTACTAATTGGAGAGAGGTCCAACTAGAGTACTAATTGGAGAGATGTCCGTCTAGAGTACTAATTGGAGAGAGCTCTGACTAGAGTACTAATTGGAGAGATGTCCGTCTAGAGTACTAATTGGAGAGAGCTCTGACTATAGTACTAATTGCAGAGAGGTCCGTCTAGAGTACTAATTGGAGAGATGTCCGTCTAGAGTACTAATTGGAGAGAGCTCTGACTAGAGTACTAATTGGAGAGATGTCCGTCTAGAGTACTAATTGGAGAGAGCTCAGACTAGAGTACTAATTGGAGAGAGCTCTGACTAGAGTACTAATTGGAGAGATGTCCGTCTAGAGTACTAATTGGAGAGAGCTCAGACTAGAGTACTAATTGGAGAGAGCTCAGACTAGAGTACTAATTGGAGAGAGGTCCAACTAGAGTACTAATTGGAGAGATGTCCGTCTAGAGTACTAATTGGAGAGAGCTCTGACTAGAGTACTAATTGGAGAGATGTCCGTCTAGAGTACTAATTGGAGAGAGCTCTGACTATAGTACTAATTGCAGAGAGGTCCGTCTAGAGTACTAATTGGAGAGAGCTCAGACTAGAGTACTAATTGGAGAGAGCTCTGACTAGAGTACTAATTGGAGAGAGGTCCGTCTAGAGTACTAATTGGAGAGAGCTCTGACTAGAGTACTAATTGGAGAGAGCTCAGACTAGAGTACTAATTGGAGAGAGCTCTTGACTATAGTACTAATTGCAGAGAGGTCCGTCTAGAGTACTAATTGGAGAGAGCTCAGACTAGAGTACTAATTGGAGAGAGCTCTGACTAGAGTACTAATTGGAGAGAGGTCCGTCTAGAGTACTAATTGGAGAGAGCTCAGACTAGAGTACTAATTGGAGAGAGCTCTGACTAGAGTACTAATTGGAGATAGCTCAGACTAGAGTGCTAATTGGAGAGAGCTCTGACTAGAGTACTAATTGGAGAGAGGTCCGTCTAGAGTACTAATTGGAGAGAGCTCAGACTAGAGTACTAATTGGAGAGAGCTCTGACTAGAGTACTAATTGGAGAGAGGTCCAACTAGAGTACTAATTGCAGAGAGCTCTGACTAGAGTGCTAATTGGAGAGAGCTCTGACTAGAGTGCTAATTGCAGAGAGCTCTGACTAGAGTGCTAATTGGAGAGAGCTCTGACTAGAGTACTAATTGGAGAGAGGTCCGACTAGAGTACTAATTGGAGAGAGGTCCGTCTAGAGTACTAATTGCAGAGAGGTTTGGAATTGACATAACGATAAAGTATTTCAAAGATACATATACATTTATTGAAAACAAAGCAAATAATATACATGAAGGTATTTACATCAAGTGGGTCGCTGCGGTGTAAACACAAACCAGCTAAATGAGGGAAACCAAATGTAACATGGCTGAGGCTTGTATTGCAATAAACAAAGATGCATTATATTATGTTTAAACTAACTACTTAGTTTCATTTTAGAACACGTTTATTCAAAATAAAAATCATGTGAAAAGCTTGATGTGTAGGGCTAACCAGAACCATTAGTTCATTCAAGTGATATGGACAGCTCTCTTAGTGTAGGTCACAATCCAATTGCATCTACTCATGTCCATACTGGATCTGAACATGTTCACTACATTAAATGTAAAAAGGCTTCTGATATGTTGGTACGTGTCTCTTCTTTTATGTTGCGGATTCGTCCGGTTAGCGAGTTGGTTCCGTGGATCTTTAAAATGTAATTTCTACGAACCCATGCAAATTCATTTTGTGTTAACTTGGAGGATGTACCAGGTCCATGTGGGTGGAAAAATTGTATATAACAATAATCTTGTTCC
This sequence comes from Timema cristinae, assembly GCA_039000515.1. Classification (NCBI taxonomy): domain Eukaryota; kingdom Metazoa; phylum Arthropoda; class Insecta; order Phasmatodea; family Timematidae; genus Timema; species Timema cristinae. Next base: position 1,485,168 of record JBCFYV010011172.1, read on the forward strand.
TCGTTTGTCTCTTTTACATCTCCATCACTTACACAGGCAACATAATCATTGACTTTACGCTGTGGTTCCACAAAACTAACTGTATGATAGGTCAGTGTCAGTATTTGTAATGACAGAACTATCAACTAGAACAAAAGTATTTTGAGTGCAGAAGGTGTACGTTTCACTGACTGACAGTTAGTGTGGGACCTCCACATGTTCGCTGTAAGCGCTTTAGCAACTAAACATTTGACAGAACCTGCCACTACACCATCAAAATCATACTTATGATGGCACACATTGTAAAAGTTTTATAGACCGGCAGTACAGTCAGAAGTTCATAATGGCTGCAATGAGGCTTGTTGATTTACCTAGTGGTGACTTTGGGTTTCATCTTGAACAATGAAAGTCTCCTTTTACCACACACATTCATAACAACTGAGTTCTTCTTTTCATTTTATTAATTACTCAGATTGATACTTTGCAATAAAGTGATGCTCCTTGAGAATTTATAATCTGTCCATTAAGTTTTGAATGAACTCATCATAGGGTTGAACTGTCTGAAGTATCAGTTGTAGGCCATTGTTGGTCCGCACATCAGGTCTGGAGTAACTCCTGCTGAATATACATTCTTCACTGCTCATCTCATACTCCATACTTTCAAGAAGTTCATTACATACTTTAACTTTCTCGTGAATGGAACAAACATCAAGAATACACCATTTTGAATGTTGGATTTACTTTGACAAACACAATGTAAAGTTCTTCCAGATTGCATAACATTAAGTGCTTTTGCTGGTGAGCATCGCCCTCATTCTCTAGATGACCAGAGATAAAGTCTGCTATTGTCATTGTTTTCATAAAACATCATCACTTCACATGTTTCCGACACTTTCTTATCACATACTCTGTGGCTTCAAATTCTTTACAAATTGTAGGTATTGATCAAGAGGCTGGCAGCAGACTCAAAATATTAATTCATGACTAAGTTGTTTTATTTTCACACATGTTATAACAAGAAGTGGTCATACTTTGTTCACTTCTGAAATACCCTCCTCCTTACTCATCAGTCACTATCACATTCTTTGTTACAATAATTTTGTAGAATTTTGTTTTTACATGTGGGGCAAACTGATTGCCCAGAAATGAGTTTAACACCCTGAGTTTTTTCTGAAGATATTTCTCTTAAACTTCTATTGATAGTTTGCTTGTAGAATTTGAATGGATCACAGCATTTGACACCAAATATAATCATAGTTTTCTTCAAATATTTAATTTCATGATAATTGCACAGAGAATGAACCCTCAGATCTCTCTCATTAAATTCACTAATGTTTTTTGTATTTTCTGTCACTGGCAAAATTGTTATCTTATGGCACTATCATTTGAAAATATACCTACAGAGTACTCCATATTTTATGTACAGTAAATAGCACTAGTATCAAACTACTTCCAACCCAAGAACTAAATACTTAATGGAAGCTACAAACATATTGCAGTACACACAATGCTGCTGAGTGTGCCAGTCTGAACCTGTCAGAGCTGTGACCTTGACAGCAGTACATTCCACTCATCCTCCCAGCTATCAAACTGCCAGTCTGAACCTGTCAGAGCTGTGACCTTGACAGCAGTACATTCCACTCATCCTCCCAGCTAACAAACTGCCAGTCTGAACCTGTCAGAGCTGTGACCTTGACAGCAGTACATTCCACTCATCCTCCCAGCTAACAAACTGCCAGTCTGAACCTGTCAGAGCTGTGACCTTGACAGCAGTACATTCCACTCATCCTCCCAGCTAACAAACTGCCAGTCTGGCAGAAGAATATTGTAGTCCTTGCTTCCTCTCAATTGTCCACTAATACAACCAACTACATCACTTGGAACTACCTTACTTTAGTAACACCTGATTTTTATTTTAAATAAATGTGTTCTAAAATCAAACTATAAATTGTCAAGTAGTTGGTTTAAACATAACTAGGCTAAACACAATCATGACATTTGGTGGTGATACAGTAGCCCCATGGCTTCTTTGGTGCTGACTGACAGCTCACAGCTGACTTCTGACAGTCAACATTCAGATATATACCTAAATTTTGACTGTCAGAAGTGACAGCTGCTAAATACATGTTTTTGCAGATCATATGGTTTGGCGTAGGTATACATAATTTGATCTGGTAACTTTTCAAAGCTTTTAGCTGTTAGCTGTGAGCTGTCAGCTAGCACCAAAGAAGCCATGGGGCTACTTTAGTCACACTAACAGAGGCTATCCACAAAAAATTTACACATTTTTAGCTTTACTTCTTTTTTAGATATGACAACTGAAAATACACAAAAATTTAAAAAAATAACCAAATTTGAGAATGTTTTTGTCAAAAGAATAAATTCAGATCCATCTCTTTGGGGCGTATCATTTACTACTCTGTGTGAAGAAGTGGCAAACAAAATAACGAGACTGGTGATTTTAAAATTAAAACCTCCTTAACTAACCAATGATACAGAAGGCCCAAATAGAAACAGAAAATTAAACAATCAGAGTAAGTAATTTGAGTGAAATCAGTTACAATAGCCCGAGAACAGACTACTGTTCCTCAGCACACGCAACTCACCCTGTTGCGCAAATAGTTACAAGACGGCCGTCCTTTGTGCCCCATCTTATAAACCTCATAGCAACTAAAACATAAATAAATAACCTAATGATACTCTTAAGATTCAGATGGACACCTACTATATAAGAACGGTAAAGTTGTGCACTCTATTGCTTAGAAAATATGCATAGTAACAACATGTTTTGTTTTTTATTATATTAAACTTGTAAATTTAAAATGAACTATATTAATAAAAAAAAAGTTACATATTAATATTTATTTTTTTACAATAAGACTTAATTTCAATTAAATTTAAATTAAATAAAACATGAAATATAAGAATATAGTTTTGAAGTTATCATATTATTATAAAGAATAAGATAATGTTCTATCATACACGACAAATATTTACAATACAATAATGGGTACAAAATTGTTATTTTCAAATTAAATCATGTCTGGACTGTTGAAAAAGTTCAGTAGCTGCCTGGTAGAATGCTCTGTCTTCAGAAGCGCCTCCCCCTCTCAACCCCAACCCCTCTTTGGCATTCACTATCTTTTCATCTTTTTTTTTCTGTAAGCCATGCTTCTCCCCCTTCCCTTCCCGCGTTTATTACCCCTTCAGGTAAACCCCGGACTGGACACTAACTGTCTGTCACCTTGTTACTACTATTACCTCCAAACCTCAGTTTTTGAAAATGTTCCTTTTGATGTATTTACATGATATAATTGTTTATTTATAGAGTAGGCTTGATTCTGTTTACCTTATCAATAATTTGTGTAACAATCTACAGTTTCTTTGATTAGATACAAACTTTTTGTAGAGAAATTATGTTTTTAGCAAAGAAAAATATTCTAGGCGATACTCCCGCAAGGGAAACAGAAAATCTGTGTTACTCAGCAGGAAACCAGCTAAAAAAAATTAAAACACTAAGAGAAACACTACCAAAGGAAAAAGCAAGTTAAAAAAATACCCACTTTATTACTATTTTGTTTAGTGTTGGTGTTTGTAGCATATATATTACCCCACCAGTGGTTGATTAGACTAATATGCTAGTATAGCATTGCACTCTATCGCTGTTGTCGGTGAGGTTAAGGTTCGAATCTCGTCCAGGTGAAATAGAGGGGCTTATCACATGTGATTTATCAGTGGTTTTGCCATCCTCTCTATGCGCTAATGCAGGATCACTTCCTCTCAACTAGCTTAGCAACCTACAAGGAAGATATAAATAATAGTTTGTCGGTCATTTATAAAGAATATTGTATTTTAATTATAAATGTTTGACAAAAAAAACGACAACACATCTAACAATATTATATCCAATATGCCCCTTCACACGTTCGGTTAATCGACTAAAATTAAACAAACATTATTATATGGAACAGGTTAATTACATAAAATATTATGTAATAAATTAGTGTTGGGGTTATTTTTGTCATTAAATCTAAATATATCCCCGGATATCAAGTGAATTTCTTGGATATGATTACGAATACAGATTGGGGGCGGATGTGGATGTTCTTTTCAACATCTGCACTGGAATTTACTGACATTGCAGCTATAATGCTTGCTTGCATTTTCCAATTTATTTTAAGACATAGTCCCAATAAGTATTTAGTAGCTCACATGATAATAAAAGTGTGTAGGTTGCTTTTGTTAACATTTTAAGCTATTACTATAATTACACTAATTTAACAAATTATGTTTATTTAAGATTTGGATGGCTACTTACTTTAATATAAGATTGATTCTGTCTACCATATTCCACGGAAAAAACCCTAACAATAATATACGGGTTTTTCATTCAATTTAACTTGTAAACGGAATGTGAATGATTGCACTAAAAAAAGGCAATTTAATATCTACTTTAAATACAAAAGGATAGTTCAAAACTAAGCATTTTGCACTGACAAGTAAGAGGATTTTCTACATTATAATGCATTAGACTAGTAACTAGGCACTATGGTGATAGAGGGGGTGAAAAAGTAGAGACTAGACGAAGAGACAAATAATTTGTTGTTGGTGTTAAAAGCTTTATTTATGAAATGTCAAGATTTAATAAATTAAAATGTTCCACTATTGGAAGCTGTGTACCAAATTCAATCCTCTAGATTGTGGGGAAGTGGGTTAAATAAGGACTCTGGTCCACGCAAACAAACGGCCATTTCCTGAATGCATACACAATTTGGCCATAAAACAATTGATATAACATTCTCTATGAGACATCATCCTTAGACTATGTCTCTGTATAGGATAACTTGTTTGCTGTATTAGTCCCCAAAGGAGAACAAAACAAGTATGCCAGTGAGTGTACGTCCCCACCCCTTGCTCTCCTCTAAGAACTTCATGACCTTGATCGCTGGTGGGGGTGGAGGGGGTCTACGTTCCTTTTATGAAGGATATCACTTTCATGTTTAGTTTTTTCACCCTTCATTTAATTTATCATCCATTATTTCTCCTTCACTCTCACCAAGCCATGCCCTCTCAATGAACTTGCATTCCCTGTCTTTTTTATTTTATTTTATTTCATCTCATTAGTTTTGAGTTACTTTTATTATGGTGATTTTACGTAAAAGGCCTCTTATGGGTCGACACGTAGTTAAAACATAGTAATAATATTTATTTTAAACTTTCTATGGTAAGTTTTTCTAACAATAAAGTATAGTTGAAATATGTTACTATAATGCCAACTACTGCGTCATTATTTAAACAAATGTTGCAAGGGTCTTTAGTACCTTCTATTCCTTCCTCCATCATTGCTAATGTAATCACAGGTTGAGAATTTACCACTTGAGGAGAGAAGTAACACACAAATTGTTTTTTCATGGAATCTGAAGAAAAAATACGCTTGTTTAAAATACTAATGGTTTTGTTTAGTCTATAATCAACGCTTCATTATGCTCATTTTAAACCTATCCAAGCTGAATGCTAATTTTTTTTAAACAGTTAGATTACTTTTAACGTGCTAGTATCGAATAACCCTACAGTTTTGAACTATCGGTTTTATTTCATGTTTTTGAAACAGTTTGAATGAAAAGTAGCTAAAGTATTGTAGTTCGATTATTGCTTATTCTCTTTACAAAATATTTATTTAGAGTAGTCCATTTTACAATTTCAAAATTCCTCCCACCCCGTTTTTTAACATCTACAAATACTAAAAGTGATTATTTAACGTACAGTTTCAATTCTAGAATAATATGTTCGAATATACGAACTTTAATTTGATACTGGCTAAACTAGGGATGCACACGCAACTTCCTTTGTAAATTATTGTTATTAATATGATAAAATCATGAATATCTTGAGAGAAAGTAGTATTAAAACAACATTTTTCAACAGAAAAGAGTTATATTGTTTGCACCAATCCAAATATTGGCTGGGCCTAGTTTAGTTTGAAACATAATTTCAATTTATTTTTTCCCAGATCAAAACTCAATTTAGAATAATCTTCCGATGTTGTCAATCGAGCAAGTGGTTCACACCCCGGTGTTGATACTGGATCACAGCACGAAATCCATTTTGCTGGAGATATTGCTGGATCTTCATAGTTCATTTCCAAACTATTTCTGGAAGAATCTGATTTGTCTTAAACACACGATATATCTGTGTTAGAGCATACTTTTCTTGTATCAAAAGTGCAAGAAGATGTCATTGATGCAGATCACATTGGACTACACGGTAGAAGAATCGTAATCAAACAAATACAATTAATGAACCACCACCCTCTAACCAATTGTTCCTTTCAAGACATGTATCCTATCAAAGAAAAGTGTTATGGGTTGAAATCATGAATTACTTTTAAATGTAAACTGTGCAAAATAGAGCAGGTTCTGTGGACAGATACATTAGGTTGATTTGGTTGGATTTCAAACAGGAAAATGATCGTTCATACAATTAAAGCTACTTTAACTTTAGGTCCTAAATGCTAGGTGCAAGTTTGTTGACTAGTGTTTTTAGTTCAAATTCACCACAATGAAATGGTGTTTTTTTTTTGCGAGAAGTTAAAATGCTTTATAGTTTTATTCATGTTTTATAGACAAACAAGACCTTTTCGTACTTATAGCATTATAGCATTATAGCAGGATTAATTTTAAAGTTATTAAGAATCAGTGGCGCATCCAGGAATTTACTTTAGGAGGAGGGGGGCATGTGCGTCAAAGCTATTATTTCTGTCCCCCAAAAGTATTCATCTAATTATTTTAGTTAAATATTTTTTTAAAAGAAACTATACAAACGCACACAAACACACATAAATACACATACTGTATATAGAAAGGTTATTAAAAAGGTTTCAAAAATTATGAATCTTGTGCACATTAATACAAGTCAAGAAGCGTATAACCCGAACGGGTAGTAAGACGCGGTGCTAAATATTATTAACACAAGTCAAATAGTCTTAATGACTTTACATTACCTCTTCTTGTGTCGATACGTCTGTAAACTCCAATTATAAAAATAATAATAATATAAGAGTAAGAGAAAATATAGTTCCAGGAACCAGTTCACATAGGGGTAAAGGCAAGTTTGTATTCTAATAATAAAAAAATTAGGATTAAAAAAATAGTTTTTTTGGTCTACATGTTACAACTGTATAACTTTATTACTAAAAGAAAGTGTTCTTCATGTTGTCCTTCCTTGTCACACAAATGCCATATCTTCAAATCGGACAGTTGCATGCTTCTTGAGGAACTCCTTGCGTTATTTGAATCGTCTGACAACCATTTTCAACTCGCTGTTGTAAGTCTAATTCAAATGGAAAACATTTCCTACATTACAATGTTTTTGCCAAAATATATTTTCATGAATAAAAAAATGAAACCTCTAACAGTATTTGTAAATTAAATTAGGCGTGAAGTGTGTAAATTCTACTTAATTGAAATAAGATTAAAAAAAATATTTTTTCGCTAACTTTGGCTACTTTTTCTGACTCAAGAATTTTTTAAAGATAGTTCCAATTTGTTTTATTAGTCTAGCAAACAGGACATAGTGTGATTTTCACTTTGTTTTTTATATTTTCTGGCAACCAAATGGTGCTACACTTATTTTAAATCTAACCTCCTTATATCATGTATTTAAATAACTAGCATAAGTATCGATCGTAAAGCCTACAGTCACTGAAAAAAACAAAGAAAGGGCAATTTTTTTTAATACTAGGAAGAAAATATTTTTATATATTTCTAAAGTAGGTAGGGTGACCTAGTGGTCTAGGGGTAAGGTTTGAGACCTCTGTGCTGGGGTCCGGGGTTCAATCCTCAGTCCCGGCACAGATTTATTTGATTGCCAAACCCTTCCTTCACCTCTGACAAGACGTGTATTAATCACAGCTTGTGAATGTGTGGAATGACAGGCCTCCAACGTGGTTCGGATCCCACGCTAAACTGTAGGTCCTCCATTTCATCTCACAATCACCCGACCATTACACAGCGTAAGTGCGTACAACCCGAACGGGTAGTAAGACGCGGTGCTAATAATAATAATGATCTACAGTGGGTAATAGATAAACTAAATAAAAATATCACAATTTATTGTAAATAGTGATTTCCTTAGGTAACTCGGGAAAATTATACTTAGACAGGGATTGGAGCCCTTGTCCTTTGACTTGGGACGACATTCTAACAAAACACCGAGATGCGGCTCGAAACTCTGCACAACTCCTTAGAGCAGAGGTGGGCAAATTTTCTCCCCGAGGGCCACATGGACATCTGTGAGGTGTCTAACGTGCCGGGACGCATGTAACAAAAACCTAAATTAACTAAATAATGAACTTTATTTTCACGCAAAATTGCATATATTAGTCATATAACCATGTAAGTTTGATGCAAAAAAAAAAAAAAGCAAATAAAATCTAATGTCATAACAAATAAAACTAAATATGTCATGTTCTCATGTTGATACTTTGCCTACCAAATGTTGATTAATAACTACTCAAATTGTATCCTTAATGGAATTTATTCAACTGTCCAAAATCCTGCACGAGTTTGTCGAAGTCAGGATTCAGCTTGTTCGTCCTAATTCGCAAAACACTTTGTAGATTTGAGTTTGTTAAGAGAGACCTGTTCTTTGCTTTGTTAATGTTCACACACGAGAAAGTCTGTTCACTAATATAGGTAAAAGCAAATAACACAAACATCTTTCTGGCAAACTTTTTCAAATTACCAAACTTTTCTCTATAAGTGATGCATACAATTCAGTTAGTTTCATAATCTTAAAATTCTCCTTCAGAGCATTGTCTGCTTGAAGATTGATTATTTAAAACTGGAGCTTATTCGATGCTACTTCAATATTGAAATTAAGGGGGTAGCTAAAAAAATTGAATTGATCTTCCAAAGATTTAAAATCAGCAAACAGCCTTGAAACATTCTTCTTTTAAAGCAGATATATGCTTACTGTATATTCCTGAACACGCTTGTTTGACAGTAAGATGAGAATATACACAAAGTGTTGCCCTCGCATGCGTACGCCCAGTACAGAATCCACTCTTACCGTAAACACAAGGATATGTTTTTACACATGTAACATTATAATCGAGCTTGCTCACTTTTTCACATGTTTAAAAACACGCACTGATTATCTCTTTGATTTGACATTCTTGTTAGTTAGATCACGAAAGTTTTACAATTGCGTGCGGGCCACATGCGGCCCGCGGGCTGTAGTTTGTTAACTGCTGCCTTAAGAGAGCATCATCATGATAGCTTCTCTTTGGTTTTGTAGCAAGCAACAAAATTGAAAGGATTAGGGGGGGGGGGGGGCTGGAGTAAACGACACTCCGAATGGAGGAGGGGAGGGAGAGAGGGGTTGGTGTTGTTACTGCCCTAGCTACAGCAGCGCAGCTCCAGTGAGGTGGTAGCACATGGTACTACTTGAAGTAGAGCTTTGCCAAACCTCGAGATGTGAAATCAATTTATTATAACACAAAGAAAAAACAAGAAATCCATTTTAAATGTTATTTTTATTTTATATATCAAGAATATACGTATTTTAAGAATATATTAAAGGCTATATAATTATATGTATGTAAAAGTTAATATAAAAGGTAATTTCAAAATTACGGTCTTCATTAACATGAGTAAATATACTTTAAGGTTTAATAAATTCAAAAAGTCCGAGGTTCTCATATAACCTATTCACAAAAGAATATTATATAGTCCAAAAATAATTAAACTCATCTTCTCCAAGAACACAACCCGATTTACAAAATTACTATAATGATCCGCTAAGCTAAATATAATCATGAGAGTAATTGATATTTCAAAGTATCGCAAATAGATACAGATAGAAAATTTATCTGAATGAATTCTTAACAATAGCAAAAGATATTGAGGCATTTATCTTCAGTCATTACCAAAATAGACTTAATTCTTTTGTAACAAGTTACAAGGCAGATGTAACAACTTATGAGTTATGGCTTGATCGAATGGGGGACACTCACCGAACCTCCAAGACGAGCTGCAACACGCTGCGCCGGCACCGACCCTACTCCAAACAACCACCCGATAGACTGACGGAGCGTTTGCCAGGTGCCACCTAGCGTCAAACCCGAGACTGGCGAGAAATAAAGGAAGATAGTTGCTTCTTCCGGCCACATCAAGCTTCGAGGCTATTCGACACGTTACTCGACCCTGTCTCTCGCTTCTCCTTCCTTCTCTCTCCTCGCGTCCCTCCCCCTCTCTGTCAACCTTAACTTTGTATATATAGTGGTGCGCTGGTGGTCACTTATTACACCACCAGCTTATCGAGGTGAGAACGATGAGTAGGGAAGGGGATTATCATTATCATTATTTTGTATCTAAATTATATCTCGGCATAATGGGGGAAAACTTTCTAAATTATTGTTCTGGACACGAATCTTAGTTTAAATATGTAAACTCACTACGTCATGCGCTTCTCGCTGTTGTCAAAATGTCGTCGCCTTTCTGCTGTCTTTTTGGGCTCCAGCCCTGTTTATTGCGCCTATTGGATATGTTGGTATATTTACATACTATTGAATACACAGAGTAAAACTCCGCGTCTTGGGCTTACTTCCCACCTAGTATTTATATATGAGTACGTTTAGGATTAGCTGTCGTCTGGGTGGACTACATTGTATTAGGAGACAGGACACTAATAGGATAGATTGGGACTTGGTCCACTATTGGTCGTTATTATTGTATAACTTTATGATATTTGTTGGGGGTTGTGAGCGCCTAACGCCTATGTGTTACGCGGCACTTTTGAATATCATAAACTTTAAAGATCACCTTATTGGATTGGACGTTCTTCGAACCTAGGACCATAGACCTTGGTATAAGTCAATTAGGATTATTGTCTGATATGTTTAGTTATGTTCGTCATGCATTGTTGCATTGTTGAGTTATGGTCTCCGCCATCTAAATGGAACTATTTCTCGTTAGGAAGGAAGACACGCTCTATGTTTTGTTGATTTATATAATGTGTACCTTTTGATTGTTTATGACAAATAAAGAAATGTTATTAAAATTAGGCCATTTCGCCTGATCCATCTCCACGATCAAAGATAATTCAGCAATATCAAACCATTGATATATATTGATCTCGGACATGATTTTAATGTTCATTATTATAGTCTTTGGAAAACCTTATCATAATCAAATTTAAATTCAATCTCCACTACCAGAGTATTTTAAATTACAAACAAAGAAAACTAATAAGCCGAAAGAAGGATTTTGAAAAGTTACACATATAAAATTATCTAAGCAGAAAAATTAAATTACCCTTACATTTTTAATACGTGCAGTCACGGCTACGTTCTCCTCTACCAAGAGCCAAATCCAAGAGTGCCAGTAATGACAACATACTGGCATTATATACGCTTAGACCCAGAGAAAGGAACAAGGGGGGAGGGCATACGCATGACAAAACACATGATCATGAAGCTCTGAGAACTAGCTCAATTGATCGAGAGCATTCTAGAACTGGGCTCACTTCCCTTCCTAAACACTTTGGAATGTTATATCAGTGCGCGCCCTCTAGCGGTCACCCCTCAGTCAGTTCTTTGCGCGTCACAGCCTTGATCGGATGTGTTGTTGTTAAATTGTAGAAGTGTCGTGCGATGCTTTGGACAGTACAATGGGGCAAGTGCCACATCGTCTTCATTCTCCTTGTTCTGTAGCTAATGTTACAGTTTAGGCGTGGTTAAATTTTGACAAAAAAACTTTTCCAACTATAGTGCAGGCACTAAATTTATATTCAAGTAGTTTACCAATACATTTAAATGAAGTACAGGTAATTGTAAACAGAACAATTATTGGTTCAAGTTGAGATCTTTTATAGAAGCAGAGATATAAAAAATAACGCAAACCCTTGCAACTGCAGTTTTCAGAGCATCCCCCCCCCCCCCCCTCTTTAACGTCCCGAGTAAATTAATGCTGATGAATAAAAATATTCTAAATCTTGTTTTGGTTCCTCAATATGTGTGTAGGAATCAAATATATTGATTTCAATTTTTAAATTATTTTTTTTTTTTTAATGGTGCCACAAACTGACCCTTACACTGATATTACAGTTACTGCATCTTTCAGGGACTTGGCCGACCATGGCCCTATGGCATCCATACCTAAGGAGAGGAAATATAACCACTATGGAACAATACACTGTCATTTATTAACTCTATCAATCAACATCCTAATTAATTAATTACTCTGTTTCAAATCATAACATATTCTATTTTCTCTAGCTTATAATTAACAAGCTTTTTCCATATTCCCTGATTACCTTTGTCAAAAATTTTACTTAGAATTTTGTTTTTTGTATTTTAACCTTTTCTGTAACATTTTTAATTAGTCGTAGTTTTAAGGGTTCCTCTTTTATATCTTGTCTACTTATAATATATTTTCAAATTGTTATAATAACTAAATAATTAACTCTTAAATACTACATAGTTTCCCAATTTATTATATCCTTATTTTAACTTTTCCTTATATTCACACATTTATCTCATCTCTTATAATAAGATCATCTTTTATGTGTATTGTATTCCTTGAATAATTTATCAGTGGCTTAGTTTGTAAACCCCACTGAGCCCCGCTGTGTCTCTGTCCCCCGACAGAACAGGCGTGAGTCTGGACAGTCTGGACAAGCTGTCTGTAACCCCACTGAGCCCCGCTGTGTCTCTGTCCCCCGACAGAACAGGCGTGAGTCTGGACAGTCTGGACAAGCTGTCTGTAAACCCGCTGTGTCTCTGTCCCCCGACAGAACAGGCGTGAGTCTGGACAGTCTGGACAAGCTGTCTGTAACCCCGCTGTGTCTCTGTCCCCCGACAGAACAGGCGTGAGTCTGGACAGTCTGGACAAGCTGTCTGTAACCCCACTGAGCCCCGCTGTGTCTCTGTCCCCCGACAGAACAGGCGTGAGTCTGGACAGTCTGGACAAGCTGTCTGTAACCCCACTGAGCCCCGCTGTGTCTCTGTCCCCCGACAGAACAGGCGTGAGTCTGGACAGTCTGGACAGTCTGGACAAGCTGTCTGTAACCCCACTGAGCCCCGCTGTGTCTCTGTCCCCCGACAGAACAGGCGTGAGTCTGGACAGTCTGGACAAGCTGTCTGTAACCCCACTGAGCCCCGCTGTGTCTCTGTCCCCCGACAGAACAGGCGTGAGTCTGGACAAGCTGTCTGTAACCCCACTGAGCCCCGCTGTGTCTCTGTCCCCCGACAGAACAGGCGTGAGTCTGGACAGTCTGGACAAGCTGTCTGTAACCCCACTAAGCCCCGCTGTGTCTCTGTCCCCCGACAGAACAGGCGTGAGTCTGGACAGTCTGGACAAGCTGTCTGTGATCCACGTGGCTGGGACTAAAGGCAAGGGCTCCACTTGTGCCTTCTGCGAGAGTCTGCTGCGTCATCATGGCTACAAGACAGGATTCTATTCTTCCCCGCACCTGGTGGCTGTTAGAGAGAGGATCAGGATAAATGGCCAACCCCTCAGTCAGCAGGACTTCACTCGGCACTTCTGGCCCGTCCACGACGCCCTGCACGAGAGCAAGGTACACTACTGCCACTGGCTTCAGACAACATACAGTAGAAGCTCGTTAGTCCGGCGCCGATTGAACCGCTTGCGTTGGTTTTTTTTGGGTGGATTCGTACATTTGTTGGCCTTGAATGTAAAAAACAACTATCCTAAGGGTATCTTCACTATTCATAACATTAAGTAAAAATTAAAAAAATTGTTTTGTTGGTATTTATTCATTCGAAAAATAAATAGAATATATGTATATATGTTTGTTAACAGGTAGAACCATATATGATAGTATAAACAAAATTATTAATGATAGTCTTAGAGTTGGTAAATATATAATATTTATCATGAATATGACTGGTTAATATAAATACATCATCAACGTTAATTTTAAGATTTGCACGAGAAAATGAACAACATTATTTTAATCACAAGGAACTTTATTGTAAAGTAATGTAAATGGACCCTAGTAAAAACTATTTAGAAATTGTATACCTACCTCATTAATACATATATAAGTAAATAAACAACAACTTGAAAAAGGTGAGTCCTCAAGACTTCTATCATTATTCATGTAAAGAATTCAAATCCTATTTCCATTTTACAAGAATAAATCTACACCAAATAATGAAGAGACAAGAAACTTGTAAGATAAGCTTTTACCATTGGAGCAAAGATTCATTAATTAATAAATCATCGTTATCAATTCACACATTAGACCTTATTATAAAGAATTCTATATATAAGTCAAAAGTAATATATTAACAAACATCAATCTCACCAAAATAAACCTAAGTCTCGATATCCCATTCTTTGACTATTCTCAAACATCATGAAATTTAAAATTGGTCTACCATTTTCACGATTATTAAGTTACCCAATTAAACAATTAATTATAAAAGTCAGAAAAGAGCATTTAGAAAAGGTTTACAAAAAAAAAATACAATTAAGCCAAAAAGAAATGTGTTCTTACATTTTTAAATATATGTAGCCATGTCTACGTACTTCTCATTGTAAAGGGAAGTCATGGTGCATCCTGGCACTATACGCAAGAAAACTGTTTCACACAGTTATATGTTGTTGTCTAGGACCCTTGTTCCTGTGTTTTCAATTAGTTCAGTGTTTCACATAGTTATACGATGTTGTCTAGGACCCTTGTTCCTGTGTTTTCAATTAGTTCAGTGTTTCACATAGTTATACGATGTTGTCTAGGACCCTTGTTCCTGTGTTTTCAATTAGTTCAGTGTTTCACACAGTTATACGATGTTGTCTAGGACTCTTGTTCATGTGTTTTCAATTAGTTCAGTGTTTCACACAGTTATACGTTGTTGTCTAGGACTCTTGTTCCTGTGTTTTCAATTAGTTCAGTGTTTCACATAGTCATACAATGTTGTCTAGGACCCTTGTTCCTGTGTTTTCAATTAGTTCAGTGTTTCACACAGTTATACGTGTTGTCTAGACCCTTGTTCCTGTTTTCAATTAGTTCAGTGTTTTCACAAGTTATACGTATGTCTAGGACCCTTGTTCCGTGTTTTCAATTAGTTCAGTGTTTCACACAGTTATACGTTGTTGTCTAGGACCCTTGTTCCTGTGTTTTCAATTAGTTCAGTGTTTCCATAGTTATACGATGTTGTCTAGGACCTTGTTCTGTGTTTTCAATTAGTTCAGTGTTTCACACAGTTATACGATGTTGTCTAGGACCCTTGTTCCTGTGTTTTCAATTAGTTCAGTGTTTCACATGTTATACGATGTTGTCTAGGACCTTGTTCATGTGTTTTCAATTAGTTCAGTGTTTCACACAGTTATACGATGTTGTCTAGGACCCTTGTTCCTGTGTTTTCATTCAGTGTTTCACACAGCTATACGTTGTTGTCTAGGACCCTTGTTCATGTGTTTTCAATTAGTTCAGTGTTTCACACAGTTATACGTATTGTCTAGGACCCTTGTTCCTGTGTTTTCAATTAGTTCAGTGTTTCACATAGTTATACGATGTTGTCTAGGACCCTTGTTCCTGTGTTTTCAATTAGTTCAGGTTTCACACAGTTATACATTTTGTCTAGGACCCTTGTTCCTGTGTTTTCAATTAGTTCAGTGTTTCACATAGTTATACGTTGTTGTCTAGGACCTTGTTCATGTGTTTTCAATTAGTTCAGTGTTTCACACAGTTATATTGTTGTCTAGGACTCTTGTTCCTTGTTTCAATTAGTTCAGTGTTTCACACAGTTATAGTTGTTTGTCTAGGACCCTTGTTCCTGTGTTTTCAATTAGTTCAGTGTTTCACATAGTTATACGTTGTTGTCTAGGACCTTTTCTGTGTTTTCAATTAGTTCAGTGTTTCACACAGTTATACGTTGTTGTCTAGGACCCTTGTTCCTGTGTTTTCAATTAGTTCAGTGTTTCACACAGTTATACGTTGTTGTCTAGGACCTTGTTCCTGTTTTTCAATTAGTTCAGTGTTTCACATAGTCATAATGTTTGTCTAGGACTCTTGTTCCTGTGTTTTCAATTAGTTCAGTGTTTCACACAGTTATACGATATTGTCTAGGACTCTTGTTCCTGTGTTTTCAATTAGTTCAGTGTTTCACATAGTATACGATGTTGTCTAGGACCTTGTTCCTGTGTTTTCAATTAGTTCAGTGTTTCACATAGTTATACATGTTGTCTAGGACCCTTGTTCCTGTGTTTTCAATTAGTTCAGTGTTTCACATAGTTATACGATGTTGTCTAGGACCCTTGTTCCTGTGTTTTCAATTAGTTCAGTGTTTCACACAGTTATACGATTTGTCTAGGACCTTGTTCCTGTGTTTTCAATTAGTTCAGTGTTTCACATAGTTATACATGTTGTCTAGGGCCCTTGTTCCTGTGTTTTCAATTAGTTCAGTGTTTCACACAGTTATAACGTTGTTGTCTAGGACTCTTGTTCCTGTGTTTTCAATTAGTTCAGTGTTTCACATAGTCATACAATGTTGTCTAGGACTCTTGTTCCTGTGTTTTCAATTAGTTCAGTGTTTCACACAGTTATACGTATTGTCTAGGACTCTTGTTCCTGTGTTTTTCAATTAGTTCAGTGTTTCACATAGCTATACGATGTTGTCTAGGACCTTGTTCCTGTGTTTTCAATTAGTTCAGTGTTTCACATAGTTATACGATGTTGTCTAGGACCCTTGTTCCTGTGTTTTCAATTAGTTCAGTGTTTCACATAGTTATACGATGTTGTCTAGGACCCTTGTTCCTGTGTTTTCAATTAGTTCAGTGTTTCACACAGTTATAGTGTTGTCTAGGACCTTGTTCCTTGTTTTCAATTAGTTCAGTGTTTCACACAGTTATATGTTGTTGTCTAGGACCCTTGTTCCTGTGTTTTCAATTAGTTCAGTGTTTCACATAGTTATACGTTGTTGTCTAGGACCCTTTTCATGTGTTTTCAATTAGTTCAGTGTTTCACACAGTTATACGTTGTTGTCTAGGACCCTTGTTCCTGTGTTTTCAATTAGTTCAGTGTTTCACACAGTTATACGTTGTTGTCTAGGACTCTTGTTCCTGTGTTTTCAATTAGTTCAGTGTTTCACATAGTCATACAATGTTGTCTAGGACTCTTGTTCCTGTGTTTTCAATTAGTTCAGTGTTTCACACAGTTATACGATATTGTCTAGGACTCTTGTTCCTGTGTTTTCAATTAGTTCAGTGTTTCACATAGTCTATACGATGTTGTCTAGGACCCTTGTTCCTGTGTTTTCAATTAGTTCAGTGTTTCACATAGTTATACGATGTTGTCTAGGACCCTTGTTCTGTGTTTTCAATTAGTTCAGTGTTTCACATAGTTATACGATGTTGTCTAGGACCCTTGTTCATGTTTTTCAATTAGTTCAGTGTTTCACACAGTTATACGATATTTGTCTAGGACTCTTGTTCCTGTGTTTTCAATTAGTTCAGTGTTTCACATAGTCATACAATGTTGTCTAGGACTCTTGTTCCTGTGTTTTCAATTAGTTCAGTGTTTCACACAGTTATACGTTGTTGTCTAGGACTCTTGTTCCTGTGTTTTCAATTAGTTCAGTGTTTCACATAGTCATACAATGTTGTCTAGGACTCCTTGTTCCTGTGTTTTCAATTAGTTCAGTGTTTCACACAGTTATACGATTTGTCTAGGACTCTTGTTCCTGTGTTTTCAATTAGTTCAGTGTTTCACATAGTCTATACGATGTTGTCTAGGACCCTTGTTCCTGTGTTTTCAATTAGTTCAGTGTTTCACATAGTTATACGATGTTGTCTAGGACCCTTGTTCCTGTGTTTTCAATTAGTTCAGTGTTTCACATAGTTATACGATGTTGTCTAGGACCCTTGTTCCTGTGTTTTCAATTAGTTCAGTTTTCACACAGTTATACGATGTTGTCTAGGACCTTGTTCCTGTGTTTTTCAATTAGTTCAGTGTTTCACATAGTATACATGTTGTCTAGGACCCTTGTTCCTGTGTTTTCAATTAGTTCAGTGTTCACACAGTTATACGTTGTTGTCTAGGACCCTTGTTCCTGTGTTTTCAATTAGTTCAGTGTTTCACACAGTTATACGTGTTGTCTAGGACCCTTGTTCCTGTGTTTTCAATTAGTTCAGTGTTTCACATAGTCATACAATGTTGTCTAGGACCCTTGTTCCTGTGTTTTCAATTAGTTCAGTGTTTCACACAGTTATACGTTTGTTGTCTAGGACTCTTGTTCCTGTGTTTTCAATTAGTTCAGTGTTTCACATAGTCATACAATGTTGTCTAGGACCCTTGTTCCTGTGTTTTCAATTAGTTCAGTGTTTCACATAGCTTATACGATATTGTCTAGGACCCTTGTTCCTGTGTTTTCAATTAGTTCAGTGTTTCACATAGTTATACGATTTGTCTAGGACCCTTGTTCCTGTGTTTTCAATTAGTTCAGTGTTTCACACAGTTATACGATATTGTCTAGGACCTTGTTCCTGTGTTTTCAATTAGTTCAGTGTTTCACAAGTTATACGATATTGTCTAGGACCCTTGTTCCTGTGTTTTCAATTAGTTCAGTGTTTCACACAGTTATACGATATTGTCTAGGACTCTTGTTCCTGTGTTTTCAATTAGTTCAGTGTTTCACACAGTTATACGATTTGTCTAGGACCCTTGTTCCTGTGTTTTCAATTAGTTCAGTGTTTCACAAGTATACGATGTTGTCTAGGACTCTTGTTCCTGTGTTTTCAATTAGTTCAGTGTTTCACACAGTTATACATATTGTCTAGGACTCTTGTTCCTGTGTTTTCAATTAGTTCAGTGTTTCACATAGTTATACATGTTGTCTAGACTCTTGTTCCTGTGTTTTCAATTAGTTCAGTGTTTCACATAGTTATACGATGTTGTCTAGGACCCTTGTTCCTGTGTTTTCAATTAGTTCAGTGTTTCACACAGTTATACAATATTGTCTAGGACCCTTGTTCCTGTGTTTTTAGTTCGTTCAGTGTTTATTGTAACTAACTATCAGTACAGTGTTTCTTGTTTTATAACAGGTTGCAAATCATGTTTCACAATGATCTCAAAGCCCACCACGAGTTCTTCAAGCGCTAATAATACTAACAAGTGTAAGCATGTGACTCTCACTATACACCTAAAACTATAAATAATTAATCATATTGAAAAAGGTTAAAACAGAAACCTCATAACGTGTGATTTCAATATATGTTCTTCGACTATTTATGATATAAAAAAACAAAAGAGGAACTTAATAATTTGTCTGCTCAAGCTGTTACAGCAAAGAATACGGAATCAAGACACACAGTGAAGAAACCCAATTTTAAATTATTGATTGTGCCTTGTACACTTGGTTTAGTTCAAAATGATCAGAGGGAAAGCAAAACAGTTTCATCGTGATCTAAATAATGAAAGTTCTTGTGTGTTTTTCGATGGTTGGCTATAGAAATTTAAAATTAGACACGGAATCCGGAAGCTGGTTGTGGCTGGAAGGAGTAGATCAACCGATGATAATGCCGCTAAAGAATTTAAGGACACTTTTAGCAGCCATAATTTAGGTTGGAACTAACCCGTGGTCAAGTTTACAATGCCGATGAAGCTGGCCTTTTATGGCGTTGTTTGTCAACGTCTACTCTGGCAGGTGGGGATGAAAAATCTGCTAAGGGAATAAAGACAGATTGACTGTTTTGTTGTGTGCAAAAGCTTCTGGCAACCATCAGCTGACAACTGTCATGATTGGTAAATATGTAAAACCTAGAGCTTTAAAAGGAATCGTAAACTTGCACAGAACAATACATGGATGACATCAGATTTGTTTAAGGACTGGATTTTCCATCATTTTGTACCAGATGTAAAAGAATACTTTAAGAAACGTGGAATGCCAGAAGACATCAGAGCACTTTAGTTGTTTTGACAACTGTACCGTTCATCCTCCTTCTTCTGATTTGGTTTCCGGCAATATTTTTGCAGTTTACCTACCACCAAATGTCACTCCCTTGATTCAGCCGATGGATCAAGGTGTGATTAAAAATGTTAAGTGTTTCTATAGAAGATCTTTTGTGCAAGGCCTTTTGGACGCTGACTCTGATGTAACAGACTTGCAAAAACAGTTTAATGTTAAAGATGCAATTTTCACAATTGCCTTAGCTTGGAATCATGTGCAAGAAGTCTCTCTACAGTGGTGCTGGCACAAACTTTGGCATAATGATGAAGATGCGGATCAAAATGTTACCGGTGATGCTCAAAATATGATGCTAGATTTGGTAGAAGCTGTGATAAACAACCCTTCAACAGATGTAGCCCATGATGAAGTTATAGACTGGATTGAAATCGACTAAAGTGTGCCGCTGGTTGAAGAACTGAGTGACGAACAGATTATACAAAGTGTTGTTAACCCACAAGAAGCTCAGGTTCAGGAGGTGGAATCATATGAAGAAGGAGCCATGGCAGATGAAGCTAAAGTCTCATGGTAACAGGTTTCTGATGCATCGGAAACATTTATAAAATTTGCCGAATCCAACAAAAGTTACAACTCTGCAGAACTCATAAATTTGTTTATAATCCGTAACAACTTTTTGAAGAAGAGATCAGAATCACGGAAGCACCATGATATCAGAGACTTTTTTTTAAACAATAACGCTCATGTGTTATTAATTTTTCTTTTGTGCATTGTAGTGTTTTTTATTCACATGAATATTGAATTAAATAAATATTCAATGTTTGAATTTAATTTTTGTACTCTTATGATTTTATTAAAATACATATTTTAATCGTTTGCATTTTTATCTAGAGTGATTTATCTTTGGTATTCCTGTGTTAAAATTATCAACGTTCGATAATCCGGGAAAATTGCTAATTCGGCATGGTCGCGGTCCCAGACGTGCCGGATTAAAGAGGAGCTACCGTACCGGGGATCAGCCAGTGTCTGACAGAGCTGTGTGTTGTCCCACAGGAGCACGAGGGAGACATGCCTCCCTATTTCAAGTTCCTCACGGTGATGGCGTTCAATGTGTTTCTGGCTGAAGAAGTGGATGTAGCCATAGTGGAGGTGGGAATCGGAGGGGAGTATGATTGCACAAACATACTCAGGTACATATCAGATCTATAGATCCTCTCACAATCTGTACCAACATTTGTGTGGAAGTAGAGTAGGAAGCTATTTAGGAAGGAAACGCCTCACTCCACCTGGCTATAAATAACTAGCTTTGTACTGGTGTGCAGACAGGTGAACATTGTGGGTATCACCTCCCTGGGACTTGACCACACCAGTCTCCTGGGGACCACTGTGGAGGAGATAGCATGGCAGAAGGCTGGTATCATGAAACCTGGGGCTGTGGCCTTCAGCGTGGACCAGCAGCCTGAGGGGGCCCTAAAGGTGCTCAAGGAGAGAGCCGTTGAGAAACACGTGAGTTGAGTAGTAGTATCTTAGGATTTGTGACATTCATAGGTAAACTACCCAGAATCCCCAAGAGTAGACCATATAATTTCTAAATATCACGTTTGGATAAAATAAATAATCTCTAATCCCAAGCACTGACAGGCAGACATTTATTTAAAAACAACACTTGTTTGTGTTGAGGGGCACTTAAAATGCTCAAACACATTCTTGAAAACAAAATTATTTTCTCTATATGATAAAATAACAAAAAAAGTCAACCCGGAAACTTTGGTTCACTACTAGCTGAATGTCTGGGAGATAGTCTCAATGCTCCAGAAGACAGAGCTGAATGTCTGGAGATAGTCTCAATGCTCCAGAAGACACAGCTGAATGTCTGGAGATAGTCCCAATACTCCAGAAGACACAGCTGAATGTCTGGGAGATAGTCTCAATGCTCCAGAAGACAGAGCTGAATGTCTGGAGATAGTCCCAATACTCCAGAAGACAGAGCTGAATGTCTGGAGATAGTCTCAATACTCCAGAAGACACAGCTGAATGTCTGGAGATAGTCCCAATACTCCAGAAGACACAGCTGAATGTCTGGAGATAGTCCCAATACTCCAGAAGACACAGCTGAATGTCTGGAGATAGTCCCAATACTCCAGAAGACACAGCTGAATGTCTGGAGATAGTCCCAATACTCCAGAAGACACAGCTGAATGTCTGGAGATAGTCTCAATACTCCAGAAGACACAGCTGAATGTCTGGAGATAGTCCCAATACTCCAGAAGACACAGCTGAATGTCTGGAGATAGTCTCAATACTCCAGAAGACAGAGCTGAATGTCTGGAGATAGTCTCAATGCTCCAGAAGACACAGCTGAATGTCTGGAGATAGTCCCAATACTCCAGAAGACACAGCTGAATGTCTGGAGATAGTCCCAATACTCCAGAAGACACAGCTGAATGTCTGGAGATAGTCCCAATACTCCAGAAGACACAGCTGAATGTCTGGAGATAGTCCCAATACTCCAGAAGACACAGCTGAATGTCTGGAGATAGTCTCAATGCTCCAGAAGACAGAGCTGAATGTCTGGAGATAGTCTCAACACTCCAGAAGACAGCTGAATGTCTGGAGATAGTCCCAACACTCCAGAAGACACAGCTGAATGTCTGGAGATAGTCCCAATACTCCAGAAGACACAGCTGAATGTCTGGAGATAGTCCCAATACTCCAGAAGACACAGCTGAATGTCTGGAGATAGTCTCAATGCTCCAGAAGACAGAGCTGAATGTCTAGAGATAGTCCCAATACTCCAGAAGACACAGCTGAATGTCTGGAGATAGTCTCAATACTCCAGAAGACACAGCTGAATGTCTGGAGATAGTCTCAACACTCCAGAAGACACAGCTGAATGTCTGGAGATAGTCCCAACACTCCAGAAGACACAGCTGAATGTCTGGAGATAGTCCCAATACTCCAGAAGACACAGCTGAATGTCTGGAGATAGTCTCAATACTCCAGAAGACACAGCTGAATGTCTGGAGATAGTCCCAATACTCCAGAAGACACAGCTGAATGTCTGGAGATAGTCTCAATACTCCAGAAGACAGAGCTGAATGTCTGGAGATAGTCTCAATGCTCCAGAAGACACAGCTGAATGTCTGGAGATAGTCTCAATACTCCAGAAGACACAGCTGAATGTCTGGAGATAGTCTCAATACTCCAGAAGACACAGCTGAATGTCTGGAGATAGTCTCAATACTCCAGAAGACACAGCTGAATGTCTGGAGATAGTCTCAATACTCCAGAAGACACAGCTGAATGTCTGGAGATAGTCTCAATACTCCAGAAGACACAGCTGAATGTCTGGAGATAGTCTCAATACTCCGAAAGACACAGCTGAATGTCTGGAGATAGTCTCAATACTCCAGAAGACACAGCTGAATGTCTGGAGATAGTCTCAATACTCCAGAAGACAGAGCTGAATGTCTGGAGATAGTCTCAATACTCCAGAAGACAGAGCTGAATGTCTGGAGATAGTCTCAATGCTCCAGAAGACACAGCTGAATGTCTGGAGATAGTCTCAATACTCCAGAAGACAGAGCTGAATGTCTGGAGATAGTCTCAATACTCCAGAAGACAGAGCTGAATGTTGGAGATAGTCTCAATGCTCAGAGAACAGCTGAATGTCTGGAGATAGTCTCAATACTCCAGAAGACACAGCTGAATGTCTGGAGATAGTCCCAATACTCCAGAAGACACAGCTGAATGTCTGGAGATAGTCCCAATACTCCAGAAGACACAGCTGAATGTCTGGAGATAGTCCCAATACTCCAGAAGACACAGCTGAATGTCTGGAGATAGTCCAATACTCCAGAAGACACGCTGAATGTCTGGAGATAGTCCAATACTCCAGAAGACACAGCTGAATGTCTGGAGATAGTCTCAATACTCCAGAAGACACAGCTGAATGTCTGGAGATAGTCCCAATACTCCAGAAGACACAGCTGAATGTCTGGAGATAGTCTCAATGCTCCGGAGGGAACTCAGAAAGCTCTCTCTTTGTGTATGTGTTTACAGTGCCCGCTCCTGGTGGCTCCACCCCTGGACTCATACGATTGGGGCCAACACCCCTTAGAGCTGGGTGTCAGTTCGCAAGGTCAGCTGCTCAACGCGTCCCTCGCGTTACAACTTGCCAACACCTGGATGTTGTTGCAGTCACGAAGTAAGTCTCTCCTACAAACATCTAGATTGGTATGAAACAACTGTCCTGTTGCGTTGAGAGACGTGAGGCCATGTGGTTGGTTCCTCTCTTGTAGGCTCTCACGTGCTCCGTCCTCCCAAGGAATTGTTCCTGCCTGAGAAGAACAAGTCTCACAAGTTCGTGGAGACTGCTCGGCCCTTCTCCATCACGCGGCGCCTGGCCCTGGGGCTGAAGCAGTGTTCGTGGCCAGGACGGACTCAGGTCATCCACAAGGACAACCTCCTCTACTTTCTAGATGGGGCCCACACTTTGGAGAGCATGGAGCTGTGTTCTCAGTGGTTCATCGCAGCGTCTTATGGGTGAATACCAATCCTTCCTACTTGGACAACAATCTCAAAACTAATTATATTTTTAATCAATAGCAGATATCCTCATTTTTTGTTATTTCCCCTGATTTTGGAATAAAAAGTACCAACTGCACTGTTACCATTTTTCCTTGACCCAATAAGGTGAATGTGATTAAAGGCAGACATAACACGGATACCACATAGAACATAGAACTTTAGTTTGAGTTGATTTGTTACTTTTTTATATTTTATTTACCAACATCTTCATATCAAGAGGGAACTTGTAACTCAAGGAAATCCACAAATGAATGTTTCAAACTCTCACTTATCGGTACATCTGGAGACAAACACACATATTTGTATAAGAGCGGAACTTCAACATCAGTTGACAAGTTGTGTTTTATATTACAGAAGCTCTCTTAAAAGAGTCCTCTTGTTCAACTCGACCGGAGACCGACAGTCGTCTGAACTGTTGTCCCCACTGCTTGACTGTGACTTCCACTACGTGTTGTTCTGCCCCAACATTGTAACACCACAGGTGAACCTTGCGTCAGGTGAGTTGTCATTGGATGTCACTCGTCTGGTTCAAACCTCCACCTGTGCTGCTCACACACACCTAAAATCAACAACTGTTTAGGGCCGGCCTAGCCCCCCATGTAACACCATGTAGACATTTAGCTTAGTACCCGTCCCCTATTCTGTGTTATGTAGCTTTTCACACCAAGAGGGAATGTTATTATTTCATAGGGAAGTTTTGTGATACTAAAGAAGGGATTCAGATTTGATACTTATTAAAATTCATTTTAATCCTGAATATAAATGATTTGAGAGTGTTATTATCTATGGATAGATACTCAAACAAACAGATAAGACAGAAGTACATACATAAAGACACCGAGCTCAAATTCCTCAGGTTTATGAGAAAAAACATCAGCTATATTTTGTTATGGAGGTCAGGTTTGCAATCTGAGTAAGAGCTATACAACACTACTATGTTCTCAATAAGAGATAGACGATACTACTAGGGCTGGGTAAGAGCTATAACAGCACTACAATGTTCTGAATAAGAGATAGACGATACTACTAGGGGCTGGGTAAGAGCTAACAACACTACTATGTTCTGAATAAGAGATAGACGATACTACTAGGTGCTGAGTAAGAGCTGACAACACTACTATGTTCTGAATAAGAGATAGACGATACTACTAGGGGCTGAGTAAGAGCTGGACACACTACTATGTTCTGAATAAGAGATAGACGATACTACTAGGGGCTGAGTAAGAGCTAGACAACACTACTATGTTCTGAATAAGAGATAGACGATACTACTAGGTGCTGAGTAACAGCTGACAAGCACTACTATGTTCTGAATAAGAGATAGACGATACTACTAGGGCTGGTAAAGCTGACAACACTACTATGTTCTGAATAAGAGATAGACGATACTACTAGTGGCTGGAGTAAGAGCTAGACAACACTACTATGTTCTGAATAAGAGATAGACGATACTACTAGGGCTGGTAAGAGCTAGACAGCACTACATGTTCTGAATAAGAGATAGACGATACTACTAGGGGCTGGGTAAGAGCTAGACAACACTACTATGTTCTGGTAAGAGATAGACGATACTACTAGGGCGAGTAAGAGCTAGACAACACTACTATGTTCTGAATAAGAGATAGACGATACTACTAGGTGCTGGAGTAACAGCTGACAGCACTACTATGTTCTGAATAAGAGATAGACGATACTACTAGGGCTGGGTAAGAGCTAACAACACTACTATGTTCTGAATAAGAGATAGACGATACTACTAGGTGCTGAGTAAAGCTGACAGCACTACATGTTCTGAATAAGAGATAGACGATACTACTAGGGCTGGGTAAGAGCTAGACAACACTACTATGTTCTGAATAGAGATAGACGATACTACTAGGGCTGAGTAACAGCTGGACAACACTACTATGTTCTGATAAGAGATAGACGATACTACTAGGGGCTGGGTAAGAGCTAGACAACACTACTATGTTCTGAATAAGAGATAGACGATACTACTAGTGGCTGAGTAAACAGCTGACAGCACTACTATGTTCTGAATAAGAGATAGACGATACTACTAGGGGCTGGTAAGAGCTATACAACACTACTATGTTCTGAATAAGAGATAGACGATACTACTAGGTGCTGAGTAACAGCTGGACAGCACTACTATGTTCTGAATAAGAGTAACGATACTACTAGGGGCTGGGTAAGAGCTATACAACACTACTATGTTCTGAATAAGAGATAGACAATACTACTAGGGGCTGAGTAACAGCTGACAGCACTACAATGTTCTGAATAAGAGCTATACGAAATACTAGGGCCAGGTAAGAGCTAGACAACACTACTATGTTCTGAATAAGAGATAGACGATACTACTAGGTGGCTGAGTAACAGCTGACAGCACTACTATGTTCTGAATAAGAGTATACGACTACTAGGGGCTGGGTAAGAGCTAACAACACTACTATGTTCTGAATAAGAGATAGACGATACTACTAGGGGCTGAGTAACAGCTGACAGCACTACTATGTTCTGAATAAGAGATAGACGATACTACTAGGGGCTGGGTAAGAGCTATACAACACTACTATGTTCTGAATAAGAGATAGACGATACTACTAGGGCTGAGTAACAGCTGGACACACTACTATGTTCTGAATAAGAGATAGACGATACTACTAGGGCTGGTAAGAGCTGGACAACACTACTATGTTCTGAATAAGAGTATAACGGCACTACTAGGTGCCAGGTATTAAGCCTAACAACACTACTATGTTCTGATTAAGAGATAGACATACTACTAGTGCCAGGTAAGAGCTAGACAACACTACTATGTTCTGAATAAGAGATAGACGATACTACTAGTGGCTGAGTAAGAGCTGGACAACACTACTATTTCATGAATAAAGCATAACTGCACTACTAGGTTTCCAGTAAAGCTAGACAACACTACTATGGGTTTTGAATAAGAGATTAAGACGATACTACTGGTCCAAGTAAGAGTAGACAACATACTATTGTTTCTGAATAAGAGATAGACGATACTACTAGGTCTGAGTAAACAGCTGACAGCATCTATGTTCTGATACAGAGATAGACATACATACTAATGGGTGGTAGACTATAACAACACTACTAATATTTCTAATAAGAGATAGACGATACTAATAAGGTTCTGAGTTAACAGCTGACAGCACTACTATTTCTGTAAAGATAACGATATACTAGGTGGTAAGAGTAACAACACTTAACTATGTTTCTGAATAAAGATAGACGATACAGATAGTGGCTGAGTAAGAGCGACAACATTTGTTTCTGAATAAGACTAGACGCACTAAAATAGTCAGTAAGAGCTAGAACAAACTACTATGTTCTGAATAAAAAGACGATTACTTTAGTCTAGTAAATATCTAACAATCAAATATATAATTTCTGAATAAAGATAGACTTACTACTAGTCGCTGAGTAAGAGCTGACACCCTACTATTGTTCTGAATAAACTATTAAATCGCACTACTAGTGCCATGGTAACAAAGTAGACAACCTACTATTTTTCTGATAAAATATTGAGATTACTATGTGCCAAGCGATATAAGCTAGAACAAACTTACTATTCTGAAATAAGAGATAGACGCTCAACTGAGCCAGTGTAAGAGCTAGAACCAACAAACTATGTTCTGAATAAAAATAGACGCACTACTAGTTGACCAGTTAAGAGCTACCCAACACTACTTGTTCAGAATAAGATAGACGATAACTACTAGTTGTGATTAACATCTGACACACTACTATGTTTCTTGTAAGGGGCTAGACGAATTACTACATGGGCTGTACATGATAAACAAACACTATATTTCTAATAAAGTATAGACGATTTAAATAACTAGTGCATGATGTATAGCCTTGCACCTTACTTATTTTTATTATGCTTACTGTCACTATATGCAGTAAAGCTAGACAAACCTACTTGTTCTGAAATAGAGATGCACGCAAAACAGGCAGTAGAGCTAGACAACACTACTATGTTCTGAATAAGAGATAGACGATACTACTAGGTGCCAGGTAAGAGCTAGACAACACTACTATGTTCTGAATAAGAGATAGACGGCACTACTAGGTGCCAGGTAAGAGCTAGACAACACTACTATGTTCTGAATAAGAGATAGACGATACTACTAGGGGCTGGGTAAGAGCTAGACAACACTACTATGTTCTGAATAAGAGATAGACGATACTACTAGGGCTGGGTAAGAGCTAGACAACACTACTATGTTCTGAATAAGAGATAGACGATACTACTAGGGGCTGGGTAAGAGCTAGACAACACTACTATGTTCTGAATAAGAGATAGACGATACTACTAGTGGCTGAGTAAGAGCTGGACAACACTACTATGTTCTGAATAAGAGCTATACGGCACTACTAGGTGCCAGGTAAGAGCTAGACAACACTACTATGTTCTGAATAAGAGATAGACGATACTACTAGGTGCCAGGTAAGAGCTAGACAACACTACTATGTTCTGAATAAGAGATAGACGATACTACTAGTGGCTGAGTAAGAGCTGGACAACACTACTATGTTCTGAATAAGAGATAGACGATACTACTAGGTGCCAGGTAAGAGCTAGACAACACTACTATGTTCTGAATAAGAGATAGACGATACTACTAGTGGCTGAGTAAGAGCTGGACAACACTACTATGTTCTGAATAAGAGCTATACGGCACTACTAGGTGCCAGGTAAGAGCTAGACAACACTACTATGTTCTGAATAAGAGATAGACGATACTACTAGGTGCCAGGTAAGAGCTAGACAACACTACTATGTTCTGAATAAGAGATAGACGATACTACTAGGTGCCAGGTAAGAGCTAGACAACACTACTATGTTCTGAATAAGAGATAGACGGCACTACTAGGTGCCAGTAAGAGCTAGACAACACTACTATGTTCTGAATAAGAGATAGACGATACTACTAGGGGCTGGGTAAGAGCTAGACAACACTACTATGTTCTGAATAAGAGATAGACGATACTACTAGGGGCTGGGTAAGAGCTAGACAACACTACTATGTTCTGAATAAGAGATAGACGATACTACTAGGGGCTGGGTAAGAGCTAGACAACACTACTATGTTCTGAATAAGAGATAGACGATACTACTAGGTGCTGAGTAAGAGCTGGACAACACTACTATGTTCTGAATAAGAGATAGACGATACTACTAGGTGCCAGGTAAGAGCTAGACAACACTACTATGTTCTGAATAAGAGATAGACGATACTACTAGGTGCCAGGTAAGAGCTAGACAACACTACTATGTTCTGAATAAGAGATAGACGATACTACTAGTGGCTGGGTAAGAGCTAGACAACACTACTATGTTCTGGTAAGAGATAGACGATACTACTAGGTGCCAGGTAAGAGCTAGACAACACTACTATGTTCTGAATAAGAGATAGACGATACTACTAGGTGCTGAGTAAGAGCTGGACAACACTACTATGTTCTGATAAGAGATAGACGATACTACTAGGTGCCAGGTAAGAGCTAGACAACACTACTATGTTCTGAATAAGAGATAGACGATACTACTAGGTGCTGAGTAAGAGCTGGACAACACTACTATGTTCTGAATAAGAGATAGACGATACTACTAGGTGCCAGGTAAGAGCTAGACAACACTACTATGTTCTGAATAAGAGATAGACGGCACTACTAGGTGCCAGGTAAGAGCTAGACAACACTACTATGTTCTGAATAAGAGATAGACGATACTACTAGGTGCTGAGTAAGAGCTGGACAACACTACTATGTTCTGAATAAGAGATAGACGATACTACTAGGTGCCAGGTAAGAGCTAGACAACACTACTATGTTCTGAATAAGAGATAGACGATACTACTAGGTGCTGAGTAAGAGCTGGACAACACTACTATGTTCTGAATAAGAGATAGACGATACTACTAGGTGCCAGGTAAGAGCTGGACAACACTACTATGTTCTGAATAAGAGATAGACGATACTACTAGGTGCCAGGTAAGAGCTAGACAACACTACTATGTTCTGAATAAGAGATAGACGATACTACTAGGTGCTGAGTAAGAGCTGGACAACACTACTATGTTCTGAATAAGAGATAGACGATACTACTAGGTGCCAGGTAAGAGCTAGACAACACTACTATGTTCTGAATAAGAGATAGACGGCACTACTAGGTGCCAGGTAAGAGCTAGACAACACTACTATGTTCTGAATAAGAGATAGACGATACTACTAGGTGCCAGGTAAGAGCTAGACAACACTACTATGTTCTGAATAAGAGATAGACGATACTACTAGTGGCTGAGTAAGAGCTGGACAACACTACTATGTTCTGAATAAGAGATAGACGATACTACTAGTGGCTGGGTAAGAGCTGGACAACACTACTATGTTCTGAATAAGAGATAGACGATACTACTAGGTGCTGAGTAAGAGCTAGACAACACTACTATGTTCTGAATAAGAGATAGACGATACTACTAGGTGCTGAGTAACAGCTGGACAGCACTACTATGTTCTGAATAAGAGATAGACGATACTACTAGGGGCTGGGTAAGAGCTAGACAACACTACTATGTTCTGAATAAGAGATAGACGATACTACTAGGTGCTGAGTAACAGCTGGACAGCACTACTATGTTCTTGTAAGAGATAGACGATACTACTAGGGCTGGGTAAGAGCTAGACAACACTACTATGTTCTGAATAAGAGATAGACGATACTACTAGTGGCTGAGTAACAGCTGGACAGCACTACTATGTTCTGAATAAGAGATAGACGATACTACTAGGGGCTGGGTAAGAGCTATACAACACTACTATGTTCTGAATAAGAGATAGACGATACTACTAGGTGCTGAGTAACAGCTGGACAGCACTACTATGTTCTGAATAAGAGATAGACGATACTACTAGGGGCTGGGTAAGAGCTATACAACACTACTATGTTCTGAATAAGAGATAGACAATACTACTAGGTGCTGAGTAACAGCTGGACAGCACTACAATGTTCTGAATAAGAGCTATACGGCACTACTAGGTGCCAGGTAAGAGCTAGACAACACTACTATGTTCTGAATAAGAGATAGACGATACTACTAGGTGCTGAGTAACAGCTGGACAGCACTACTATGTTCTGAATAAGAGATAGACGATACTACTAGGGGCTGGGTAAGAGCTATACAACACTACTATGTTCTGAATAAGAGATAGACGATACTACTAGGTGCTGAGTAACAGCTGGACAGCACTACTATGTTCTGAATAAGAGATAGACGATACTACTAGGGGCTGGGTAAGAGCTATACAACACTACTATGTTCTGAATAAGAGATAGACGATACTACTAGGTGCTGAGTAACAGCTGGACAGCACTACTATGTTCTGAATAAGAGATAGACGATACTACTAGGGGCTGGGTAAGAGCTGGACAACACTACTATGTTCTGAATAAGAGCTATACGGCACTACTAGGTGCCAGGTAAGAGCTAGACAACACTACTATGTTCTGAATAAGAGATAGACGATACTACTAGGTGCCAGGTAAGAGCTAGACAACACTACTATGTTCTGAATAAGAGATAGACGATACTACTAGTGGCTGAGTAAGAGCTGGACAACACTACTATGTTCTGAATAAGAGCTATACGGCACTACTAGGTGCCAGGTAAGAGCTAGACAACACTACTATGTTCTGAATAAGAGATAGACGATACTACTAGGTGCCAGGTAAGAGCTAGACAACACTACTATGTTCTGAATAAGAGATAGACGATACTACTAGGTGCTGAGTAACAGCTGGACAGCACTACTATGTTCTGAATAAGAGATAGACGATACTACTAGGGCTGGGTAAGAGCTATACAACACTACTATGTTCTGAATAAGAGATAGACGATACTACTAGGTGCTGAGTAACAGCTGGACAGCACTACTATGTTCTTGTAAGAGATAGACGATACTACTAGGGGCTGGGTAAGAGCTAGACAACACTACTATGTTCTGAATAAGAGATAGACGATACTACTAGTGGCTGAGTAAGAGCTGGACAACACTACTATGTTCTGAATAAGAGCTATACGGCACTACTAGTGCCAGGTAAGAGCTAGACAACACTACTATGTTCTGAATAAGAGATAGACGATACTACTAGGTGCCAGGTAAGAGCTAGACAACACTACTATGTTCTGAATAAGAGATAGACGATACTACTAGTGGCTGAGTAAGAGCTGGACAACACTACTATGTTCTGAATAAGAGCTATACGGCACTACTAGGTGCCAGGTAAGAGCTAGACAACACTACTATGTTCTGAATAAGAGATAGACGATACTACTAGGTGCCAGGTAAGAGCTAGACAACACTACTATGTTCTGAATAAGAGATAGACGATACTACTAGGTGCCAGGTAAGAACTAGACAACACTACTATGTTCTGAATAAGAGATAGACGGCACTACTAGGTGCCAGGTAAGAGCTAGACAACACTACTATGTTCTGAATAAGAGATAGACGATACTACTAGGTGCTGAGTAACAGCTGGACAGCACTACTATGTTCTTGTAAGAGATAGACGATACTACTAGGGGCTGGGTAAGAGCTAGACAACACTACTAGTTCTGAATAAGAGATAGACGATACTACTAGTGGCTGAGTAAGAGCTGGACAACACTACTATGTTCTGAATAAGAGCTATACGGCACTACTAGGTGCCAGTAAGAGCTAGACAACACTACTATGTTCTGAATAAGAGATAGACGATACTACTAGGTGCCAGGTAAGAGCTAGACAACACTACTATGTTCTGAATAAGAGATAGACGATACTACTAGGTGCCAGGTAAGAGCTAGACAACACTACTATGTTCTGAATAAGAGATAGACGGCACTACTAGGTGCCAGGTAAGAGCTAGACAACACTACTATGTTCTGAATAAGAGATAGACGATACTACTAGGGGCTGGGTAAGAGCTAGACAACACTACTATGTTCTGAATAAGAGATAGACGATACTACTAGGGCTGGGTAAGAGCTAGACAACACTACTATGTTCTGAATAAGAGATAGACGATACTACTAGGGGCTGGGTAAGAGCTAGACAACACTACTATGTTCTGAATAAGAGATAGACGATACTACTAGTGGCTGAGTAAGAGCTGGACAACACTACTATGTTCTGAATAAGAGCTATACGGCACTACTAGGTGCCAGGTAAGAGCTAGACAACACTACTATGTTCTGAATAAGAGAATAGACGATACTACTAGGTGCCAGTAAGAGCTAGACAACACTACTATGTTCTGAATAAGAGATAGACGATACTACTAGTGGCTGAGTAAGAGCTGGACAACACTACTATGTTCTGAATAAGAGATAGACGATACTACTAGGTGCCAGGTAAGAGCTAGACAACACTACTATGTTCTGAATAAGAGATAGACGATACTACTAGTGGCTGAGTAAGAGCTGGACAACACTACTATGTTCTGAATAAGAGCTATACGGCACTACTAGGTGCCAGGTAAGAGCTAGACAACACTACTATGTTCTGAATAAGAGATAGACGATACTACTAGGTGCCAGGTAAGAGCTAGACAACACTACTATGTTCTGAATAAGAGATAGACGATACTACTAGGTGCCAGGTAAGAGCTAGACAACACTACTATGTTCTGAATAAGAGATAGACGGCACTACTAGGTGCCAGGTAAGAGCTAGACAACACTACTATGTTCTGAATAAGAGATAGACGATACTACTAGGGGCTGGGTAAGAGCTAGACAACACTACTATGTTCTGAATAAGAGATAGACGATACTACTAGGGGCTGGGTAAGAGCTAGACAACACTACTATGTTCTGAATAAGAGATAGACGATACTACTAGGGGCTGGGTAAGAGCTAGACAACACTACTATGTTCTGAATAAGAGATAGACGATACTACTAGGTGCTGAGTAAGAGCTGGACAACACTACTATGTTCTGAATAAGAGATAGACGATACTACTAGGTGCCAGGTAAGAGCTAGACAACACTACTATGTTCTGAATAAGAGATAGACGATACTACTAGGTGCCAGGTAAGAGCTAGACAACACTACTATGTTCTGACTAAGAGATAGACGATACTACTAGTGGCTGGGTAAGAGCTAGACAACACTACTATGTTCTGGTAAGAGATAGACGATACTACTAGGTGCCAGGTAAGAGCTAGACAACACTACTATGTTCTGAATAAGAGATAGACGATACTACTAGGTGCTGAGTAAGAGCTGGACAACACTACTATGTTCTGAATAAGAGATAGACGATACTACTAGGTGCCAGGTAAGAGCTAGACAACACTACTATGTTCTGAATAAGAGATAGACGATACTACTAGGTGCTGAGTAAGAGCTGGACAACACTACTATGTTCTGAATAAGAGATAGACGATACTACTAGGTGCCAGGTAAGAGCTAGACAACACTACTATGTTCTGAATAAGAGATAGACGCACTACTAGGTGCCAGGTAAGAGCTAGACAACACTACTATGTTCTGAATAAGAGATAGACGATACTACTAGGTGCTGAGTAAGAGCTGGACAACACTACTATGTTCTGAATAAGAGATAGACGATACTACTAGGTGCCAGGTAAGAGCTAGACAACACTACTATGTTCTGAATAAGAGATAGACGATACTACTAGGTGCTGAGTAAGAGCTGGACAACACTACTATGTTCTGAATAAGAGATAGACGATACTACTAGGTGCCAGGTAAGAGCTAGACAACACTACTATGTTCTGAATAAGAGATAGACGGCACTACTAGGTGCCAGGTAAGAGCTAGACAACACTACTATGTTCTGAATAAGAGATAGACGATACTACTAGGTGCCAGGTAAGAGCTAGACAACACTACTATGTTCTGAATAAGAGATAGACGATACTACTAGTGGCTGAGTAAGAGCTGGACAACACTACTATGTTCTGAATAAGAGATAGACGATACTACTAGTGGCTGGGTAAGAGCTGGACAACACTACTATGTTCTGAATAAGAGATAGACGATACTACTAGGTGCTGAGTAAGAGCTAGACAACACTACTATGTTCTGAATAAGAGATAGACGATACTACTAGGTGCCAGGTAAGAGCTAGACAACACTACTATGTTCTGAATAAGAGATAGACGATACTACTAGGTGCTGAGTAAGAGCTGGACAACACTACTATGTTCTGAATAAGAGATAGACGATACTACTAGGTGCCAGGTAAGAGCTAGACAACACTACTATGTTCTGAATAAGAGATAGACGGCACTACTAGTGGCTGAGTAACAGCTGGACAACACTACTATGTTCTGAATAAGAGATAGATGATACTACTAGGTGCTGAGTAAGAGCTGGACAGCACTACTATGTTCTGAATAAGAGATAGACGATACTACTAGGTGCCAGGTAAGAGCTAGACAACACTACTATGTTCTGAATAAGAGATAGACGATACTACTAGGTGCCAGGTAAGAGCTAGACAACACTACTATGTTCTGAATAAGAGATAGACGATACTACTAGATTCTGAGTAAGAGCTGGACAACACTACTATGTTCTGAATAAGAGATAGACGATACTACTAGGTGCCAGGTAAGAGCTAGACAACACTACTATGTTCTGAATAAGAGATAGACAATACTACTAGGTGCTGAGTAAGAGCTAGACAACATTACTATGTTCTGAATAAGAGATAGACGATACTACTAGGTGCCAGGTAAGAGCTAGACAACACTACTATGTTCTGAATAAGAGATAGACGATACTACTAGGTGCCAGTAAGAGCTAGACAACACTACTATGTTCTGAATAAGAGATAGACGATACTACTAGTGGCTGAGTAAGAGCTGGACAACACTACTATGTTCTGAATAAGAGATAGACGATACTACTAGTGGCTGGGTAAGAGCTGGACAACACTACTATGTTCTGAATAAGAGATAGACGATACTACTAGGGCTGGTAAGAGCTAGACAACACTACTATGTTCTGAATAAGAGATAGACGATACTACTAGGTGCCAGGTAAGAGCTAGACAACACTACTATGTTCTGAATAAGAGATAGACGATACTACTAGGGGCTGGGTAAGAGCTGGACAACACTACTATGTTCTGAATAAGAGATAGACGATACTACTAGTGGCTGGGTAAGAGCTGGACAACACTACTATGTTCTGAATAAGAGATAGACGATACTACTAGGGCTGGGTAAGAGCTAGACAACACTACTATGTTCTGAATAAGAGATAGACGATACTACTAGGTGCCAGGTAAGAGCTAGACAACACTACTATGTTCTGAATAAGAGATAGACGCACTACTAGGTGCCAGGTAAGAGCTAGACAACACTACTATGTTCTGAATAAGAGATAGACGATACTACTAGGTGCCAGGTAAGAGCTAGACAACACTACTATGTTCTGAATAAGAGATAGACGGCACTACTAGGTGCTGGTATTCGAACCCCATATCCCCAACATCGGCCGTCTAGTCTGAGAGAATGACAATCTAGACAATGCAGCCAACTTAGCTTATGTATAACTTGGTGCAGTTTGTATTCGATTCAAACCCATATTTGGCTTTGGCAGCCATTCAAAGTCTAGTGATTACATTACAATTATATTTTACATCAAATAAAAGTGAACTGAAATTACCTCAAGAAATAAAATATCATTTTGAGTTTTAAAACAAGTTTGCTTTATTTTCTTTGTGAGTGGGAGGGAACAATTCCATAACACTTTGAATTTCAAAACAGCCACAGCATTAAACCTGTAACCCCCTTGATCACAAACAGTGATTGCTACCAACTGAAGATGAATTTATTCCTCTTAATTAAACTTTTAAAGTACTTCTTGAAAATATTTTTTTAACATTCTGAAATTAACACACGCAGCCATTTCATTTGTTTACTACATGAATCACTTTGTTCAATTCAAACTCCTGTTAATGTGTAGCTGAGCGCATCTGTGAGGAACATTACGTTCCTTAAACTATTTTTAAAACACGTACACTAATAGAGAGTTCTTATAAATTAAAATTGCTGGCAATTTTGATAAAATCATAACATTAACTTGTATTTTTCTTGAACGTCCATTAACTCTTGTGTTTTGTTAGTAAAACAGCGTGCAGGGAATATCCAATGATATTGAAGCAATCATGTTTGTTTTTAACTACTCACTCAGACTGTACACATAACATTTATATGTTGGCAATAAGATACAAATATTAGTGTTAAAAATAAATGTAATATTTAGTTTGATGTTAGATAAATATACTCAAAATCAAATAGAAAAATATTCAAACTTTTGATTCAACTTCAAAAATATTTCCCATATTCGACTTGACTCAGACTTCGCACACCCCTACTTTGTTCCATTACATTACAACATCTTTTTGAGAATCTGCCACTTTTTCTTCTGGATATACACAAAGAACAAGTCTCTTTTTTTTTGAAGAAATTATTTTGGTTTTTGTAAAAACACAAGCGATTATTCACAGCTTATGTAAAAGAATTATACTTTACCTCAACTATACTTATAAAGTAAGGTAATTTCGACTGACAGCCGCTGTCCAACTGAAAGCACGCGAGGGGGTGAGTATAGACATGCCACCTAGAAGCGCATTACAAATATTGTATGTTTATCAAAGGTGAAAACATCAACTGTACTATTATTTTTCGACATTATAATTTGAGCCCTCTCCCCTACCCCTGGAATCTCTGTAGTACAGCCAGAATACAGTTTCTTACCATCTTGTAAAATATATATTATTAGTTGTGATTTCGTGAATCTTCCCTTTTATATGCATTTTGTGGGGTGTTAGGAATGGCCGCGTTCACAGCACGTTTGTTTTAATTACTGTTACCATGGTAGCTTACATTTTTGAAAAAAAAAAATATATATATATATATATATCTTAGATCTATAATTACACTAATCTGTGCATTATTTTATTATTTACCTGATATTTTTGCAGTCCGTTTTCTATCGTTTTTTTTTTTTTTTTTTGCTTATTTTATTTATTATAAATTTCTTCTAGGGGATCCATCTTGATTAGGTAAATAGTTTGCGATCCCGCCACACGAGCGTGTTGCTAGGCGGGCATGTCGGCCGTGCAAAGGTAGAATGAGAGGGAAGATAAATCTGTTTTATTATTTTCTGGCGGGTATTTTTTTTGTCTTGGAGGAAGGTTATAATTGATTTGTAGATAATAATTTTGTTATTGTTAATCTTAAGCGTTCTCCCTAATGTTGTACTTGATATAAGAATGCTATATTAGGAGTTAGGTTGTTTTTTTTTGCGGGAATCTTACCGTCTTTTCGGGCGACTTTTGGGTAATTCTGGGAAGACGCTCGAAAAGGGGGCCTGGATGGGAGGATTTCCGGAGAGGACAGTGGGTTTTGAAGTGATGGAGGTGATATGACGTGTGGGTTTCTGAGTCCGTCAACATCTAAGAAAATCTACATGTATCATGGACTCTTATTGCCTGTTAAGAAGGTGTAGACCGTACTAAGGCTGGAAAAAAGGACCTTTGTTGTTTTATTTTAATTCCTTTTTTTCTATATTCTTCAAAATATAATAAATATTTTCTTACACGCGTGTGTTGGGATATTCTTTCGGAGATTCGTCTCACTTCAACCAAGATCTGGATAGACATAATTTTTTTTTGTTACTTGTAACTTAAAGTTCCACCTGAATTTGTCAAAGAAGATCCTCGGATCTACCAGGCAAGTAAGTGTGATTGGTGCTTAAGGATAGCTAAAGCTCTCAGCCGCTAAGCTGCTCCTCAAGGGGACACGTCTTGTATTTTCGCCTCCATTACTGAGGACCTTATTTTTTTTATTCAGCCTAGTGCTTCAATTGGTATAAAAAAAAGGGAAAACTACATAACTTTGTAAATGTGTTTGGTTCGTCATAGATGGTATGGACATGTAATGAGGATAACATTTATATATATGTTTATATTGTGATTGGACTGTACTTCAAATTTATTATTTTTTCTTTCTAATAACGTCTCACAGTGTATTAGAATTAGTATAATAGATAATTTAACAGACCTCTCTAGAAGAGGAAGAAAATGTACTTAGTTTTGTATATTACTGGCCGGTTGGAGAGGGAGGGTACAATACGGTTATGGGATATAAATAAATCAAACATCTTTATTGAGCTATTATATACATTGTTTCAAAATAGTTATAGTATATTATATGAGTATATTTTGTTTTCTTTTTCTTAGGGTTAAGTGTATTTTGTACAATTATGTTTATCTCGTGCTCTCTGATAGTTAAGCTGTGGTAGTACTATGGCAAGTACTTTTTTTTTTTTTAAAGTAAAGGTTCCATAATTTCAAGAATGCAAATACGGAGTTGGCTGGATTGGGTCGATTAAGTAGTACCTTTCTTTTAATTTGTTAGCCACACCAAATTATTTCCACATACACCCAGCAGAAGTTTCCCCGAACCCCTTAGTTTAGTTAATTGTCATTAGGTAGTCCCAGGTAATATTCTCGTCATTTGAGTCTACTTTCAGGTTAGTGAACGAAAACGTTAAAGTTGAACAAATATATCGGTGAATGTTGTCAAGTGTAGTTGACCCAACATGTTTTCAGACCAAGCCAACTGCAGGGTGACACAGCAGCAGATGATGTCACGGTGTCTGACCAACGAGAAGACGTGGCGCGAGTTGCGGGCGGAACGCCAGGGACCAATGAGCAGCCAAACACTGCTGCAGATGTCATGCGTGTTTGAGGCCTTGACCTATCTGACAGATAAGTCTCGCGAGGACACCTGCAGGTACCACCTGCTGGTGACTGGCTCCTTGCATCTTGTGGGCTCTGTACTGAGCGTGATAGACCCAGAGTTGAGTCACCAGGGGCTGGCGACCATTGGGGACCTAGCCCCCCAGCTAAGCGACGCTGTCACAAGTTAAGAGTAACTCAGTCTCATACAATATGAACAAAAAAAAGAAAAAGTAGTTTATTAACCTATTGTATATTACCAAATAATAGTAAAAATGTTTTTGTACATGGAACTTTAAGGTGATCAAATGACACTTGTTTGTCTGGAGGGGGTATATAAACCCATGTCTGAGCTTCATCAGGTCCACCCGATACTAACTGGGGACTTTATGGATGCCTAAGACACATATTTGTATTCTTGCACAATGACTGTCTTGGCTTTTTGATAGTTGCTTTATTTGTATTATACATATCAATAAAATGGGCTCCTTAATTTTATTATTACAATCTGTGAAGGTGTGATATCACTAAATTATGAGATGTGAAATCAAAACAAACATAATTTTGAGAAACCTAATTATAACCTTTTCATATTGTTTCCCTAAAACCCCGGGTTAATGCACTAAATGTTCTGATCAGCACTCTATCAAGTTTAAACAAATAATTGACATTGACACCTATAAATATTCAGTCAAAATTTGAGTGTGCACAAGTCCGCTGTCCAGCGACCTGGAAAAGTCAGGGAATTTTACAAGAGAATTTGTGGTGATAGAATATAATCTAAAGCATTTATATATTTTATGCCGTTACTATTTGTAATATGCTTGTGCTAAGACACTGATCTGGTTACAAATATATACACATATCATGTAATTGTTAAATTGTGAACATTAAAACAAACTATTTACACATAAATAACAGTTTATTTTATTTTCTGTTGTATAAAATCTCACATCTGAGAAGAACTTAAGTTTAACACAGTTTATTATACTTTGTTAACCCTGATTGAATCAGCTAAATGTACAATGTAATTACATTTTTACACATTCCATCAACGTGAGTTACAATTTCAGAAGACATGTTACCAATCAATTTTCAGCAACATTAATTAGTTTGCCCCTACTCCTGCTCAATGAGCTCATGGCGACCTTTATACCAGGCTATTTAAAAACATCCTCCACATATATATATATATATATATTTTTTTTACAAATATAAGTGAATAATTCCAAATACCACTATATATTTATGAATCCAAACTGTTATAAGAACATATGTGTAAACATTTTAACATCAGTCCATCATTTTCTCTTAAATACAAACAATTTTTGTTGAATATAAAATAGAAGACAACCATCTAATTCACCATCATTAAACATATATATATATATATATATATATATATTGTCTTGACATTATACAAATCAAAACTTGTATTAATTACAAGAACTCCATTCATTTTGGTAACAAAACTCTTTGGCCAATGACATCGGAATATTAATATATCCGCCGTGCTACCCACTTTACTACATTTATTGCATTGATAAAGCATTGCACATAACCTAAATTAACCTAACATTAAGTAAATCTGACAGATTGTTGGTAACAAAACATATTTACAACATTACATTGCAAGCAAGCAATGGACAACATTAGATTTAATAAAATGAGGAGGTAATCAATAACAGATTTTTTAATAAACTAGTCAATATGGACTTGACTATTTTTACATTCCTGTAAGTCCTGATTTGTGAGGAACTGCTAATGATGTGTTCATTAGTAATTAACACTAAGATTGAGCAAACAGAAGAGTTACAAGATGACTTCCATTATTCTAGTTCATTCTCAGACAAGGACAATGAACCACCGCACGGCGCCGCAGGAGCGAACCGTCCTGAAACACAGAGGGAACTATGTATCATCACCAACTTAGGTATGGTTCATGGTTCTAAGACATTTCGACAGACATAATAACAGTGTATTGGGGGACCAACACTGGACACTTGGGACCAAATGTTTTGTTAAAACCAGCGATAAAAATCTGTAGCACAACTTCCTACAAGGGGAAATAAAGCAGTCAGTCGAATTTAAAATAACATTGGAAGAGTGAAAATACCTTTCACGGCAAGATTGTTAGCCCCTTAATGCTCGCTCATAGAATTTTTCCTGTGCTGATTTAATCACTCGGTATAATGACAACATCCGATACTGTTTCCAGCGTGTGGTTAGTTTTTTATTCAAGCCATATATTACATATTGACTCTACAACTCCAGGGAGTCTGTTGGACTAGAGTTTTAAACCACAGTATATATGAAATCCTGATAGTATCTCAAGTATTAAATGGTACCAATTAGGACACTCGCAGTTATAAAGGATAATATAACTCTTCTCTATATTGGGAGAAGGCGGTTGCTATACTAAGAACAGACAAGAATCTTTATTTGGCCCTGACCCAAATCACAAAACTCACACTCCCAAAATTAGCAGTTGTACCCATTCAAGATATTGGAAATTAGGGTTTGATTGGTGAAAAGCAAAACAAATGACATGCAATAGATAAAGGCCCGAAGGTCGTTTTATCATAAGTGATAATGATCACTGGTTAACAATATTTATTGTTGGTTGCGAACAATGCGCAATATCAATACTCCAACAAAATATATCGTGAAGCGAACAAATCTGCATAAGTAAAAAGTAATAGTATTATGATGTTACAGCGTGCCAAAAACAATCACAAAGATTAAAGAACGTGTTTAATAATTTAACAGTACCAATTCAAATGCAAAAAGTTAAGGTTCATGAGCCATAATCGAAAAGAATTAAAGGCAGGAAAACATCCAATTCCCACATCAACATACCTAAAACATTTAAAGATACCCATATATAGGAATGAGATTTGACTTATTGAATGGTCTTTATATATCAACTAATGACATTCTGCTCTTAACCATACCCCAGGTTACAATCAAAGTCAATCGAACAGCCGAGAAACGGGCTAACCCACGGACAAAATGGGATAATAACTCTTTAACAAAACGTAGACATATCAACCAATATTATATTCATAAAGACACACTACAATAGTAAACCCTGCAAACTATGGCGGAAAGATAGATTTCCAAATGATAACACCTAACCAGCCCTAAGAGGCTTAAGGCCATAAAGTGCTAATAAACTAAACATATCTAAATACACTTGTGAGTTGTAAGTCCTAATCCTAATCCTAATAGCATCAAGAGTGCTATCTGCGTGCTGAGAACAAGCTCGGCTAGGGAACCATGGGAGGCAACACTGCCCTTTAATAAATACAATACTAAGAAAAACCTACTTGGAAATAAACATATATGCAGTCATCTAATATGATTAAGATAATGAAGGTAATAAAACCTTCAGATAACATCAATATTGAAACCCAAAACTTCAATTCTTTATCTCATGTTCTAACACTTCTGCCCCTTTCTACACAGCTAGTTTTTTTTTACTTCCAGCTTCCTCATTTTGTCTTATTCCATT
Source organism: Timema cristinae (assembly GCA_039000515.1). Lineage (NCBI taxonomy): Eukaryota > Metazoa > Arthropoda > Insecta > Phasmatodea > Timematidae > Timema > Timema cristinae. Next base: position 1,528,983 of record JBCFYV010011172.1, read on the forward strand.
TTTCTTTTCTATTTTACTTCAATCTTTTTCTTCTTTCCTTATTCAGATGCATTTGTTACATTGTCATATTTGAAGTACCTTGGCTGCATTCATAATCACACGTTGAGCGATAAGACTGTCCTCTTAGGTTTACTAATTTCTTTATTTACGAAACACTTCACATTGCTTGGAATAGAACAAACATTTTTATATAAAATATTAATGAGAACTTATCAAGACAGTCGCCCTTAAGTGAATCCTAACTTCTTGCTTTAATACAAAATCCAAGTGGTCTCTTCTTACAGCATCGACAGCACTTAGACAGTGTTCCTTGTCTAGTAGACTGAGGGAAGTTATCTAGAGCAGAGAGAGACGTTTGTCAACTAGACTAGCACGTTAGACAGTTGTTCCTTGTCTAGTAGGACTGAGGGAAGTTATCTTAGAGCAGGAGAGAGACAGTTTGTCAACTAGGAATGTTTGGTGTCTTCATTGTGGACATGTTGGACTAGTTACATCACATTTTATAATTCTGTTCATCTCATCAAGTGCTCAAGTAGTTTATTTAGATATACAAACATAAATGGCAATAAAGGTTGAGTGCTCTGATGTTCGATGAGAAATCTCTCCAACTCAAGTGAAACCCCAACTTTACTGTCAAAAGTTCATATTTTGGAGGATTCTTGTTAGAAGTATAAAAATACTGTTTTAAATATGGTAGCATTTACATTTCTCTCTCTAACACCTTCGAATAGAACAAAACTTCATCCTGCTATATTTTGGTAGTCTGCACGTCTTGCATGTGCAGTTGGGCAAGCACCGTGGGCAATGTGTAAGGAACAAGTTCCAATCTTGTGGAGAGTTTGTAAATTTGGCCCATTCATGAACTTTAAGCATGTTATAAAGGTCCAAACCCTCTTCATTGAATGCATTAATATACGTTGATCTGTTGCCTGACCTAAACACGAAGATGTTAAATATCTTGTATGAATTGAACAACAATACCTGCGCAGGTCATCTGAGTGACAGTGTTTTGTTCTCACCTGCAGTGAAACGAGCATTACTTGGCCATATTTGCAAGCGTACTTTGGGAAAAAGGATCTAGTACATATAAAATGACAGATCCAAGTTTATATTTATGCAGTTGGTATTTCTGGGCACTACTGATATCAGAAAACATAGCTTTGGAGGCAGCAAACGGTCAAACAAATCATCTTGGTTGTTCTTGCACACAAAGGATTGTGTGGAACTAACAATGGACAAGGTCGACTAGCTATGTAGCAAACAAGACAGACCAGAGGGGGAGTATTCAAGGGGTGGTCAAACTGGACCTATCAGTTATGGGGTATCAAAACTATTGTAGCCAACAATTCAATTAATGAAAAGAGGCTGAGGCCTATTATTTTTCCAGTATTTGTAGAAAACTAGAATTCACGGTATACTCTCGTTTGACTGTTACAACTCAGTATCCCTCTGACGTTTACATCCACAGTATTCCTGTAGAGGGCTCGGAAGCATAGCCCACCTCATGAGTGTCTTCGTCTGCTTCGTAATCATCATCAGAGTCTGAAAGAACAAGGAGGTGGAGTGTTGAGTGTTGACACGTGTCCTGACTCCTTGTCATTGCGAGCAAAGTGAGAGGATGCAAATGGTAGCAGAGCCCGCTCAACAACTCCTGTATTGATTGCTAATAGGTTTGAGAGCTACTTTCATTCTTATCACACTACACCCTGTCATGTATCCTTGTCAACTACACTCTGTCGTGTACCTTGTCACCCTACACCCTGTCGTGTATCCTTGTCACATTACACCCTGTCGTGTATCCTTGTCACACTACACCCTATCTTTTATCCTTGTCACACTACACCTGTCATGTATCCTTGTCACACTACACCCTACCTTGTATCCTTGTCACACTACACCTACTATGTATCCTTGTCACACTACACCCTGTCATGTATCCTTGTCACACTACACCCTGTCATGTATCCTTGTCACACTACACCCTGTCATGTATCCTTGTCACACTACACCCTACCTTGTATCCTTGTCACACTACACCCTACATGTATCCTTGTCACACTACACCCTACCTTGTATCCTTGTCACACTACACCCTTACTGTATCCTTGTCACACTACACACCTGTCTGTATCCTTGTCACACACTAACCCCTACCTTGTATCCTTGTCACACTACACCCTACCTTGTATCCTTGTCACACTACACCTGTCATGTATCCTTGTCACACTACACCCTGTCATGTATCCTTGTCACACTACACCTACCTTGTATCCTTGTCACACTACACCCTACCTGTATCTTGTCAATAACCCTCTTGATCTGTCACACTACCCCTCTGTATCCTTGTCACACTACACCCTCCTGTATCCTTGTACATACACCTCTGATCCTGTCACACACCCTGTTACTTCACAACCCCTCTGTATCTTGCACACTCTCTGATCCTTTCCATACACCCTTCTTGATCCTTGTCACCACCTTCTGTTCCTTGTCACACTACCTTGTTCCTGTCACACTACACCCTCTTGTATCCTGTCACACTACACCCTCTGTATCCTTGTCACACTACACCTCCTGTATCCTTGTCACACTACACCCTGTCTGTATCCTTGTCACACTACACCCTGTCTGTATCCTTGTCACATACACCTACCTTGTATCCTTGTCACACTACACCTCTGTATCCTTGTCACACTACACCTGTCTGTATCCTTGTCACATACACCTGTCTGATCCTGTCACACTACCCTACTGTATCCTTGTCACACTACACCCTACCTGTATCCTTGTCACACTACACCTTCTTGTATCCTTGTCACACTACACCCTCTTGTATCCTTGTCACACTACACCCTACCTTGTATCCTTGTCACACTACACCCTACCTTGTATCCTTGTCACACTACACCCTCTTGTATCCTTGTCACACTACACCTGTCATGTATCCTTGTCACATACACCTCCTTGTATCCTGTCACACTACACCCTACCTTGTATCCTTGTCAGTATCCTTGTCACACTACACCCTCTTGTATCCTTGTCCCCACTACACCCTTGTCATGTATCCTTGTCACATTACCACCCTGTCATGTATCCTTGTCACACTACACCTACCTTGTATCCTTGTCACACTACACCCTACCTTGTATCCTTGTCACACTACACCCTCTTGTATCCTTGTCACACACACCCTGTCATGTATCCTTGTCACACTACACCCTACCTATGTATCCTTGTCACACTACACCCTACCTTGTATCCTTGTCACACTACACCTCTTGTATCCTTGTCACACTACACCTGTCTGTATCCTTGTCACACTACACCTCTGTATCCTTGTCACATACACCTACCTTGTATCCTTGTCACACTACACCCTACCTTGTATCCTTGTCACACTACACCCTCTTGTATCCTTGTCACACTACACCCTGTCATGTATCCTTGTCACACTACACCCTGTCTGTATCCTTGTCACACTACACCCTACCTTGTATCCTTGTCACACTACACCTCTTGTATCCTTGTCACACTACACCCTGTCTGTATCCTTGTCACACTACACCCTACTTGTATCCTTGTCACACTACACCCTACTTGTATCCTTGTCACACTACACCCTACCTTGTATCCTTGTCACACTACACCCTGCTTGTATCCTTGTCACACTACACCTTTTGTATCCTTGTCACATACACCCTACCTTGTATCCTTGTCACAACTACACCCACCTCTTGTATCCTTGTCACACTACACCCTACCTTGTATCCTTGTCACACTACACCCTACTTGTATCCTTGTCACACTACACCTGTCTTGTATCCTTGTCACACTAACCCTGTCTGTATCCTTGTCACACTACACCCTACCTTGTATCCTTGTCACACTACACCCTACTTGTATCCTTGTCACACTACACCTTTGTATCCTTGTCACACTTACACCCACCTTGTATCCTTGTCACACTACACCCTACCTTGTATCCTTGTCACACTACACCTGTCTGTATCCTTGTCACACTACACCCTACTTGTATCCTTGTCACACTACACCCTACCTTGTATCCTTGTCACACTACACCTACTTGTATCCTTGTCACACTACACCTGTCATGTATCCTTGTCACACTACACCTACTGTATCCTTGTCACACTACACCCTACCTGTATACCTTGTCACATAAACACCCTTACCTTGTATCTCTTGTCACACACACCTCTTGTATCCTTGTCACACTACACCCTACTTGTATCCTTGTCACACTACACCCACTTGTATCCTTGTCACACTACACCCGTCTGTATCCTTGTCACATACACCCTACCTTGTATCCTTGTCACACTACACCCTACCTTGTATCCTTGTCACACTACACCTCTGTATCCTTGTCACATACACCCTTCTATGTATCCTTGTCACACTACACCCACTGTCACACTAATCGTATCCTTGTCACACTACACCTTACCATGTATCCTTGTCACACTACACTTTGTTCCTTGTATCCTCTGTCATGTACATTACATACCCTACCTTACCTTGTCATAATACACACCTGTCTGTACCTGTCACACAACTATTTACAACACCTACCTTGTATCCTTGTCACACTACACCCTACCTTGTATCCTTGTCACACTACACCTACCTGTATCCTTGTCACATAACCTACTTGTACCTTGTCACACACACCTTGTGTGTATCCTTGTCACACTACACCCTACCTTGTATCCTTGTCACACTACACCTTGTCTGTATCCTTGTCACACTACACCTTGTCGTGTATCCTTGTCACATACACCCTACCTTGTATCCTTGTCACACTACACCCTACCTTGTATCCTTGTCACACTAACCTACCTTGTATCCTTGTCACACTACACCTTGTCGTGTATCCTTGTCACACTACACCTACCTTGTATCCTTGTCACACTACACTTGTCATGTATCCTTGTCACATTACACCTACCTTGTAGAAACAATACATAAGCATACTTCTCACTATCTACAGATAAATTCTCAGAAAATCAACATAGCTCTATACAAAAATAAATCTATTGTCACAAATTTAGTGTAGTTTGTGGACATGTTGCCCCTCAAGTCCTACCATAAGCTGGGTTCAGCTATATTTTGACCAAAGTAAGGCGTTTACCCTATGTCAGCACAATATTTTACTCTCGAAACTTATAATTTTGGCTATCCTACTCATATGGAATTTTTTTTTGCATAATATATCATTCACACATCTCAAACACATTTTAGCACCTTCAGTACTCACTGTTCTATTTAGGTTCTTCTCGTCAATCGTTATTGATAACAAATATCATCTAGTTGCTGATTATGTAAAACTAATTTAAAATTATTAAATCAATTGTAGATTGTACATATTTACAAAACAACATAAACGGTATTTTATATTGTCGGTGAAATGTAGTGTTAATTACTTATAAATTGTTCAATGCTAACATAGTTGGTTAGTGAATAACTAGATATCACTAACCAACTATGTTAGATGTCCCCTATTGGACTAAAGAGGAGAGGGTTGTCCCTCGAGCAAGTCTCGTACTGATTGTGAGGAGATAGACAAGGCTCTCCTCCATCTTGTTCAACATCTACTGGAACAAGGATTGACGGTGTATTACCAACATAAACTGATGCTTGTGAGGAAAGCGATCATTGGCACAAAGGAAATAGTCCAAAGTGCGGCACTAAATGGAGCGGAGGAGGTTGGAAACATAAGCTGGCTGTAAAGAGTAAGGAATAAGGATCACTGGAGAGAGGATGTTAAAAACAAGAAGAGGACACAGGTTGTGCTGTGAAAGGGATAGTTTTGCCACCTGGTTGCAAACCCTTAAACTAAGTGGGACCATATCATATATTTAAAGTTCGAAAACTTTATTCAAATAATTTATGTAATTTCCTAATTCAAAATTGTGTAAATATTGTTTTTAAATTTTAATTGACAACTAACAATAAATTTTAAATGGTTTTCTTGATTTAGATAAATAGAAAGGAGAAACAAATATATGATCTATGGTTAGTTGGATATCCCTTGGAGAGAGGGTAGAAAATAAGTGTATCTAAGGTGGGGATGTTGAATGGAAAAATTTGTCTTAGATTCCAGTCTTGTTACATTAATTACGCTAATAGAACACGGAAGCCATTTATGAAAAAGCACATTCAGTTTAGCAGTTTCCTCTTCACCGGCAATTGAGATTGACTGGTTGGCCCATTCAACCACTGATGCAGGTCCCAGCTATTTAATACAACATATCTCGGGTTTAAATTCCAAGACCACAAACATCATTCAATGAGTTACAATAACAGGAGTACAGTTCTCTTATAACACTCGTGTAGCTATCACAGCGCTCGGTGGTCGAGTGTGTCACTAACATAGGGTTTGTCAACACATCCCTTTCTCAACACGAGGTTAGGCTCATTCAACAAAGGCCTCGGCCGAGTTTATTAATATTGTTTATAATCCATTAACTAGCGGAGGGCAATACAACAGAAAATATTGTTTTATCTTCACAAGAGCGCAAGAAATGCATCACTCTTATCATTCGGTTTTGTTAGTGATGATGAGTGAACGCGCAAGTTCTCACCTGACTCGTCGATGTATCTGGAGCGTTGGGGGACCTTACACACCATCTGAGCAAGGTCAGTGAATGTGTACCCTGTCACTACACTCTGCTGCTGGGGCCTCCTGGTCTCCACGGCCATCTTGAACAGGGGCAGAGCCCCAGCTTTCTGCAAGCCTGCGAAGTATGTCTTGCCGTGTGTGTACCCCACATCCTGAGAACAAAGTTTAGTTTTGACCAGAAAGTGCCTCCTGGTGCAGTTTATAAATAGGTGTGATAGTCCCGAACTACCGGCGCTCCTACCTTGATTTCATCGAAGCTGCCAAACTGTAGAGTTCTGTACTTGTCTATAGGTGGTCTAATGTACTCGCAATAGTCACTGGATTTAACCTCCTGGAACAAAAACAATACAAATTTACAGTCAAATGGGGCAAGTGGTATTCAAACCATCCTTAAGTTTCCATAATGTTAATGTTAAAACAGTTGAATGTCGCCTTCCATATAGAGAACATAACCCTTTCCGTACAGCTCTCATTTCTGAGAGAGGCCGACACTCAAACTAGACAAATGATTGTGAAAGGTGCAGTGTAGTAATAGACAGGTTGTGTTACTCTGTTTAATGCAAGCACCTCAAGTTGCCGGACGCAGGAGACATACGCCAGTCGGGACTGGATATCTGGCAGGTTGGGGACCTTGACAGGTGACGCAAAGGGGTTCCATCTCTTCCAAAGCAGCCACCAGCCTGACAGACAGTCCCCGTAGTTGGTGAGGTCAGTATCCTCCTGGGAGCCAACGTCAATGGCCAGGATGTACTTCGCACCCAAACCCCGCATCACGTCCGCTGGGAACATCGCACAGGGTTACAGACATGTTCTAAACATCAACAGTGGGCTTTTAACATGTCCAGACAGGTACAATACAGCCACAGTGTGCTTGCAACATGTCCAGACAGGTACAATACAGCCACAGTGTGCTTGCAACATGTCCAGACAGGTACAATACAGCCACAGTGCGCTTGCAACATGTCCAGACAGGTACAATACAGCCACAGTGCGCTTGCAACATGTCCAGACAGGTACAATACAGCCACAGTGCGCTTGCAACATGTCCAGATAGGTACAATACAGCCACAGTGCGCTTGCAACATGTCCAGACAGGTACAATACAGCCACAGTGCGCTTGCAACATGTCCAGACAGGTACAATACAGCCACAGTGCGCTTGCAACATGTCCAGACAGGTACAATACAGCCACAGTGCGCTTGCAACATGTCCAGACAGGTACAATACAGCCACAGTGCCTTGCAACATGTCCAGACAGGTGTAATACAGCCACAGTGCACTTGCAACATGTCCAGACAGGTGTAATACAGCCACAGTACGCTTGCAACATGTCCAGACAGGTACAATATAGCCACAGTACGCTTGCAACATGTCCAGACAGGTACAATACAGCCACAGTGCGCTTGCAACATGTCCAGACATGTACAATACAGCCACAGTGCACTTGCAACATGTCCAGACAGGTGTAATACAGCCACAGTGCGCTTGCAACATGTCCAGACAGGTACAATACAGCCACAGTGCGCTTGCAACTTGTCCAGACAGGTACAATACAGCCACAGTGTGCTTGCAACATGTCCAGACAGGTACAATACAGCCACAGTGTGCTTGCAACATGTACAGACAGGTACAATACAGCCACAGTGTGCTTGAAACATGTCCAGACAGGTACAATACAGCCACAGTGTGATTGCAACATGACCAGACAGGTACAATACAGCCACAGTGCGCTTGCAACATGTCCAGACAGGTACAATACAGCCACAGTGCACTTGCAACATGTCCAGACAGGTATAATACAGCCACAGTGCACTTGCAACATGTCCAGACAGGTACAATACAGCCACAGTGTGATTGCAACATGACCAGACTGGTAATATACATCCAGAGTGTCCTCGGAACATGACCATACATTAAAGGAATGTGAAACTCTCTAAAATATTATGCTTCTGTGCCAACATAGGAGTTAACTAGAAGTAGATGCACTAGCATTCCTCATGAGATGGGCAGTTCTCCTGAGAGCAAGGAACTATAGTGGACTTTGAACCACTTGTATACTTGCTAGGAATGTCATCTCGAGATGGGCAGTTCTCCTGAGAGCAAGGAACTATAGTGGACTTTGAATCACTCGTATACTTGCTAGGAATGTCATCTCGAGATGGGCAGTTCTCCTGAGAGCAAGGAACTATAGTGGACTTTGAACCACTTGTATACTTGCTAGGAATGTCATCTCGAGATGGGCAGTTCTCCTGAGAGCAAGGAACTATAGTGGACTTTGAACCACTCGTATACTTGCTAGGAATGTCATCTCGAGATGGGCAGTTCTCCTGAGAGCAAGGAACTATAGTGGACTTTGAACCACTCGTATACTTGCTAGGAACGTCATCTCAAGATGGGCAGTTCTCCTGAGAGCAAGGAACTATAGTGGACTTTGAACCACTCGTATACTTGCTAGGAACGTCATCTCAAGATGGGCAGTTCTCCTGATAGCAAAGAACTATAGTGGACTTTGAACCACTCGTATACTTGCTAGGAATGTCATCTCGAGATGGGCAGTTCGCCTGAGAGCAAGGAACTATAGTGGACTTTGAACCACTCGTATACTTGCTAGGAATGTCATCTCAAGATGGGCAGTTCTCCTGAGAGCAAGGAACTATAGTGGACTTTGAACCACTCGTATACTTGCTAGGAACGTCATCTCGAGATGGGCAGTTCTCCTGAGAGCAAAGAACTATAGTGGACTTTGAACCACTCGTATACTTGCTAGGAATGTCATCTCGAGATGGGCAGTTCGCCTGAGAGCAAGGAACTATAGTGGACTTTGAACCACTCATATACTTCCTAGGAACGTCATCTCAAGATGGGCAGTTCTCCTGATAGCAAAGAACTATAGTGGACTTTGAACCACTCATATACTTCCTAGGAACGTCATCTCGAGATGGGCAGTTCTCCTGAGAGCAAAGAACTATAGTGGACTTTGAACCACTCGTATACTTGCTAGGAATGTCATCTCGAGATGGGCAGTTCGCCTGAGAGCAAGGAACTATAGTGGACTTTGAACCACTCATATACTTCCTAGGAACGTCATCTCGAGAAAGCTTGACCCAATATTCATCAGATAAAGTACACTCAGACAAAGATAGGAAGGAGCTCATCTGATAATTACTAGATCTACTTTCATGTATTCATATGTCAAGCCTTATGATCTGTACTCTTTACAATTAACACTAATAATATAGAGAAATGTCGACTGAAACAAAACAGTTTTGTAGTTTTTTTTAAACTCTTTTCCACCAGAATAATGCAACACATCAAATATTTTCCCTAGTTTAACTGTTACAGAATCTCACATCCTTTGTGCCAAGGACACGAGGATACAGTAACAGTAGGTCACAGAGGGGGAAAGACCAAACAACACACCCTACAGATAAACACTAAATGGTCAACCCAAGGTGAGATTGTTACCTGGGACATTGTTGACGTAACAGCCGTCAACAAGCAGGTGCCCGTCAAGCGGGTCACAGATTGGCGGGAAGATCCCTGCTATTGTCATACTGGAGCGCACGTAATGCCACAGAGAACCTGCACACATTGGGAGGGTAATCTATGTTGCGCGCACAAGCGGTCATTGACATGCGCTCGCTCGTGAGACTACTCTACAACTGCAAGACACACTCACACATGTATCCAACAATCTACCCTCAAGTTCTAATGTGTTTACCACTCAGATATTCTCGTCACTAACAACAACAACAAAAGTAAGTCTGTCTCGTGCGTTCTTGTTTGTTTACTGAAGGAAGTGATTTGAACGTTGACCAAAAGAGCGATGATTTAGTTTGCTCGCCAGTAGTACATGGCGGCTAGTACTCATCAGTCACAGGTGACAGAGGACATTAAAATATCATATTAATTAATGAGAACACGAGTTGAAAACTTAGTTAAGTTAGAGGCACATGTTTACAATTCCTGGGCAAAATTGCAACATGTTTACCAGGAATTGGGGGCAGGGGTAGTTAATATTTCACAATACCTTCACATTCCAGGGGGAAAAAATATCATTTTTAATTTATTCCCTTAAAAAAACTAAGTGTTAAGTTACTTTTATACAGATGCACCCCATTTTTTATAACCAATTTCATAGGCTGATGGTACGTACGCTAGTACTCAGCCACCAGAATGGTCTTGTGTATCGCTCAATTCAGCTCTGAGGAGAAGATGTTTATTTAACAGCAGAGTTGTTCTCTATAATATTACAGGATACATCAGGGGTTCTGTTTGGGTTCAATCACACCAACGACTAAACCTGACCCTACCTAACATCTCAGGCAATCATACTCGGTTCACAGGAAGCTTAACCTAACCGACACAAACCGACAAACACAAAGCTATATTTAGAATACAGTACAAACACAAACACGACACGACATAGCAATTTCTTTAACATTAGTCAACACTACTGTAATGTTGTGATTGTCTTGTGATTGGTTACCTGGGAGGTTGTTGACATATCCCCCGTCCAATAAGAGGTGCCCGTCTACAGGGTCGCACAAAGGAGGCATGTACCCCGAGAGGGACATGGATGCTCTAATATAGCGCCATAGCGAGCCTGTGAAGAGAGCAGCTATCAACAGCATGCAGGGCCATTACCTTCACCTCACACCTAACTCTGCTGAGGGAGTTGATTACACTTTACAGGCATCAGCCCAATCAACTAGTGTCAAAAATACAACACTCACTTATTACAAATATTCCTTTTTGGCAGTTTGTGTGTAAATGTTATTACACCTACCAGTAACCATGTTACATGCCTGATGCTCAAGTGTTTTGTTACAACACCCCACCCCTCTTAGTAAAAAAAGAGCTTTGCTTTAGATAATGATACATTTGTAATTGCTCATTTCTAGATATTCTAGTCGCGCAAGTTTAGGTTAAGTCCATCCAATAAAGCCGAGAGGAAGCCTGCTCTCCATACAAGTATTATAGACTAAGACACGAAGCTATGTCTATTCTTTCCGTAAGCTTAGTAATATCCAACAAACCAACACCGAGCTGTTTCCTCCACCAGCAGCTTGGATGATTGGATCCTTACAACAAATCCTCCATGACTTAGATGAATCAGATGTGAACCAGCGCTGGAGCGGAAATATCTGCTTGTGTGATGTGTGATCCACTATAATATCTAGCTAAGATACCTCCTGTTGAATATATCTTTAGCAACCTCAGTCTACATGTTCAGCTTTTTACTGAATCATAGTTGAAGTGAAATTGTTACTTCCCTCCCTCATTTTCCCCTATTAGCTTTCAAATAGCTGTGTATTCCTAAAAACTAGCAACCCTCTCCTGGACACCTGTCACCAGGACTGGAAGCTCTTCCTCACCACATTTGTTAGGCACCGTGGTGTGCTTGTGAGGGTTAGTCAAATTGTTCCAATGTCTTCATGACATTCTTAATAACTGCCAATGGGAGCTTTCCACCTCGTACCTTTAGTCGAAGATGCAATAACATGTAGTAACACTGATACTTTTATTTTTAATATCTATCATGAGTCTGTGGCTAAAAAGAGGTAATTAAATTAAACAATCAAGTACTACTCCAGCAAGTACCAGTGTAACCAATGTTGTAAGCGATTATCAACATTTTACGTCTCCATTTAGAAATTATAGCTTTACAACTGTTGAAAATACAATGATTCCTATTTGTGTCTCAGTTTTATGCATCTTGTGCAACAAAGTGTTATTACCTGCCAAACTGTGTAGACATGGTGGTACTAATCACCCTCAATATAAGGACAAAGATGAAGATGTAAACTGTCAGTGTCTTATGGTGAACAGTTCAAAGACCGACAAGGAAAGCGCTACAGAGTGAGTCACTGTATTGTGCTTGCAGGAGAAGCCCATACTATAATAAAACCTTGTGCGATTCAAATGGTAGCTTGTGTGCTTGATGAGCAATCACAAAATAAATACTATTGCATATATCATTTTTGTGTCACACTGGAAAAATAAAATATTTTAATATCCTTTTAAAATTTTGGGTAGCAACCATCCAGACACCCTCTATTTTATGCAAGCAAGGGTGTGAGGACCCCATGGCTATCTTACAAAGCCAAAAGGGATCCACGAGAAAAAAAGTTTGAGAGCCGATTGTAAACTTGTATGATGTGTGATGATATAGCCGATTGTTGGGATGTGTGATAGCTAATTAATATTAAGACCTCCAAAAATAATAAATCTCGAGGATCAAATTTACTATCCCGTAACTTGAGCAAATTATTTTAACCGGGTCAATATTTAAAATGTCTCAAACATAACACTAGTAAATCTTTAATGATCTAAAACATGTCCAACATTATTTGTAATTTTTTATTATGAAAAGATATTAAAGTTTAGAACTAGTTTTAAGTTTGTAAATCCTGCGATACACTACAAGGGAAAGTGTGTGATCAGATAAGGAAAACATATATTATAAGCACAAGCATGCAAAACAAAATGTGTATTGCTACAGAATAAACAATGTTATTACTAAGACTAGTGGCATGGCCTGGAATGTTAGATGGGGAGCACACTTATCTTAACAGACACGGTGATTCAAGGTTGAATAAAAATGGCCTAAATTGAAAATATTAGGCATGGAAAGAGATTATATCGAGTACCTATGGGTCATCAGTTCCAGGACCTACTGGCCTCCCAAGATGTATATAGCAGGGAGAATTAGTGGGTATGTTTTTAGGAATTATTTTGTCACAAAGTTGTTAATATAATGAGAAGATGAGTGTGATGGACATTTTGTATTCTCTGCTATATTCCAAGCTACACCACTGGATGCTACTGATAGCAATGATAACAAGCACTATTTTAAACACACTTGATTGTATGTAATCTTTGGTACATTACTTGGGTGAGTGTCGCTCAACTCGCACCAGAAGTTGTTAGCTCAGACACAGATGTACAATCAGTACTGCCTTAGTATTGATTTTTCTCAACAAACCACTTAATCTAAGTCCTCCTCAATCCACTATGATTAAAGAGCAGGTTAAACTCACTTTTATAACAAACACTTGTATGAAATCTGCCACCTCGCCTCAGAATCTCTGAAACAGGGGGCTTGAGCCCCCCTTGTTTTTATCTTGGGGGGCTGGGACTATCTTAAACCCCCTCTCCCCCAATAATTCCCAACCAATGTGTGAAACATGCATCTGTTGTTACCATCAGTTTGGTAATTTTAAATAATAAACACATAGATTTACAATTAATTTAAGAGAAAACTAAAATGCCTTAATTTTGCAGTTTATTTTTCTTACATCAGGAAAAATTATTTCACAAAAATATAGTAACTAACATTAGGCCTAGATGTGGTTGCCTTAAATATAAACAATACCAGAATACCAGAATAGTAAGATTAAAAGATAAGATAAGAACAAATTGAAAAAATTCACAGTTGAATTGTAAGTTAAAATTTTAACACAAGGCGAATTTTCATGCACTGTTCAAACTTTATTTTTTCCATATTTTTATTGACCTTAATAGAATTAAAAAGTTTGACATCAATAAATAATAAGCTCTTTCTGTTTTTGGTTTGAATATAATATTTTAAAGCTATGTTAAACGTAGTTGTGATAATATATTTGATTTGTCTCCATGGTTTGTAACGAAAATACTCAATATTTAATCAAACCTAAGTTAAAGGTCCATTAAGTTTCCCTCCACAATCTGAGGATTGATACGAACACTTAGCAGGCTTACTTTGCTTGGTTCAATCGTGACGTAGCTTATACGATAGAAATATAGTGAGGGGGGGGGGCTATCTTTATTTTATTCGGCACTCTGATCTTCAGCGATAGTTGTTTGCCATCTAAAAACCTCCCATTTTCAAAAATGTGTCGGCGAAAGACCACTTCGAATAGATTCTAGAGGCACATCATTTTATAGTAGAAAAATCAGGCAAGGAGACAACTATATAGCTTTTATAGTCATCCAAATTTCAAAAAATCCATGAAGGAGTGGAGGACTACTTTAAATAGTGTCTAGAGAATCTAATTTTGGATAAATTTGGTTTATCACTACTTAACATAGCTTTTAGAGGCACCCACTTTTCATAAATTTACTGAAAGAGGATTATACTCCAAATAGCCTCTAGGATTATACAGAATTAAAAAAAAATTGGGGGAAGGCTACTTTAAATGTCTCTTAAATAAGTATAATTTTCAAAAACCCTTCACTTTTGAGGATCACTCCAAATACGTTCTAGAGCATCCAATTTTCAAATATTAACTGAGAGCGAGAAAACTTTTGAAAATAAATAAATATTGATATCTCCCCTTTCCCCCATTACACAAATAAGGTCCCACCACCACTTTTTAAAATGATTTTCTTATTCTCAGAAGCATTAACCTGTCATAGACTTGGAATTCTCCCAAAATTAAATTCGCCCCTCACTCCTTAAACTGACCTACCTTTCAGGGCAAAGGGAGTGAACATGGAGAGCAGAGATAGCCCGTAACAGCGAGTTAGTTGGGTGTGACATGGAGAGCAGAGATAGCCCGTAACAGCGAGTTAGTTGGGAGTGACATGGAGAGCAGAGATAGCCCGTAACAGCGAGTTAGTTGGGTGTGACATGGAGAGCAGAGAGAGCCCGTAACAGCGAGTTAGTTGGGAGTGACATGGAGAGCAGAGAGAGCCCGTAACAGCGAGTTAGTTGGGTGTGACATGGAGAGAACCCGTAACAGCTAGTTAGTTGGGTGTGACATGGAGAGAACCCGTAACAGCGAGTTAGTTGGGTGTGACATGGAGAGCAGAGATAGCCCGTAACAGCGAGTTAGTTGGGAGTGACATGGAGAGCAGAGAGAGCCCGTAACAGCGAGTAGTATTGGGTGTGACATGGAGAGAACCCGTAACAGCAGTTAGTTGGGAGTGACATGGAGAGCAGAGAGAGCCCGTAACAGCGAGTTAGTTGGGTGTGACATGGAGAGCAGAGATAGCCCGTAACAGCGAGTTAGTTGGGTGTGACATGGAGAGCAGAGAGAGCCCGTAACAGCGAGTTAGTTGGGAGTGACATGGAGAGCAGAGAGAGCCCGTAACAGCGAGTTAGTTGGGTGTGACATGGAGAGAACCCGTAACAGCTAGTTAGTTGGGTGTGACATGGAGAGAACCCGTAACAGCGAGTTAGTTGGGTGTGACATGGAGAGCAGAGAAGCCCGTAACAGCGAGTTAGTTGGGTGTGACATGGGAGAGAGAACCCGTAACAGCAGTTAGTTGGGTGTGACATGGAGAGCAGAGAGAGCCCGTAACAGCGAGTTAGTTGGGAGTGACATGGAGAGCAGGAGAGCCCGTAACAGCGAGTTAGTTGGGTGTGACATGGAGAGCAGAGATAGCCCGTAACAGCGAGTTAGTTGGGTGTGACATGGAGAGAACCCGTAACAGCTAGTTAGTTGGGTGTGACATGGAGAGCAGAGAGAGCCCGTAACAGCGAGTTAGTTGGGTGTGACATGGAGAAACCCGTAACAGCGAGTTAGTTGGGTGTGACATGGAGAGCAGAGATAGCCCGTAACAGCGAGTTATTGGGTGTGACATGGAGAGAGAGAGAGCCCGTAACAGCGAGTTAGTTGGGTGTGACATGGAGAGGAGAGATAGCCCGTAACAGCTGAGTTAGTTGGGTGTGACATGGAGAGGAGAGAATTAGCCCGTAACAGCTAGTTAGTTGGGTGTGACGTGGAGAGCAGAGATAGCCCGTAACAGCGAGTTAGTTGGGTGTTGACACGGAGTAGCAGAGATAGCCCGTAACAGCGAGTTAGTTGGGTGTGACACGGAGAGCAGAGAGAGCCCGTAACAGCGAGTTAGTTGGGAGTGACATGGAGAGCAGAGAAGCCCGTAACAGCGAGTTAGTTGGGTGTGACATGGAGAGCAGAGAGAGCCCGTAACAGCGAGTTAGTTGGGAGTGACATGGAGAGCAGAGAGAGCCCGTAACAGCGAGTTAGTTGGGTGTGACATGGAGAGCAGAGAGAGCCCGTAACAGCGAGTTAGTTGGGAGTGACATGGAGAGGAGAGAGAGCCCGTAACAGCGAGTTAGTTGGGTGTGACATGGAGAGAACCCGTAACAGCTAGTTAGTTGGGAGTGACATGGAGAGCAGAGAGAGCCCGTAACAGCGAGTTAGTTGGGTGTGACATGGAGAGCAGAGATAGCCCGTAACAGCGAGTTGTGGGGTGTGACACGGAGAGCAGAGATAGCCCGTAGCAGCGAGTTAGTTGGGAGTGACCTGGAGAGCAGAGATAGCCCGTAACAGCGAGTTAGTTGGGTGTGACATGGAGAGCAGAGAGAGCCCGTAACAGCGAGTTAGTTGGGTGTGACATGGAGAGCAGAGATAGCCCGTAACAGCGAGTTAGTTGGGTGTGACATGGAGAAAACCCGTAACAGCGAGTTAGTTGGGTGTGACATGGAGAAAACACGTAACAGCGAGTTAGTTGGGTGTGACATGAAAAATCAAGAAGAAGTCAGATTAATTATAAAATGTCATTGAAGTTTAAAAAAAATATTTTTTTTTAAATAATTTGTGGATAGAGAGCATTACCAAGTGTAAACTATTAGTTTCATCCCCAGTTAATGTGATTTCTTGGTGATCTTTGTGCCAAAAATTTAATAGAAGGTGATGGAAATTATGAGATTATGTTTGTTGGCCAATAACTTTTAATTCAAAATACTGGGAAAGCAAATATTATTTGGTCTGGAAAACACATGGAAGTATAGACATTATCAGCGATGATTGAAAACGTACAAGAAAAACAAATTTTATCAGCAGAAATCAGCTTGGTTAGACATTTTAATCAGCCATGAAGGATATATTTCAAAATGAAAGGAGACCAGAATGTAGGGCCAGTGTTTGATCATTATAGTATGTAGGGTATCTGTCGAGAGGCTCAGAATAAAAGTACAGTAAGGGGTTGTTTGGCTCACCACTAATAAATGACTTTAGAGAGTTGGGTTTTTACTCACAACTTTCAAATGAACATTCTTTCTGTATATGAGAGGTTCGCCCTTTATTATTCATAAGACCTGTGACACCTAAATAAATGTAAGAAATATTTCTTTGGTTGTGTGCACTAAAGTCTAACTACAATTTAAAAAAAAACCTCAAAATATCTTCTGGAGGCATCACTTTTTAAAAAATTCCTCGAAATAACCACTATAAAAAGTTTATAGAGGCATTTAAATTTCAAAAATTTGTTAAAGGAAGATCATTTTAAATAGCATCTACAGGTAATACATTTCAAAAGACTTCCAGGTGAGGAACACTTTAAGAAACTTTTAGAATATTCCAAGTGTAAGAAAATCTTCTGTGGGAGAACCACTCCAAATAACTTCTAGAAGAGTATAGTTCTCGTAAATTTTTCCAAGTGTGGACCACTCTAAACAGCTTTAAAGGGCATCAAAGTTTCGGAAATTTTTGGAAGAGGGCTAACGATTCCTTTTTTGGTAAAATACCACTAGATAGTATTATTACCTATAAAATAAAAATAGAGATGGGGCCTAGCCATTAATTTTAATTGTTGAGTGAAAAGCAGTTAGCACATTCTTCTCTACACAGGTTTCTACTGTATTGTCAAGACACAATCACAAAGAGTATTATATGGGAGAAACAGACCTCCTTCAAAACTCAATCAGGGTATATGTACTCACCAAATACTCCTGTGCCCCCTTCTAATTAACGAAGTAGTGATGCTCATCTCAAGGGACCTACACACATGGCCTCTCCTACTAAACCCTGATCTTCTAACCAAGTGGTGTACCCCAGGAGTCTTAGTAGCCTGGTGGATCTGGCTGGGAGTGTTAGGGTTGATAGACTGGCCAGCAAGCTTGGAACAGGGTCTGGCTGGGAGTGAGAGGGTTGATAGACTGGCCAGCAAGCTTGGAACAGGATCTGGCCGGGAGTGTGAGGGTTGATAGACTGGTCAGCAAGCTTGGAACAGGGTCTGGCTGTGAGTGTGAGGGTTGATAGACTGGCCAGCAAGCTTGGAACAGGGTCTGGCTGTGAGTGTGAGGGTTGATAGACTGGTCAGCAAGCTTGGAACAGGGTCTGGCTGTGAGTGTGAGGGTTGATAGACTGGCCAGCAAGCTTGGAACAGGGTCTGGCTGGGAGTGGAGGGTTGATAGACTGGCCAGCAAGCTTGGAACAGGATCTGGCCGGGAGTGTTAGGGTTGATAGACTGGCCAGCAAGCTTGGAACAGGATCTGGCCGGGAGTGTGAGGGTTGATAGACTGGCCAGCAAGCTTGGAACAGGGTCTGGCTGGGAGTGTTAGGGTTGATAGACTGGTCAACAATTCTGGAACAGGATCTGGCCGGGAGTGTGAGAGTTGATAGACTGGTCAGCAAGCTTGGAACAGGGTCTGGCTGTGAGTGTGAGGGTTGATAGACTGGCCAGCAAGCTTGGAACAGGGTCTGGCCGGGAGTGTGAGGGTTGATAGACTGGCCAGCAAGCTTGGAACAGGGTCTGGCTGTGAGTGTGAGGGTTGATAGACTGGCCAGCAAGCTTGGAACAGGATCTGGCCGGGAGTGTGAGGGTTGATAGACTGGCCAGCAAGCTTGGAACAGGGTCTGGCTGTGAGTGTGAGGGTTGATAGACTGGCCAGCAAGCTTGGAACAGGGTCTGGCTGGGAGTGTGAGGGTTGATAGACTGGCCAGCAAGCTTGGAACAGGGTCTGGCTGGGAGTGTGAGGGTTGATAGACTGGCCAGCAAGCTTGGAACAGGGTCTGGCTGTGAGTGTGAGGGTTGATAGACTGGCCAGCAAGCTTGGAACAGGGTCTGGCTGTGAGTGTGAGGGTTGATAGACTGGCCAGCAAGCTTGGAACAGGGTCTGGCTGTGAGTGAGAGGGTTGATAGACTGGTCAACAAGCTTGGAACAGGGTCTGGCTGTGAGTGTGAGGGTTGATAGACTGGCCAGCAAGCTTGGAACAGGATCTGGCCGGGAGTGTGAGGGTTGATAGACTGGTCAACAAGCTTGGAACAGGGTCTGGCTGTGAGTGTGAGGGTTGATAGACTGGCCAGCAAGCTTGGAACAGGGTCTGGCTGTGAGTGAGAGGGTTGATAGACTGGTCAACAAGCTTGGAACAGGATCTGGCCGGGAGTGTGAGGGTTGATAGACTGGCCAGCAAGCTTGGAACAGGGTCTGGCTGTGAGTGTGAGGGTTGATAGACTGGCCAGCAAGCTTGGAACAGGGTCTGGCTGTGAGTGTGAGGGTTGATAGACTGGCCAGCAAGCTTGGAACAGGGTCTGGCTGGGAGTGTGAGGGTTGATAGACTGGCCAGCAAGCTTGGAACATGGTCTGGCTGGGAGTGTTAGGGTTATAAATGATGAGAAGTCTTTATCAGCACCCATAGCCTCAGTTAGGAAAGGTTACCACCAAGAGAAGGTTTACCTGAGGACCTATGGGTGGGCCCGTTACTCGGCTGTAGACCACGACAAGCTGAGTAAGCCAGGGTTGAAACAAACTCATACTCGAGAAAATGAAGACATTATTTAACACTTTTATTAATTTTGTTTTTAACTTCAAAAAAGGCAGTTCTCAATAATAAATAAACGGTGTGATGCACAGCACAAACTTTAATTATCTTTTATCTTAAAATAGAGAAATTTGAAGTGAAATAATATACAATGTACAGAAACACTTAGTAAAAGGACATATTTCCCTCAATGAGCACCACAACAATAAGTTTCTCGTATACAGACTTGAATATAAAAATATGTCAAAATGTTTGCCAAAAGCTCAGGAAATGTTGGTTTATTATTTCTGTTGTCAACATCCCTTTTCTCAACTAATACAAAGCCTACAGCGACGAATAAGGTATCAGTGGATAGGATTTTTTACAGACTTCTGACATTGCATATTTAGTTTACGTTAAAATACACTGTTTGTTTAAAATTTAAGTTAAATGAAAAATCTAGCAATATTTTTGTAACAATTACTGAAAATGACAAACAAAGAATTCAAGATGATTTCATTCCGCCATCAAATCTTGTATTCAAAGAGGTATTGTAAATTGTAAATATGTTCACATTAATAAACTCTTAGCTATTTTGTGTATACACTTTGCCGAGTATTTAATTTCAACAACCCAACAAAATATTAAATCTTATTTTTTTATTTAGGGGAGAGTGAAGGGGGGTTGTTTGAATGTGCAAACGTTTCACAAGGGTTTACTGGTAAATTATTTATTATTTAGCACCGCATCTTAATACCCTCCCGGGTTAAAGGCCTAAGTACTAATTACACTAATGGATTGGGAACTGGGAAGGTTGAATTTAGAAGAAGTGAGCCCGCATTAGCATGTAGGAAGAGTAGAAAACCATTTATGAAAACCCACCCCCAGTTCACCTGATCGAGACCCTTCCTCGACAGTCTAGCTCAACACGACTATCGTGTTAGCCAACTACGCCGCCGAGGTGGGTGGTTTTATAAAAAATAGTACTGGTACCACATCTTTACAGTGAAAAGTTAATTCAAATCTTAAATAGTTAGAGATATGATCATAATTTGAAATTTGCACCCTCAAAGTCATTTGCTTGTAAAAATGAAAAATGTAATTTTGTTTGTTATGTCAAACAGTACCTAGTTATTATTATTATTATTATTATTATTAGGTGTTCTGTCCTACGACTGGTTCAGTTCTTTTGTCAGTGACCTTAGACCGCCAATGCACCCTGTCCTCTGTCTCCTCCTTCAGCTCTCAGAATGTTCTTATTTCCTTCAAGTCCTCTATTATTTGGATCCTCCTCCTTCCTAAGCTCCTCTTTCCCTCAACCTTTCCTCCTACGACGTCATGCAGAAGACAGTTCCTCTTAAGGATGTGTATGATCCAGTTTTAGTTACGCCAAAGAATCACATCCAAAATTGATCTCTTCTCAGGACTTCATTTGTCCCCCTGTCTGCCCACTTGATCTTCTCGAGTCTTCTCCAGCTCCACATTTCAAAGCTCTCCAAGTATTTATTTTCCATCTTCCCGAGAGTCTAAGTCTCTGCTCCATGCAGATGTTCAGCCGTAGCCTCTTCTTGATGAAAAGCTTCCTCGACCTAATTTATCCTTTGTCAGCAGACTTCCCAGTTAATTGAACTCCTCTACTTTTACAACTCCTGGCTTTCAATTTTGATTTTCAGCTACAATATGCAATCAAAATATTTAAGAGGAGATTCCAAGAAAATCAATTTGATCTCGTTTTGCCCTTTAATGAACTAACCTTGATTTCAGGGTTGGGTATCTAATTCGAGAAACTCCTTGGTGGACCCTATACGTGATAGTAGGTCTTGTCCTAACCTGTCATATGGTTTCACCACGAGGCAGACTGATGGCAGTCGACCAAGGTCATGAAACTGACTTATCAAAATCTCGACTTGTTATTCTCAGAGGGAGAGGCAGTGAAAACAGTCACATGCTTCGAACAAAGCAGTCGATGCCGACAACCAGGAGTAGTTGTGACTGGTCAACAGCACGGCTCACAATATCAACAAATGTTTAGTGTTATTTTTTAATAAAAGCATGTTACAGAGTAGACAGTAAGCAGTGGAGAGAAGGTACTACCGAGCAACAAACAGGGCTAGTAACATTACAGCCATGCACATCCTCACAACAACAAACAAAAGGAATTATTCCTTCAAGACAACCAACCACAAGCAATACCAGTTCGATTCTTGGTCGTCAATCAAAGAAATTGCTATGTAGCAGAGTTGGAGCGTTGCTAACAACAACCGAGACATCAACTAGCAAACTGTTCTCCAAGATAATGCACGAGAAACTCCTTCGGCTCAATATTATTACAGACTTGGCTCTAGAAAACCAACACTCAAGAGATACGATAACTATTCATAAATATGCAAATCTTTACACTTTCTAAATTTACAGAAAAACTTAACTTTCTTTCAAAATTAAACAATATTTAATATGACACTTTATCATAAGCAAATAATACATTTTTTGTAAAATATTTTTAATTTCATGCGGTTGTTGTAATAGTAATATTAATAATATATTATAATTATCTGTACTTTGTACATACACACCCATGGAAGCACCTTCAAGGGAGTATTCAATATGACTGTCAACATTCAGCTGTCAAGATTGACACCATAATTTATAAGAGGATTGTCAAAGTACTCAGGTAGACTATGACAGTTGTAATAATTACCAAATTTGACCCAGAGCTAAGAGAGAAATAACATCCCAAGCCTTGAAATGGGAGAACAGTTTGTTAATCAAACAACATTACAACTTAGTTATACTTGGAACAAATGTACCAATGAGGTTAAGAATAAACACTCTGTCATCAATTCTGTAGCAATACACATGCTTCCTCATCAATATAAATTATGAAACTGCATTCAATGACTGTAGATTGAGTCAGAGAAAGTAAATTATATTTACTAAGGCAAATAAGTGCAATCACTTTGTGAGATGAGAACTTATCTGCATTTGGAAACTCTAAATAGCTACAAGTTTATGTAAACATGAAAGAAAAAAATGTTGTAAGAGTAACAGGTGATCAATAGTTTATGTTGAGACATTGTACATTATTGGTGGTTGTTAGTACAATATGTCACAATGGGGTTCCAATCTAACACATTCAAGGCTTTCAAACAAATAGCACAATTAAACTCTTCTCAAGGAGTTCAATTGAAAGCTGTGATGTATCAATGAGGATGGTGACCATCATTGAAGAGGAATGCAAGTTTCAATACTCTTATAATGTACCGTTGTTACGGCACAATGTAACCATTCTACCTGTATGTTTTGCGCCTGAAGGCGGCGGGAAGTCAATGAAATACAAGAACAGGATCACGGTGTTCTACGTTAACCTAGTGAGCCATTCCTGAGTCTTAGACTCTGCACAGGAGCTTGTCTCACGACGTTCAGTGGGATGAAGATATTCCTCCCCACCAGTTTTCGAATATAAGCCGGTACCCAGAATTGAACTTTACTCTTTGATGTTGGGCTGGTCTTAGGGACTTACTGATAATATAAGTTGTTGTTATTTTCGATATGTTTATTTTTATTTGAAATTAGGGCTATGTTTTAAAACTCTTCTAAGTTGTGTAGGGCTTAGTTAAGATTATGTTTCGGCATGTTTATTCATTTTTTTATACATAATTTGTCAACCTGAGGAATTTTGATGTCTTTGGAACTAGATTTATTTTGTCTTCTGTTAATAGAGTCCATGATCAGACTATTGGTAAACTATTGGTGCATATATGCACTTAAAATTGGTCATTTTCATAATTAATATTTGCAGTTGAAGTAAGTCCATGCATTAATTTCCTTGTTTTCCTTGTTTAAGTTTATAACATAAAACTATTATTTTTTAGGGGTTATTTATCCTTCATACCTTAGTCTATGGACGACATTAGGATTCGCCCGCCTCACGGGATTGTACAGAAGATATGTGTTGTCACAGATAATTACTAGGAAGAGAGTTCTGCTCATTTTGTTGGAATATTTGATATTGTTGATATTGTTACGTTGATATTTGTTGTCCTGAATGACAGATATTAACTAAGCTTTGTTTGAGCCTTATTTTCTGTAACATCAACATATTGCGTTTTGTTCACAGTCAATTAAATTTGCATGGTTTATATTTTCTCTATAGTTAACATCTAGGGTGAGATCTTGAAGCTCGGGCTTGTGTGAGAGTAATGTCCCTGTTCCTGTGTTTGATTGGCTTGTTCCTCCAGCCCACATTTCTTGTAGGTTCGAGTAACTGAACAGCGTGTACAATAAAACATTTTATTTTACAAATGCTTGTAATCTGATAAATCCTGTTACTATCCCAGCATACAGTTTAATTACTTCAGATTCTTTCATATTAATATTCATTAGTATAAACATAATAGTTCAGAATGGCAGTATTTCACCATAAATTAGTAGTTTAGCTGTCGAGGTTTAACCAGCTTTCAACCCCTGCTAATTATCAGATACAGAAATAAATATGTTTATTAGCTATAAAAAAATTCCTGGTTTCTGAAGTATTGTTTGCATACAAGTAAATAGTCGAGTCACAAATATTTGATTGTTGAAGATGAAGTTGACTACACAGGTTGACAAACCAAAAGGGAAAAAACATTAATTTAAAATGGTTCAATTTGCCAACAAACTTTTAATTAATAATAGCTTTCATCACTATCAAATTTTGTTAATTGATTCAATTCTATTGCTAAATTATTTGTATGGACTAATTATGTTCTTATCATAAGATAGAGATGGAGTGAGTTTTACAATTGTGTCACTCACACCTGACGAGTGATAGTGATCTTTATACTAACGTAACAATGTTACAAGTTGGAAATATAACTCATCCTCCCCCCCTTTTGCCTGGATAATTCTACGAATGTCTAGCCTAGACGTTACCCCTCTCTACCTGTCCTTTGGTCTGCTCTCTGGGTCACGTGACCAGGCCATGTTTTGTTGATATAAGCACTCATTATTTCACAGACTTCAACGAGGTTAGCAACGCTATCTGAGCAGATATAGTCTACGCATTCTTCTAAATTCTCTTTCGACCTAATTATGTAATCTCTTCAAAATTATATTATTGGATGTAAATTTAATATCTTATCTAAATTTTGCTTGGAACATAGAAAGTTTTCTTTATATTTAATTAATGTGACTAGTATGAAGCCATTTTTCATCGGACTTAAACCCTTTCGGGAAATCATTTCTCTCGAAATTAAATTTAAAAGTTATCTGTTTGACAGTTTGACGTTTGTTAAGACATATTAGTGAAGGCACTTGCTAATAGATGGTGTTGTTTAATACACTCAATCTTAATATTGACATTGCTTTCAGGCCACTAGAGCCTGGGCAGTTTGAATTAGTGTTAGACGTTGTTAAACATTTTACTTTCTATTAATTACAGATATAATCCAAGATTCTTCCCACAGTTCATATTATTTTCCCGCTGTAGAGTTGGTTTTTGTTTACGCGTGCTGTAACCATCTTGCTGTATCCTACTCTACTCCTCGACCCTGTGCGTGTTGTTATACTACCCTTGTTATCCCTCTTGGGGATATTTAGGGCTGGGGTCAAACTAACATTCAAATTAAGCATACTTGATTAATGATTTAAAAAAATTTGAAATGGGCTCCAATGATTTTTTTAAATGTTTATTTGGAGACGAGTGATATTTGAAAATGTAGTTCCGAGCTATGACATGAGAAAGTAAATTACCAAGACCGAGAGGAACAGGCAGGCCTATAGGAGAGTGGTTTGGGGATCCTGGAGGACCAAGAGTTGTATCTGTTCACCAGCATGTTGTATTACATTCCACTAATGTAATGTAAGAGTCGTACCGTGAGTGTGAACGCGCATACAACTGTCCGTGATGTCCGTGCTGATGGTGAAGTACGGCAGCCACAGGTCCTCCAAGTGAGTCTCTCCAAATGTCCTCTGGATGGTTGTGTTGAAGTCTCGTCCGGAGAACATAGATGTGACGGGATATGTCAGGTCCAGCATCTGCCGCCACCACTGTGTCATCTTCTGGGGGAGAGAGCGGACCACAGGGGGCAACAGTTGTCACTCTGTTACCGACCACAGGGGCAACAGTTGTCACTCTGTTACCGACCACAGGGGCAACAGTTGTCACTCCGTTACCGACCACAGGGCACGGCACAAACAGTTGTCACTCTGTTACCGACCACAGGGGGCGACAGTTGTCACTCTGTTACCGACCACAGGGGCAACAGTTGTCACTCTGTTACCGACCACAAGGGGAAACAGTTGTCACTCTGTTACCGACCACAGGGGGCAACAGTTGTCACTCTGTTACCGACCACAGGGGCAACAGTTGTCACTCTGTTACCGACCACAGGGGGCAACAGTTGTCACTCTGTTACCGACCACAGGGGCAACAGTTGTCACTCTGTTACCGACCACAGGGGGCAACAGTTGTCACTCTGTTACCGACCACAGGGGCAACAGTTGTCACTCTGTTACCGACCACAGGGGGAAACAGTTGTCACTCTGTTACCGACCACAGGGGGAAACAGTTGTCACTCTGTTACCGACCACAGGGAACAGTTGTCACTCTGTTACCGACCACAAGAGGAAACAGTTGTCCCTCTGTTACCGACCACAGGGGGAAACAGTTGTCACTCTGTTACCAGACCACAGGGGCAACAGTTGTCACTCTGTTACCAACCACAAGAGGAAACAGTTGTCCTCTGTTCAACCACAAGGGAAACAGTTGTCACTCTGTTACCGACCACAGGGGGCAACAGTTGTCACTCTGTTACAGATCAGTCTCTTACCAACATGTTTAGAACAAGCTATCCCATCAAGATTAGTTAAAATGTTTTAAAGTAAGAATGTTCTGACCTTGGACCACTCGCGGGCCTTCTGCGTCATGGTAGTCACATTCTTCTCCATGCACCACAGGGCCCCCATGAAGGCTCCAATACTCACTCCCCCCACCATGTCTATAGGGATGCCTGCCTCCTGGAACAGTATATTCACACTAGGTACGACAGAAGTTGAGTTTTAGGAAAAGAACCTGCATTTTCTTGGCCGAAGAGTGGGAAGCAATTTTATAAAAAGAGCACTTAAGTAAAGCAGGTCAGGATTAGAACTCAAACCTCCACAAATTACAATTTTGAGTCATTATTTGTTAATCAGGTGTTGGAGTACATGAGATAGTAGAGGAACTTGTTATTAGCATGTAGGACAGGTCTAATAATATTCCCCATTAGAGTCTTACCAACACAGCCTTTATCATGCCGACATGAGCTGCCCCCCTGGCTCCTCCCCCTCCAAGTACGAGACCCACCGAGGTGCCTGACAACCATCGGGCCATGCGCGAGAAGTCCGAGTGAATGTTGGGCTCTGACATGAGCACCTTGTTGTACAGTTCGTTCTGCAACAAGATGAGAACAGTCTCGGATACTGTTGTAAGTGACCAACTAGCTAGAACTAGTTCAGAGAAGCACACTCACCACTCGGTACTGGGAGCGTCGACTGA
This sequence comes from Timema cristinae, assembly GCA_039000515.1. Lineage (NCBI taxonomy): Eukaryota > Metazoa > Arthropoda > Insecta > Phasmatodea > Timematidae > Timema > Timema cristinae. The sequence goes on from JBCFYV010011172.1 coordinate 1,556,614, forward strand.
ACATCCTCTTGGAGCACTGGATGTGGTGGTGTGATGACACCCAGGTCCTATTGTTGAGCCACGCCACCGTGTTCTTGGGACGATCCGCTCCCTCGTGATGAAGTAACACAAGCTCCTTCTGCGTGCGGATAGCCAGGCGCTCTACCTCCTTCTCTATCTGACAGAGCACACAATACACTCTCTCTCAGAGACCATGGCCCTATTGTGATGATGATGATGATGATGAGAGGAATGTGAACGGACCAACCTTTCCGATGTGTGGCTCCTTGTCGGCCAAACCCACTATGAGGATGCAGTCTGCTTGTCTTACACAGCGCTGCGTCCAGGCAGTCAGGTTGTGGTCGCACTGGTACAATACAATGCCATGTTGGTCCTCCTGTTGCGCCAGCCACGACGTCAGCCGGTACTCATTGTTGGTGTCGAGAATGGAGGATCCAAGAGATTTGCGGATAACATCTGATGTGAGTCTTAGTGTGGCGCCTGTACCAAGGACAAACTCACTTTCCTCAGTAACGTATAAAACTTGTAGCACACACAACACACACAGCGAGTGATAGAGCTCATAGATGTACTACCACACACACACACAACAACACACACACCACACACACACACACACACACAAGCGAGTGATAGAGCTCATAGAAGTACTACTCACCACACACACACACACACACCACACAGCGAGTGATAGAGCTCATAGATGTATTACTCACACACACACACACACAGCGAGTGATAGAGCTCGTAAGTGAACGCTGTGAGTGGAACATCGTCTGAAATGGGAACGATGGCGACAGTCGAGAAGTTGTTCTGGGAAGGTCGAGTGTCAATTGCTCGACTCACACTGGGTTTTTTCCACGAACCTGTCACAAGAAACAACATGTCAACTATCCCATAAACCTGATAGGTCAGGGAGTGAGTCTTCTCATAATACTCATCCCCTCATCATGTTGCTAGTTTGTTTGTTATGAGTGAGAATATGTTGAACCTAGTATGCGGTGTCCCAGGAGGTTGATGAGTCGGGTGACCACGATGGGGAACCTGAGCTTGATAGCGTTGAATAAGCCTTCAGGTAGCTTGGCCAGTTCAGAGTCTCTCACAGCCATGACGGTGGTACTCCTGGGAGTCTGCGTGACCATTTCCACCTACCAGACAGTCGAAACAACAATAATACAAGTATTGATGGGATCAACCTCAATTAGAATAACATATTCACACGGGCTTACGTCGCTACCCCAGTTGTGCTTGACGAGAGTAACAATCACCAACAGATAAATACACCGGGACTTAGAGTTCAAGTTTATGATCCCAGTTCATCTCAAAAAATTAAACAAAACTAAGACTCAAGAGAATTTAAAAGGTGTATTCATATTTGAAATGACATTGCATTAATACTTTTACAATGAAAGACAAGCACCTTTGTCAATGGAAATAAAAAGAGTGACAGTCTTAATATCAATTAAAAAAACAGGAACAGGATAATTTTATTTTATTTATAAATGAAGAATATGTTTCAAAACATGTACTGTATTTACATAACTTAGATTTAGGCCTATTCTCGGTAGCAATCTGTAATTTTCTTTTGAACTCTCCTTACAGTAAAATAAATTGTTTCTGTCACGCTGTAGATGCTACCTCCTGTAATGTCAGCATCCTCCTTTTGTTCAGTCAAACACTTTCTTCCCACTCAACACTTGAAACGTTTCTACGTGGCCATCCACCGACACACATTGAATTGCGACAGTGGCAAGTTGTCCATCATCGTCGGGTGAATTAGTGCGCGCGAGTTGTACTTTATTAAAGCACTTTGCTATCGTCTGTTGTATTACACTCTCCCAAGGGTCGTTCAGGAATTTTAACAGATTTCACCGTGTTTGTGCAGTTTGGATTGTGGTAGGGATACTAACGCGCTGATCCATAGATTGCATGACGCTCATACTGTTTGCCAGTAATAAAACTAGATTAATGTTGGTCAAATTTAACTTTGGTTGTGCAGAACTTTTCTGTTTCCCAACGACAACTTTTTGTTCTTCTCTCTTAGTTCCCATTCAACAACACAATACACGCTTTTTGGTTCACATTGTAGCTTACAGAAAGTGTTCTAATGTTACTTACAAAACACTTATAGAGCACGCAAGAAACAGAGACGAGACTTAGTAAGTGTTCACAATGGGATGTTTCAAACAATACTGAAAACAGAAGTGATGTTCAGTGCAAGAGGTGACTATGCACACTGGTTTATTAGTACAGGCGGGTTCAAAACAAATAAAGAGGGGAGGATCTACAGCTTTATCTCAACGTAACAAGCCCTGTAACAAATAACTTTCAACAGGCGAATGAACTTCACAGGGTAGACGAGCTTTCTTAATTAAATAAAGACAGATTATAATAGGCATTATGAAATATAAGGTAGTTGCAAAAAAAAAAAAAATACAACATCCTAGTTTTCTAATCTCTCATAGAACTATGAAAAATACAATCTACCTTAAACTCATATCTAACAAATCAAAGCTACAGCAAAGTACAACTTCTACCACAAATTTAACTTGTAAATCTTCTTCTACAGTTAGGTTCCGTCACAAGAAAAGGAAACACAAAATATTCCAAAAGATATTACTAGAGAAACAATTAACTGATGTAATTCCCGACAGGAGGTTACTTCATATTTTGTAGCAATTATTGCTCCAAGTCAACAGAATGGGGACAGTCAAGTATAAACATCACTTACCCAATACCACTAATCTTGCCGAGCACCTCGCGCAACAAACATCCGACTACACAAACCACAAGCGAACAACTGCCAAGACTGAGCCAAGTTCCGCATCTCGCCACTAGAGACCGGCACCACCACTACCATGATCAATCCGCCCAACTTCAAGAACGAGAAGAAGATGGTAACTGCCAGGCTTTGCCAGAATAATATAGAATGTTCTTCTGCCGGCGCGCCCCCTTCCTTTGTGCCTATCCTGTTCGATGAGTGTGCCATATAAAAGACCATCCGTCGAGGAAGACGTCACTCTTGGACTTGGCTGCGACCATGTAGGACTAAGTGTCGGCGTAACGGACATATTACGTTAATGTAAGAATAAAATCCAATTTCGGTTTAAATGTAAATTATGGGAACTAGTCAAAATTCTTTTTAGATTTTTTTTATCAAATTTAATTATAAAGTATTTGCATAAATCTTCGTCTTTGATTTACTTTATAATGAGAGTATTGTAAAGTCAGACATTTTCTGTGTTATGGATATTAGGCATTATGCGCGAACTTTATACTCAACCAATTAACTTTATTTCGTCTCTATTGCAAATGTGGCATTTTGGGTTTGGTAAACATTAAGGTGGGAAAGTGTTTGAAATATGGTGCCGAGATTTTCAATATTAGTAGAATGGAGTATTGCACTAGATTATTATATAGATCAACTTAACTTTATATATTTTTTTACTAGTTTCTCGATTGTTATTTTTAGGATAGTGTTGTTAATATCTATTTTGTGCCAAAATAGTAACAAAAAAAAAAACTTAAAGGGGTAATGTTAGGAAATATCCTCGATATTTATAATTGTACTATAATCCTTGTTTAGGACATAGGCGAAGGCTATTGTGAGTTACGCTAGTAGGTTATTAGCGTTAAAGTTAAATGGTATTGACATTAGGTATTTTTGATGGAATTAAAACTTTTAGTAACATGTGGCATTTTCGCAACATCAAAAATGTGTTAGTTAGGAGAGATCATTTACTGTATGACGTATGATCATATTAAATTAATGTTATGCATCAATATTTGTATTTACGTAATATGTTTAGGGTACATAATAAATAACGTAAGGATTAGAAGGAAAAGAGTAAATATTTATGGAACAATGTTTTTATTGGATAATATATATATATAACTGAATTATTAAATGCTCTTCAAATAATATGCTTATTATTTAATAAAGTTTGGCATTAATTAAAGCTAAATGATTCTAAGGCTTGAAATTATTCTATTACATAAATACGCCATATTATCCCTATGTCTTGAAAAGGTGCGAGGGATTAGCCTTCAACCTTTTTATATGTTATATGTTAGGCAACCTGTGAAGGTGGACCGTTGTTTCCCGCTACTCACAAGAGTGAGTTGCGTGCGCTGCGGACATGCTAAATGTCCAGCATTTTATAACTCACAACTTTAGGATATTCACTCTGCGCGCTCCTCTATATTCTATTTTATTTTTCTTTAACTGTAGATTTTGTTTATATTTATGTATTGAATCCCTCTAGTTTGGAGCTTAGGGATTACAATTTCACACCGCATGACTTGACTACAGTTAGTCTAATATAATCCCTGATAGGTCATAAATTACATTAAGATATTTTGATGATGGGACAATATGTTGAGGTTACATTAATTATTTATAGTATATTCCATACAAGCCCATGTAGTGTAAGGAAGTGTTGTACCCATAGTTACGTATGCAGCGAATCTTGGACTTTGGAGGGGTCTGGAATGAAGATGTAAGGTCCAGAGTTGGGGTACATGAGATAGTAGAGGAAGCAAGGATGAGATGGTATGAAGTATGTGGGGAAGAAACCACAAGGAGGAGAGGGAGATGAAGGCATTATACTAAACAGACCGGCCACAGGTGAACTTCGTGAAAACTATCATTAAATGTTCAATGTTGTTGTAACTAAGTGTACAATGTACATGAGAGAAGGAGACTGCAAGCTCTCAGGATAAACCGAGTGTTAGTACATAGTACAGTGTTGCAATAAACCTGTGTGTCTCAACTTGATCAATAGCTACAATGAAACAAATAACACTCACAATGCCAACCAGGTCTCCTTTGCCGTACTCCCCCACAAGCTCCTTCTTGCCGTTACCGTGCGTGATGACCGAGCGCAACCGACCACTCAGAACTATAAACGTGCAGTCTGACTCGTCACCCTGTCTGCACACAACATACAAATGCATCTTTTTATTGGTTGAAACCAAACAGGGTGGGGTGATATGAACTGTTACAGTGACAAAACGCTCAACCGTGGCTCATAATGTTCATTGAATTATTGACTACAACTGATAGCAATAGTACTATGACAAATGAGTAGCAAGTGGTGTGAACTGAACTCCTCCTGACCTGTATACAGCACGTCCACTCTCCAAGAAGACCCAGTCCAGTGCAAAGTCCACCTGTCGGACGAAGGGTGACAACCTGCGCACCACGGTGTGCGCCACATGTAGTACTACACGAGGATGCTCGCGCATGATACTGAAACAACACTTTATTTCTGACAACTGTTGTAATGTATTACAAGGAGCTAGTCCCCGTGTTTGAACTAACAGGGGTGTACAAAGTAGCAACAGTCCATATGAACATAATATTTTGCCCTGTGTTTGATGGCTCCCCAGAATTGTATTTTAGCAGTGATATCTCCCCCTTGCACACCTGCACACACCACATCGTTGATTGACTGACATATTCAAACACCCCATGGTTCTGCTGGCTACCTTGTTTTACACCCTGAACCGCTCAATCAGTTGGGCTCTGACCGTTTGACTGAACTGTAGTGGTGTATTATTGTCCATGACATTCTTAAATAGCACATTTAACTTGTCACAGAAAGTGACATTAAGCTTGGTCTGTCGAGCACTCATGTAACACGTAGGGCCCAACTGTTCCTGCGCATACCTTAACACCAGATTATTGCTGTTAGCGTAGTGGATTCTCGGCAGCCTGGTGATGGGTGTTGTGGAAATGGAATCCCCCCTCCCTCACCAGTAAACAACACAAAGTGTCGACCGCGACTAAACATGTGTAGAAACCAAGTAACAACTTCACTCAAGGTGGGAAGTCATCAAAAGCAAGCGCTTGTACATTTGTGAAACACTACAACCTTCAGTACAACTACTTCTTTCTTGGCCATATTTTACACACATCACGCTGAGAACAGCCAGTCTTCAGCACGCGCTTCAACCTTGCTAGATGACATCATGCCCGAACATCTACGAGCATTCCTCAACTGTTGGGGCGAGAGTTCATTGAGGTTGTTTGAGTATGGCCTCCTGTGAGATGGAAGAACGGACTATCACACTCTAATGCACTGGGTTTTGATAGCTACCATGGCCGAGCATTGAGGAAAACAGTTTAGGCTGGAACATATAAAGATAACTAACTCTTGGCGGTTAGTCAAAAAGTGACCGAAATCAGGTTATGCTTGTTGAAAGACAAGGGTCTCTCTCTCGTGATGGCACTGGCTACCAAGAGGGACAACTAGAGCAGCTCGAGAAAGAAAACAGACAGACAGACAAACACACTGACAACAGTACCAACATTTCTGGCAATGCAGAGGATCCTGAAGGAGACTAGAATTGTTAAGGAGACACTGATGGCAAATATTGACCCTGGGAAAGAGAATATCAAATACAATCAGTCTGAATGGCCGGTAAAATGGTCAGAGTGGAAACCGAGTCAGCCATCGACACCAAGAGGATCGTTGAGGCTAAGGTAGGATCTTAAGTGAAGACCACAAGTCACACACTGTCCCGAGCAGAGCTCCGTGTGTCACACGAGATCAAGGCATACAAGCCCTGCGCAGAGGGTTGCAGCTTACAGGAGCAAGTAAAAGAGCCAGTAGTTCAGTTTGACCCAATCGCTGATAGGGCAGTGTGTGTGATACCAGCGGCAATATACAGTCATTTGGAGCTATCAAGGCTCAGCCAAATCTGCACCCAGCATCTCGTTAGCTCATACTCCTCAAGTGTGTTAACCTGCGAGCCTGGGGTAAAGGTGATGAAAGGAATAACAAGGTACTCAACTCGTTAGCTCATACTCCTCAAGTGTGTTAACCTGCGAGCCTGTGGGTAAAGGTGGATGAAAGGAATAACAAGGTACTCAACTCGTTAGCTCATACTCCTCAAGTGTGTTAACCTGCGAGCCTGCGGGTAAAGGTGAATGAAAGGAATAACAAGGTACTCAACTCGTTAGCTCATACTCCTCAAGTGTGTTAACCTGCGAGCCTGTGGGTAAAGGTGAATGAAAGGAATAACAAGGTACTCAACTCGTTAGCTCATACTCCTCAAGTGTGTTAACCTGCGAGCCTGTCGGGTAAAGGTGAATGAAAGGAATAACAAGGTACTCAACTCGTTTTAGTGCACAGCCACACAACATAATATGGGAGAAAGACGACGACAACAACTCCCAGATATCGTGGAGCAGAAGGCTCAAATAGGCAGGTGTATGCCGACAACTAAGGAGATCCTCAGTGCAAGACTCCAGAAACATCAGGAGGTGGTCCAGAGACATGGCCCATCAAAGATGTGATAGCCATGGCTCCGGCTATTAGATGACACGCTCCGGTTATTGGAGGTGTAGATGATACCTGGTACTTGCGCCAGGAGAGACTATCATCGTGCTATTCAGGGGGACACGATTGGGAAGGTTAACATCCACAATATAAAGCTCAAGTGTTCCATAGGGGGGCTGGGGCCAGCTGAGTTGCTGAGGTGGCTTCACAGAGCATACTTGACCACATCAACAGATACAATGTCACACTAAGTATCTGGACGGAGAACCACTGAGTATTGGCTGAAGAAAGAGCTCACTAGAATCAGAACGACTACGTCAGCAGAGATCAGAAGAGCTCACTGGGTGAGAAACAATCAGGGCTGAATGACCTTCAATATAATGCCAAGTGTCCAGGAGTGCTTGGAAGACTTGTCTACTACCCTACGGTACACGGCCCATACGAGGTGCTTCTCCGCGACCAAAACCAGTTAATGTGAGTGTGGCAAGGAGGCAATACCCGAGCATGTTATCTGGGAATGTGAAGAAGTGCTTCAAAAACACTCTAGTAACCATCTAATACTGTCATCAAGTTTTATAATTATATGTCAACTTTGTGTTAGGGCTAGTCTTTCATAAATATGTACCCTTGTTGGGTCTTTCTTTATATTCATCAAATAAATTATTATTTACAATACAGGCTTGCTTCGCACCATCTTATATTTTCAATGTATAATTGTTTTGTTTTAAGTGATCCTCTGAAGCAGTTTCTCGTGTAGACTTTCTTGTCACCACACTGAATTATATCCGTCCATCCATTTTTTAAATTAAATAACCTATTTTGTACCATGTTCTACTCAAAGTCGTTGAGCAGGTCATGTCCTCCGTGATCAGTCCCTTGACTGACCTTAGCTAGTAGTACACGTAGCGCTTGGTACCAGACCGTACCAACAGTGGCCACTGGACATGAGCCGGTAACATCAGGACAAATGTTGATATGAACTGTTGTTAGTTAGTGTTGTTTTGTTTGCTAACTTGTAGAAGGTGTTCTTGGAGAGAAGTGCTATCCTGGAGTAGTGTTTGGCTCTGATCGTGAAGAAACTCGGCTCCCCGGTAAGAACCGCCAACCCGCCCACAATCTCCCCGGGATGAGCTGAGAACATGGACACCTCCTCATGGTTGTCAGTCATCTTCTGGGACACTTGCAGGAGCCCTGATATCAGGTACACCAGCGCCACATCCTGGGGACATACAAACAACTTGAGAGGTGAGCGCAGCCAGGAGCTGTCTCTGTGACCGTGTGTGGTGTTAGACTGAGAGGTGAGCACAGCCAGGAGCTGTCTCTGTGACCGTGTGTGGTGTTAGACTGAGAGGTGAGCACAGCCAGGAGCTGTCTCTGTGACCGTGTGTGGTGTTAGACTGAGAGGTGAGCACAGCCAGGAGCTGTCTCTGTGACCGTGTGTGGTGTTAGACTGAGAGGTGAGCACAGCCAGGAGCTGTCTCTGTGACCGTGTGTGGTGTTAGACTGAGAGGTGAGCACAGCCAGGAGCTGTCTCTGTGACCGTGTGTGGTGTTAGACTGAGAGGTGAGCACAGCCAGGAGCTGTCTCTGTGACCGTGTGTGGTGTTAGACTGAGAGGTGAGCACAGCCAGGAGCTGTCTCTGTGACCGTGTGTGGTGTTAGACTGAGAGGTGAGCACAGCCAGGAGCTGTCTCTGTGACCGTGTGTGGTGTTAGACTGAGAGGTGAGCGCAGCCAGGAGCTGTCTCTGTGACCGTGTGTGGTGTTAGACTGAGAGGTGAGCACAGCCAGGAGCTGTCTCTGTGACCATGTGTGGTGTTAGACTGAGAGGTGAGCGCAGCCAGGAGCTGTCTCTGTGACCGTGTGTGGTGTTAGACTGAGAGGTGAGTGCAGCCAGGAGCTGTCTCTGTGACCGTGTGTGGTGTTAGACTGAGAGGTGAGCGCAGCCAGGAGCTGTCTCTGTGACCGTGTGTGGTGTTAGACTGAGAGGTGAGTGCAGCCAGGAGCTGTCTCTGTGACCGTGTGTGGTGTTAGACTGAGAGGTGAGCACAGCCAGGAGCTGTCTCTGTGACCATGTGTGGTGTTAGACTGAGAGGTGAGTGCAGCCAGGAGCTGTCTCTGTGACCGTGTGTGGTGTTAGACTGAGAGGTGAGCGCAGCCAGGAGCTGTCTCTGTGACCGTGTGTGGTGTTAGACTGAGAGGTGAGTGCAGCCAGGAGCTGTCTCTGTGACCGTGTGTGGTGTTAGACTGAGAGGTGAGTGCAGCCAGGAGCTGTCTCTGTGACCGTGTGTGGTGTTAGACTGAGAGGTGAGCGCAGCCAGGAGCTGTCTCTGTGACCGTGTGTGGTGTTAGACTGAGAGGTGAGCACAGCCAGGAGCTGTCTCTGTGACCGTGTGTGGTGTTAGACTGAGAGGTGAGCGCAGCCAGGAGCTGTCTCTGTGACCATGTGTGGTGTTAGACTGAGAGGTGAGCACCTTGTTAGATTCTTCCTTCATGAGGTACGTCCCCGTGGGAACCTCCCGAATCTCTACTCTCCCTCCTTGGAGGATTGCATCGTCTTCCAGACCCAGCTCTCGAACAAAAGCCTCCCGGGCGAGATCTATCAGAGTTTGCTCGTCCATCCCGTCCGTCATGGTGGCAGACCTGCGCTTACTACTGCCTAGGTTAGCCTGGAGGTCTGGGGTCTGCAATGATGCCAACATCACAACAAGATGACAAACACAATGAAAAGAAGAACACATTCAAGAGTTCCGAGAGACCGAAACCTAAGACAAGCGACAATTTTCTTCAGTAGACTGCCACTAGCTTAGGGGTACCTTCAGGGGGTCCATGAACAGAAGACAAAGACTTACAAATTGTAGATCAAAGCTTGAATTCTGTTTCTTAAACAGGCAGGTAGGCTATTCATCACTTGGTGCCAACAAAACAAAATAAAAATAGGTAGAATGTCAAAGATGACTGCTTCACAACTCCAACTTCTTACTCAAGCAACACAACAGCAACCTTTCCATGACTTTTTACTTTCAAACAGTTTCTATAGCTCACTTTGAAAGTATACAATGTGAATTTATTTCATTTTTCTTCGTCAAGTTACCGTTAATTAATTTTTGCATGAAAAGGAAAAGAGAGAGACATAATTTGTTGTAAAGATTGTTTTTATATTAGGCCCATGTGGATGTAATGAATTGACACCACAATAAAGTAAACAAGAAAATTGCGCTATAATTACGTAAACACTTTTCCAGCTTTTATTAAAAAAATATGTCATTTAATTTTTTTGAAAAATTTCGATTTTCATTTTTTAAAGAATTGAAATGTTATTAGTGGTTGCACATCTTCGAGTCATCGCATGGCAGCTATTAATGTCTTCATTTGTAAATTTGTACCAGTAAGAAAGGTCGGTAGACAGATTGTATTTAAGTACAAACATGTTTTGTTACAAACTCACCTGTGGTGGGTCGTACTCGGGAAGCATGTCGGCTGTGGTGAGGCCGGGAACTTGATGTCCAGTCCTGAGCGAGAGCGTCGGTGTGTGAGTGAAGGCTGGTCTGTAGGTGTCCAGGAACATTGTCAGGAGTTGCCCCTGAGATACAACACACAACACATGAGGGGAGGGTTGAAACCCAACAAGATGATAGGAGAGGTGCAATGGCCAGTATATTGTTGCTTCTCAGAATCCTGCTTAATAATCTTAATATAAATGGAAGTTTTAACTGTTGAAGATCAATGTAATTCCATACTTTTTAATCTTAATACAAATAAACTAGCGTTAGAATTTCTTAAATTTAAAATCAATATATTAAAACTGAAATTGTATTAACATTTAAAGTAATGAATATGAGAAAATAAATCTTAAATTGTTCTATGCTTGTTCATTCCATGTTCCTAAAACTGGACACCTTTTACTTATTCCTCTCACTATAAGTACACTGTTATCATTGTTCCACACTGACCATCTTTATCATCTTGTTCCTCTCACTGACCCTCTTGTTCATCCTTTGTTCCTCCCTCACCTGACCCATCCTTGTCTCCCTTGTTCCTCCTCACTGACATCTTGTACCTTTATTCCCCTCTCACCTGACCAGAGTTGGTCCCTTGTTCATCCTTTTTTTCCCCCTCTCACCTGACCCGAGTTTCCCTTGTTCATCCTTTGTTCCTTCCTCACTGACCCAGAGTTGTCCCTTGTTCATCCTTTGTTTCCCTCTCACCTGACCCAGAGTGTCCCTTGTTCATCCTTTGTTTCCTCTCACCTGACCCAAGTTGTCCCTTGTTCATCCTTTGTTCCCTCTCACCTGACCCAGAGTTGGTCCCTTGTTCATCCTTTGTTTCCCTCTCACCTGACCCAGAGTTGTTCCCTTGTTCATCCTTTGTTTCCTTCCTCATCTGACCAGAGTTGGTCCCTTGTTCATCCTTTGTTTCCCTCCATAATGTTCTTGTTACCTTTGTCATCCCATCGATCTAGGTTCCCTTGTTCATCCTTTGTTCCTCTCACCTGACCCAGAGTTGGTCCCTTGTTCATCCTTTGTTCCTTCCTCACCTGACCCAGAGTTGTTCCCTTGTTCATCCTTTGTTCCTTCCTTACTGACCCAGAGTTGCTCCCTTGTTCATCCTTTGTTCTTCCCTCACCTGACCCAGAGTTGGTCCCTTGTTCATCCTTTGTTTCCTCCTCACCTGACCCAGAGTTGTTCCCTTGTTCATCCTTTGTTCCTTCCTCATCTGACTCAGAGTTGTTCCCTTGTTCATCCTTTGTTCCTTCCTCACCTGACCAGAGTTGGTCCCTTGTTCATCCTTTGTTCCTTCCTCACCTGACCCAGAGTTGTTCCCTTGTTCATCCTTTGTTCCTCCTTCACCTGACCAAGTCTCCCTTGTTCATCCTTTGTTCCTTCCTCACCTGACCCAGAGTTGTCCCTTGTTCATCCTTTGTTCCTTCCTCACCTGACCCAGAGTTGTTCCCTTGTTCATCCTTTGTTTCCTTCTCACCTGACCCAGAGTTGTTCCCTTGTTCATCCTTTGTTTCCTCTCACCTGACCCAGAGTTGGTCCCTTGTTCATCCTTTGTTCCCTTCTCACCTGACCCAGAGTTGGTCCCTTGTTCATCCTTTGTTCCTTCTCATCTGACCTAGAGTCTCCCTTGTTCATCCTTTGTTCCTTCCTCACCTGACCCAGAGTTGTCCCTTGTTCATCCTTTGTTCCTTCCTCACTGACCCAGAGTTGTTCCCTTGTTCATCCTTTGTTCCTTCCTCACTGACCAGAGTTGCTCCCTTGTTCATCCTTTGTTCCTTCCTCACCTGACCCAGAGTTGGTCCCTTGTTCATCCTTTGTTCCTTCCTCACCTGACCCAGAGTTGTTCCCTTGTTCCCAAACTCCTTGTTCCTTCCTTACATGACCAGAGTTGTTCCTTGTTCAGACCTTTTTCCTCCTCACCAGACCCAGAGTTGTACCCTCTGTTATCTTTGTATTTCCTTTAACCTGAGAGTTGCTTCCAACTGTGATTCATCCTTTGTTCCTTCCTTTTGACTAGTATTGTTCCTTGTTCATCCTTTGTTCCTTCCTCACCTGACCCAGAGTTGTTCCCTTGTTCATCCTTTGTTCCTTCCTCACCTGACCTAGAGTTGCTCCCTTGTTCATCCTTTGTTCCTTCCTCACCTGACCCAGAGTTGTTCCCTTGTTCATCCTTTGTTCCTTCCTCACCTGACCCAGAGTTGTTCCCTTGTTCATCCTTTGTTCCTTCCTCACCTGACCCAGAGTTGTTCCCTTGTTCATCCTTTGTTCCTTCCTCACCTGACCCAGAGTTGGTCCCTTGTTCATCCTTTGTTCCCCTCTCACCTGACCCACTCCCTTGTTCATCCTTTGTTCCTTCCTCACCTGACCTAGAGTTGCTCCCTTGTTCATCCTTTGTTCCTTCCTCACCTGACCCAGAGTTGTTCCCTTGTTCATCCTTTGTTCCTTCCTCACCTGACCCAGAGTTGTTCCCTTGTTCATCCTTTGTTCCTTCCTCACCTGACCCAGAGTTGTTCCCTTGTTCATCCCTTGCGGACGAGAAGAACTCCTTGTTCTTGGTTTTGACAGGTGAACCAGAGGAGTAGGGGCTGACCTTCTTGCGAGGAACCCCCTGCGCGTACCGGTCATGAAACCAGACAACCGGAGAAAATGAACCTACATCTTTATGAAATGATTGATAAATGTGTCCTGTTGAAATGTCGTGGGTTGTACAACTTACAAACTAGCTACGGTAATATACAACTGTGTGGCTCAGTGGTTTGGGAGGCAATATGTTACATAAAGATAGAGATAGAGAGAGTGGTGGTACCGGATTGACGAGCTCAGCGGAGAGTCCCAGGTACTGGTGCAGAGCAGTGAACGTAACTCTCTGAAGTCTCACCATGATCACCTGCATTACTCGGATAAAGATCTCAGGGAATTCCTGGAACACTTCGTGGAACGCAGACATGGGCAGGCGCACAATGACAGAGTCCTCCACCGCCCGAGCGGCAACAGTCTTGTACGGCTGGGGGTGTCCCTGGATCACAGACAAGTCTCGAGTACTGCCAATTGTTTAATCAATCCCTATTGCTTGGAGGGAGAGTGGGAAAAACAGACAGGGGCACCATAGGGATGTGCACTTTTTATTAATATAAAATGTAAAATAAATATTAATGGCTTGTTAACAAGATGAATAATATCTAAACTTAATAATACTTTAAAGAAAAAATGGCGGCCAGATGAAACACTAGTTATCCAGCTATCCAAACGCAGATATTCGAACTGATTACCCTCAGGTGACAGTGCATTTTAATATGATTATGGAATAATTGTGGCACAGCGAGTGTAGAGGCTAGAGCTCCTCCTAGAGCTCCTCCGGCACTTGTATCACTACTACTACAACTAGTGAGAGATATAGAGAGTGTAGAGGACTAGAGCTCCTCCGGCACTTGTATCACTACTACACACTAGTGAGAGATATCGCGAGTGTAGAGGACTAGAGCTCCTCCTAGAGCTCCTCCGGCACTTGTATCACTACTACACACTAGTGAGAGATATAGAGAGTGTAGAGGACTAGAGCTCCTCCTAGAGCTCCTCCGGCACTTGTATCACTACTACACACTAGTGAGAGATATAGAGAGTGTAGAGGACTAGAGCTCCTCCTAGAGCTCCTCCGGCACTTGTATCACTACTACACACTAGTGAGAGATATCGCGAGTGTAGAGGACTAGAGCTCCTCCTAGAGCTCCTCGGCACTTGTATCACTACTACACACTAGTGAGAGATATAGAGAGTGTAGAGGACTAGAGCTCCTCCTAGAGCTCCTCCGGCACTTGTATCACTACTACACACTAGTGAGAGATATAGCGAGTGTAGAGGACTAGAGCTCCTCCTAGAGCTCCTCCGGCACTTGTATCACTACTACACACTAGTGAGAGATATAGCGAGTGTAGAGGACTAGAGCTCCTCCGGCACTTGTATCACTACTACACACTAGTGAGAGATATAGAGAGTGTAGAGGACTAGAGCTCCTCCTAGAGCTCCTCCGGCACTTGTATCACTACTACACACTAGTGAGAGATATAGCGAGTGTAGAGGCCTAGAGCTCCTCCTAGAGCTCCTCCGGCACTTGTATCACTACTACACACTAGTGAGAGATATAGCGAGTGTAGAGGACTAGAGCTCCTCCGGCACTTGTATCACTACTACACACTAGTGAGAGATATAGAGAGTGTAGAGGACTAGAGCTCCTCCTAGAGCTCCTCGGCACTTGTATCACTACTACACACTAGTGAGAGATATCGCGAGTGTAGAGGACTAGAGCTCCTCCGGCACTTGTATCACTACTACACACTAGTGAGAGATATAGAGAGTGTAGAGGACTAGAGCTCCTCCTAGAGCTCCTCCGGCACTTGTATCATTACTACACACTAGTGAGAGATATAGAGAGTGTAGAGGACTAGAGCTCCTCCGGCACTTGTATCACTACTACACACTAGTGAGAGATATAGAGAGTGTAGAGGACTAGAGCTCCTCCGGCACTTGTATCACTACTACACACTAGTGAGAGATATAGAGAGTGTAGAGGACTAGAGCTCCTCGGCACTTGTATCACTACTACACACTAGTGAGAGATATAGAGAGTGTAGAGGACTAGTGCTCCTCCGGCACTTGTATCACTACTACACACTAGTGAGAGATATAGAGAGTGTAGAGGACTAGAGCTCCTCCTAGATGCCCTCCGGCACTTGTATCACTACTACACACTAGTGAGAGATATAGAGAGTGTAGAGGACTAGAGCTCCTCCGGCACTTGTATCATTACTACACACTAGTGAGAGATATCGCGAGTGTAGAGGACTAGAGCTCCTCCGGCACTTGTATCACTACTACACACTAGTGAGAGATATAGCGAGTGTAGAGGACTAGAGCTCCTCCGGCACTTGTATCATTACTACACACTAGTGAGAGATATAGAGAGTGTAGAGGACTAGAGCTCCTCCGGCACTTGTATCACTACTACACACTAGTGAGAGATATCGCGAGTGTAGAGGACTAGAGCTCCTCCGGCACTTGTATCACTACTACACACTAGTGAGAGATATAGAGAGTGTAGAGGACTAGAGCTCCTCCGGCACTTGTATCATTACTACACACTAGTGAGAGATATAGAGAGTGTAGAGGACTAGAGCTCCTCCGGCACTTGTATCACTACTACACACTAGTGAGAGATATAGAGAGTGTAGAGGACTAGAGCTCCTCCGGCACTTGTATCACTACTACACACTAGTGAGAGATATAGCGAGTGTAGAGGACTAGAGCTCCTCCGGCACTTGTATCACTACTACACACTAGTGAGAGATATAGAGAGTGTAGAGGACTAGAGCTCCTCCTAGAGCTCCTCCGGCACTTGTATCACTACTACACACTAGTGAGAGATATAGAGAGTGTAGAGGACTAGAGCTCCTCCTAGAGCTCCTCCGGCACTTGTATCACTACTACACACTAGTGAGAGATATAGCGAGTGTAGAGGACTAGAGCTCCTCCTAGAGCTCCTCCGGCACTTGTATCACTACTACACACTAGTGAGAGATATAGCGAGTGTAGAGGACTAGAGCTCCTCCTAGAGCTCCTCCGGCACTTGTATCACTACTACACACTAGTGAGAGATATAGCGAGTGTAGAGGACTAGAGCTCCTCCTAGAGCTCCTCCGGCACTTGTATCACTACTACAGACTAGTGAGAGATATAGAGAGTGTAGAGGACTAGAGCTCCTCCGGCACTTGTATCACTACTACACACTAGTGAGAGATATAGCGAGTGTAGAGGACTAGAGCTCCTCCTAGAGCTCCTCCGGCACTTGTATCACTACTACACACTAGTGAGAGATATAGCGAGTGTAGAGGACTAGAGCTCCTCCGGCACTTGTATCACTACTACACACTAGTGAGAGATATAGAGAGTGTAGAGGACTAGAGCTCCTCCGGCACTTGTATCACTACTACACACTAGTGAGAGATTATAGAGAGTGTAGAGGACTAGAGCTCCTCCGGCACTTGTATCACTACTACACACTAGTGAGAGATATAGAGAGTGTAGAGGACTAGAGCTCCTCCGGCACTTGTATCACTACTACACACTAGTGAGAGATATAGAGATGTAAGAGGACTAGAGCTCCTCCTAGAGCTCCTCCGGCACTTGTATCACTACTACACACTAGTGAGAGATATAGAGAGTGTAGAGGACTAGAGCTCCTCCGGCACTTGTATCACTACTACACACTAGTGAGAGATATAGAGAGTGTAGAGGACTAGAGCTCCTCCTAGAGCTCCTCCGGCACTTGTATCACTACTACACACTAGTGAGAGATATAGAGAGTGTAGAGGACTAGAGCTCCTCCGGCACTTGTATCACTACTACACACTAGTGAGAGATATAGAGAGTGTAGAGGACTAGAGCTCCTCCGGCACTTGTATCACTACTACACACTAGTGAGAGATATAGAGAGTGTAGAGGACTAGAGCTCCTCCGGCACTTGTATCACTACTACACACTAGTGAGAGATATAGAGAGTGTAGAGGACTAGAGCTCCTCCGGCACTTGTATCACTACTACACACTAGTGAGAGATATAGAGAGTGTAGAGGACTAGAGCTCCTCCTAGAGCTCCTCCGGCACTTGTATCACTACTACACACTAGTGAGAGATATAGAGAGTGTAGAGGACTAGAGCTCCTCCTAGAGCTCCTCCGGCACTTGTATCACTACTACACACTAGTGAGAGATATAGAGAGTGTAGAGGACTAGAGCTCCTCCGGCACTTGTATCACTACTACACACTAGTGAGAGATATAGAGAGTGTAGAGGACTAGAGCTCCTCCGGCACTTGTATCACTACTACACACTAGTGAGAGATATAGAGAGTGTAGAGGACTAGAGCTCCTCCGGCACTTGTATCACTACTACACACTAGTGAGAGATATAGAGAGTGTAGAAGGACTAGAGCTCCTCCGGCACTTGTATCACTACTACACACTAGTGAGAGATATAGAGAGTGTAGAGGACTAGAGCTCCTCCGGCACTTGTATCACTACTACACACTAGTGAGAGATATAGAGAGTGTAGAGGACTAGAGCTCCTCCTAGAGCTCCTCGGCACTTGTATCACTACTACACACTAGTGAGAGATATAGAGAGTGTAGAGGACTAGAGCTCCTCCGGCACTTGTATCACTACTACACACTAGTGAGAGATATAGAGAGTGTAGAGGACTAAGCTCCTCCAGAGCTCCTCCGGCACTTGTATCACTACTACACACTAGTGAGAGATATAGAGAGTGTAGAGGAGGACTAGAGCTCCTCCGGCACTTGTATCACTACTACACACTAGTGAGAGATATAGAGAGTGTAGGAAGACTAGAGCTCCTCCGGCACTTGTATCACTACTACACACTAGTGAGAGATATAGAGAGTGTAGAGGACTAGAGCTCCTCCGGCACTTGTATCACTACTACACACTAGTGAGAGATATAGAGAGTGTAGAGGACTAGAGCTCCTCCGGCACTTGTATCACTACTACACACTAGTGAGAGATATAGAGAGTGTAGAGGACTAGAGCTCCTCCGGCACTTGTATCACTACTACACACTAGTGAGAGATATAGAGAGTGTAGAGGACTAGAGCTCCTCCGGCACTTGTATCACTACTACACACTAGTGAGAGATATAGAGAGTGTAGAGGACTAGAGCTCCTCCGGCACTTGTATCACTACTACACACTAGTGAGAGATATAGAGAGTGTAGAGGACTAGAGCTCCTCCGGCACTTGTATCACTACTACACACTAGTGAGAGATATAGAGAGTGTAGAGGACTAGAGCTCCTCCGGCACTTGTATCACTACTACACACTAGTGAGAGATATAGAGAGTGTAGAGGACTAGAGCTCCTCCGGCACTTGTATCACTACTACACACTAGTGAGAGATATCGCGAGTGTAGAGGCCTAGAGCTCCTCCTAGAGCTCCTCCGGCACTTGTATCATTACTACACACTAGTGAGAGATATAGAGAGTGTAGAGGACTAGAGCTCCTCCGGCACTTGTATCACTACTACACACTAGTGAGAGATATCGCGAGTGTAGAGGACTAGAGCTCCTCCGGCACTTGTATCACTACTACACACTAGTGAGAGATATCGCGAGTGTAGAGGATTAGAGCTCCTCCGGCACTTGTATCACTACTACACACTAGTGAGAGATATCGCGAGTGTAGAGGACTAGAGCTCCTCCGGCACTTGTATCACTACTACACACTAGTGAGAGATATCGCGAGTGTAGAGGATTAGAGCTCCTCCGGCACTTGTATCACTACTACACACTAGTGAGAGATATCGCGAGTGTAGAGGACTAGAGCTCCTCCGGCACTTGTATCACTACTACACACTAGTGAGAGATATCGCGAGTGTAGAGGCCTAGAGCTCCTCCTAGAGCTCCTCCGGCACTTGTATCATTACTACACACTAGTGAGAGATATAGCGAGTGTAGAGGACTAGAGCTCCTCCGGCACTTGTATCACTATTACACACTAGTGAGAGATATAGAGAGTGTAGAGGACTAGAGCTCCTCCTAGAGCTCCTCCGGCACTTGTATCACTACTACACACTAGTGAGAGATATAGAGAGTGTAGAGGCCTAGAGCTCCTCCTAGAGCTCCTCCGGCACTTGTATCATTATACACACTAGTGAGAGATATAGAGAGTGTAGAGGACTAGAGCTCCTCCGGCACTTGTATCACTACTACCACACTAGTGAGAGATATAGAGAGTGTAGAGGACTAGAGCTCCTCCGGCACTTGTATCACTACTACACACTAGTGAGAGATATAGAGAGTGTAGAGGACTAGAGCTCCTCCGGCACTTGTATCACTACTACACACTAGTGAGAGATATAGAGAGTGTAGAGGACTAGAGCTCCTCCTAGAGCTCCTCCGGCACTTGTATCACTACTACACACTAGTGAGAGATATAGAGAGTGTAGAGGCCTAGAGCTCCTCCTAGAGCTCCTCCGGCACTTGTATCATTACTACACACTAGTGAGAGATATAGAGAGTGTAGAGGACTAGAGCTCCTCCGGCACTTGTATCACTACTACACACTAGTGAGAGATATAGAGAGTGTAGAGGACTAGAGCTCCTCCGGCACTTGTATCACTACTACACACTAGTGAGAGATATAGAGAGTGTAGAGGCCTAGAGCTCCTCCTAGAGCTCCTCCGGCACTTGTATCATTACTACACACTAGTGAGAGATATAGAGAGTGTAGAGGACTAGAGCTCCTCCGGCACTTGTATCACTACTACACACTAGTGAGAGATATAGAGAGTGTAGAGGACTAGAGCTCCTCCGGCACTTGTATCACTACTACACACTAGTGAGAGATATAGAGAGTGTAGAGGACTAGAGCTCCTCCGGCACTTGTATCACTACTACACACTAGTGAGAGATATAGAGAGTGTAGAGGACTAGAGCTCCTCCTAGAGCTCCTCCGGCACTTGTATCACTACTACACACTAGTGAGAGATATAGAGAGTGTAGAGGACTAGAGCTCCTCGGCACTTGTATCACTACTACACACTAGTGAGAGATATAGAGAGTGTAGAGGACTAGAGCTCCTCCGGCACTTGTATCACTACTACACACTAGTGAGAGATATAGAGAGTGTAGAGGACTAGAGCTCCTCCGGCACTTGTATCACTACTACACACTAGTGAGAGATATAGAGAGTGTAGAGGACTAGAGCTCCTCCGGCACTTGTATCACTACTACACACTAGTGAGAGATATAGAGAGTGTAGAGGACTAGAGCTCCTCCGGCACTTGTATCACTACTACACACTAGTGAGAGATATAGAGAGTGTAGAGGACTAGAGCTCCTCCGGCACTTGTATCACTACTACACACTAGTGAGAGATATAGAGAGTGTAGAGGACTAGAGCTCCTCCGGCACTTGTATCACTACTACACACTAGTGAGAGATATAGAGAGTGTAGAGGACTAGAGCTCCTCCTAGAGCTCCTCCGGCACTTGTATCACTACTACACACTAGTGAGAGATATAGAGAGTGTAGAGGACTAGAGCTCCTCCGGCACTTGTATCACTACTACACACTAGTGAGAGATATAGAGAGTGTAGAGGACTAGAGCTCCTCCTAGAGCTCCTCCGGCACTTGTATCACTACTACACACTAGTGAGAGATATAGAGAGTGTAGAGGACTAGAGCTCCTCCGGCACTTGTATCACTACTACACACTAGTGAGAGATATAGAGAGTGTAGAGGACTAGAGCTCCTCCTAGAGCTCCTCCGGCACTTGTATCACTACTACACACTAGTGAGAGATATAGAGAGTGTAGAGGACTAGAGCTCCTCCGGCACTTGTATCACTACTACACACTAGTGAGAGATATAGAGAGTGTAGAGGACTAGAGCTCCTCCGGCACTTGTATCACTACTACACACACTAGTGAGAGATATAGAGAGTGTAGAGGACTAGAGCTCCTCCGGCACTTGTATCACTACTACACACTAGTGAGAGATATAGAGAGTGTAGAGGACTAGAGCTCCTCCTAGAGCTCCTCCGGCACTTGTATCACTACTACACACTAGTGAGAGATATAGCGAGTGTAGAGGACTAGAGCTCCTCCTAGAGCTCCTCCGGCACTTGTATCACTACTACACACTAGTGAGAGATATAGAGAGTGTAGAGGACTAGAGCTCCTCCGGCACTTGTATCACTACTACACACTAGTGAGAGATATAGAGAGTGTAGAGGACTAGAGCTCCTCCGGCACTTGTATCACTACTACACACTAGTGAGAGATATAGAGAGTGTAGAGGACTAGAGCTCCTCCGGCACTTGTATCACTACTACACACATAGTGAGAGATATAGAGAGTGTAGAGGACTAGAGCTCCTCCGGCACTTGTATCACTACTACACACTAGTGAGAGATATAGAGAGTGTAGAGGACTAGAGCTCCTCCTAGAGCTCCTCCGGCACTTGTATCACTACTACACACTAGTGAGAGATATAGAGAGTGTAGAGGACTAGAGCTCCTCCGGCACTTGTATCACTACTACACACTAGTGAGAGATATAGAGAGTGTAGAGGACTAGAGCTCCTCCTAGAGCTCCTCCGGCACTTGTATCACTACTACACACTAGTGAGAGATATAGAGAGTGTAGAGGACTAGAGCTCCTCCGGCACTTGTATCACTACTACACACTAGTGAGAGATATAGAGAGTGTAGAGGACTAGAGCTCCTCCGGCACTTGTATCACTACTACACACTAGTGAGAGATATAGAGAGTGTAGAGGACTAGAGCTCCTCCTAGAGCTCCTCCGGCACTTGTATCACTACTACACACTAGTGAGAGATATAGAGAGTGTAGAGGACTAGAGCTCCTCCGGCACTTGTATCACTACTACACACTAGTGAGAGATATAGCGAGTGTAAATAAGGATGGTACATTCAAATTTTTCACGATATTCGAGATTTGAGGATTTAAAAAAAATTTCAGATTTAAAACTCAAATCCTTAAGAACTACTTTGATATATTTTCAATTTTTTAATTGAAATTTAGAGTTTTAATACTACTCATTGGCGGTTCCGAAGCAATAAAAAAGATACAATGAACTTAAAAACCAGACCCCAGACAAGTAATTTAGCACTTAACTGAATTTATAAATGTCATAGCGTGGATCACAACAATGAATGTTCACATTTAGTTACTATTTGTATTCTCTGTCATTCTAATATATTTATATTTCCTCTTATGTTCACGATTTATTCCAACATGTGGATTCATATAATAGTGAATTCGACCATACTCTAATAAAATTTATAGGTAAATAAGTAATATTATATGAAAAATAGGAACATATTTTACTATTTAATAGAATTGATGAAATCATTCATGAGTCAATAATTGCCAAAATCTATCACTAATATATCTAGCTAGCACAGGTACATCAATGTATATCTAGCTACAGGTACATCAATGTATATCTAGCTACAGGTACATCAATGTATAATACAGTAAAGGATACCATCAATGTATATCTAGCTACAGGTAAATCAATGTATATCTAGCTACAGGTAATCAATGTATATCTAGCTACAGGTACATCAATGTATATCTAGCTACAGGTACATCAATGTATATCTAGCTACAGGTACATCAATGTATATCTAGCTACAGGTACATCAATGTATATCTAGCTACAGGTACATCAATGTATATCTAGCTACAGGTACATCAATGTATATCTAGCTACAGGTACATCAATTATAATCTAGCTACAGGTACATCAATGTATATCTAGCTACAGGTACATCAATGTATATCTAGCTACAGGTACATCAATGTATATCTAGCTACAGGTACATCAATGTATATCTAGCTACAGGTACATCAATGTATATCTAGCTACAGGTACATCAATGTATATCTAGCTACAGGTACATCAATGTATATCTAGCTACAGGTACATCATGTATATCTAGCTACAGGTACATCAATGTATATCTAGCTACAGGTACATCAATGTATATCTAGCTACAGGTACATCAATGTATATCTAGCTACAGGTACATCAATGTATATCTAGCTACAGGTACATCAATGTATATCTAGCTACAGGTACATCAATGTATATCTAGCTACAGGTACATCAATGTATATCTAGCTACAGGTACATCAATGTATATCTAGCTACAGGTACATCAATGTATATCTAGCTACAGGTACATCATTGTATATCTAGCTACAGGTACATCAATGTATATCTAGCTACAGGTACATCAATGTATATCTAGCTACAGGTACATCAATGTATATCTAGCTACATGTACATCAATTAATATCTAGCTACAGGTACATCAATGTATATCTAGCTACAGGTACATCAATGTATATCTAGCTACAGGTACATCAATGTATATCTAGCTACAGGTACATCAATGTATATCTAGCTACAGGTACATCATTGTATATCTAGCTACAGGTACATCAATGTATATCTAGCTACAGGTACATCAATGTATATCTAGCTACAGGTACATCAATGTATATCTAGCTACAAGTACATCAATGTATATCTAGCTACAGGTACATCAATGTATATCTAGCTACAGGTACATCAATGTATATCTAGCTACAGGTAAAAATCAATGTATATCTAGCTACAGGTACATCAATGTATATCTAGCTACAGGTACATCAATGTATATCTAGCTACAGGTACATCAATGTATATCTAGCTACAGGTACATCAATGTATATCTAGCTACAGGTACATCAATGTATAACTAGCTACAGGTACATCAATGTATATCTAGCTACAGGTACATCAATGTATATCTAGCTACAGGTACATCAATGTATATCTAACTACAGGTACATCAATGTATATCTAGCTACAGGTACATCAATGTATATCTAGCTACAGGTACATCAATGTATATCTAGCTACAGGTACATCAATGTATATCTAGCTACAGGTACATCAATGTATATCTAGCTACAGGTACATCAATGTATATCTAGCTACAGGTACATCAATGTATATCTAGCTACAGGTACATCAATGTATATCTAGCTACAGGTACATCAATGTATATCTAGCTACAGGTACATCAATGTATATCTAGCTACAGGTACATCAATGTATATCTAGCTACAGGTACATCAATGTATATCTAGCTACAGGTACATCAATGTATATCTAGCTACAGGTACATCAATGTATATCTAGCTACAGGTACATCAATGTATATCTAGCTACAGGTACATCAATGTATATCTAGCTACAGGTACATCAATGTATATCTAGCTACAGGTACATCAATGTATATCTAGCTACAGGTACATCAATGTATATCTAGCTACAGGTACATCAATGTATATCTAGCTACAGGTACATCAATGTATATCTAGCTACAGGTACATCAATGTATATCTAGCTACAGGTACATCAATGTATATCTAGCTACAGGTACATCAATGTATATCTAGCTACAGGTACATCATTGTATATCTAGCTACAGGTACATCAATGTATATCTAGCTACAGGTACATCAATGTATATCTAGCTACAGGTACATCAATGTATATCTAGCTACAGGTACATCATTGTATATCTAGCTACAGGTACATCAATGTATATCTAGCTACAGGTACATCAATGTATATTCTAGCTACAGGTACATCAATGTATATCTAGCTACAGGTACATCAATGTATATCTAGCTACAGGTACATCAATGTATATCTAGCTACAGGTACATCAATGTATATCTAGCTACAGGTACATCAATGTATATCTAGCTACAGGTACATCAATGTATATCTAGCTACAGGTACATCAATGTATATCTAGCTACAGGTACATCAATGTATATCTAGCTACAGGTACATCAATGTATATCTACTACAGGTACATCAATGTATATCTAGCTACAGGTACATCAATGTATATCTAGCTACAGGTACATCAATGTATATCTAGCTACAGGTACATCAATGTATATCTAGCTACAGGTACATCAATGTATATCTAGCTACAGGTACATCAATGTATATCTAGCTACAGGTACATCAATGTATATCTAGCTACAGGTACATCAATGTATATCTAGCTACAGGTACATCAATGTATATCTAGCTACAGGTACATCAATGTATATCTAGCTACAGGTACATCAATGTATATCTAACTACAGGTACATCAATGTATATCTAGCTACAGGTACATCAATGTATATCTAGCTACAGGTACATCAATGTATATTCTAAGACACAGGTACATACAATATATATCTAGCTACAGGTACATCAATGTATATCTAGCTACAGGTACATCAATGTATATCTAGCTACAGGTACATCAATGTATATCTAGCTACAGGTACATCAATGTATATCTAGCTACAGGTACATCAATGTATATCTAGCTACAGGTACATCAATATATATCTAGCTACAGGTACATCAATGTATATCTAGCTACAGGTACATCAATGTATATCTAGCTACAGGTACATCAATGTATATCTAACTACAGGTACATCAATGTATATCTAGCTACAGGTACATCAATGTATATCTAGCTACAGGTACATCAATGTATATCTAGCTACAGGTACATCAATGTATATCTAGCTACAGGTACATCAATGTATATCTAGCTACAGGTACATCAATGTATATCTAGCTACAGGTACATCAATGTATATCTAGCTACAGGTACATCAATGTATATCTAGCTACAGGTACATCAATGTATATCTAACTACAGGTACATCAATGTATATCTAGCTACAGGTACATCAATGTATATCTAGCTACAGGTACATCAATGTATATCTAGCTACAGGTACATCAATTATATCTAGCTACAGGTACATCATTGTATATCTAGCTACAGGTACATCAATGTATATCTAGCTACAGGTACATCAATGTATATCTAGCTACAGGTACATCATTGTATATCTAGCTACAGGTACATCAATGTATATCTAGCTACAGGTACATCAATATATATCTAGCTACAGGTACATCATTGTATATCTAGCTACAGGTACATCAATATATATCTAGCTACAGGTACATCAATGTATATCTAGCTACAGGTACATCAATATATATCTAGCTACAGGTACATCATTGTATATCTAGCTACAGGTACATCAATATATATCTAGCTACAGGTACATCAATGTATATCTAGCTACAGGTACATCAATATATATCTAGCTACAGGTACATCATTGTATATCTAGCTACAGGTACATCAATGTATATCTAGCTACAGGTATATCAATGTATATTGCTATCCTGCACTATGGAGACTGGTTAAGAGGCTCCTGATTGCTCAATGTGGTGATTTAAGGCTCTTGTTAAGTGACATTAAGCCAGACATTGGGAAACTAGTATCATTTTATCAAGTTCATCCATCACATTAAGAATTTACGGAATAGTGATGTACTCTACCTGGTTACTAAATGTGCTATCTAATAATATGTAGTATTTAAAAACTTTGAAAAGAGTATCACTGTATCGAGCTCATCAATCATGTTTAATTAAATAAACCTAAACAATATATTTTAATTTTGAATAAATATTCAATTAATAACAGTTCCATTCTTGAATTTTATTGTTGTTTTATTCATAGTGGATCGTTGAAAACCATTATTGTGAGTATAGATTTTTCAGACTTTAGGCCAAGCTACCATCAAACGGCATAATAGCTCTAATGTTGAGTGTCAGGAAGTCCCAAGCGCACTCACCGTGAGTACATCTGTGAAGCTGAGCAGGGATGTGATAGACTCGCCAGTGTTGACAACCTTGAGTGAGATATTAGCTCCATCGCAGCCTGTGATGTACACGTTCACCTTCCCGTTTTGCACCACGTACACGTTCTTGTCATCATCCCCTAGAAACACGCAAACTGTGTGTACACTTGGGGAGGGATTACAATGAGACCAGGAAAAGTTGACCCTCCAATAGGAATATAAAGATACAACATTCCAACGCGAAACAATCACAGCAGTAACGGCAACCTAAATATGCTGCAACAACATTTGCATGTTAATTCAGACCAAAGCAATGCTACAATGGACTAAGAGTCAACAAACGATAAGACACAATAATGTTAACTTATTAGTAGAAGAAAATGCACAGCATAAAGTGTTTTATTTTTTATATCTAGTAAAAAAAAAGTCTATATATTTATTAATATTCTTTTAAGAATAAAGGAAGTGGGTCCAAGATATTAACCTAGAATGAAACAATTATGGAGAATTTCCCAAATCTTCAAAAGGATGAACAAAGCAAAGCACCTGGATTTATTTTAGAATTAGCAGCGAGTGTTTTGATAAAGTTTTGAACCTTAATGCAGAAGAAATTTTAAAATATGACACAAATTATTACAAACCCATCTCACCTGAGCAACGACTTGCAGTTGCATTAAGGTAGACCAATAGCATATTTTTGTTACATTTTATCATAAACATTGAATACAGAAAAAAAATCTAAGATATTTCAGAACTGGACTAGATATTCTCAACCCATGTTTAAATGTTCTGAAAATATTAAATTTTAGTCACATGAAATGAATGATTTGCCAAAGTTAGGTTAGGTTCTTACTCCATGACAGTATTGTGTTGACGTCAGTTTCGAAAGAAGATGGCTCAGAATTCCGCGGCCTGTGTATTTTGTTTGTGCTCAAGTAGTCTGAGATGGTATAACATCTGATGCTAGTAACGATGTTGGGTGCCACTACTCAGGTGTTTTGTTTGTTCTCGAGTAGTCTGAGTTGGTATAACATCTGATGCTAGTAACATTGTTGGGTCCCACTACTCAGGTGTTTTGTTTGTGCTCGAGTAGTCTGAGTTGGTATAACATCTGATGCTAGTAACGATGTTGGGTCCCACTACTCAGGTGTTTTGTTTGTGCTCGAGTAGTCTGAGTTGGTATAACATCTGATGCTAGTAACGATGTTGGGTGCCACTACTCAGGTGTTTTGTTTGTGCTCGAGTAGTCTTAGTTGGTATAACATCTGATGCTAGTAACATTGTTGGGTCCCACTACTCAGGTGTTTTGTTTGTTCTCTAGTAGTCTGAGATGGTATAACATCTGATGCTAGTAACGATGTTGGGTCCCACTACTCAGGTGTTTTGTTTGTTCTCGAGTAGTCTGAGATGGTATAACATCTGATGCTAGTAAAGGTGTTGGGTCCCACTACTCAGGTGTTTTGTTTGTTCTCGAGTAGTCTGAGTTGGTATAACATCTGATGCTAGTAACGATGTTGGGTGCCACTACTCAGGTGTTTTGTTTGTTCTCTAGTAGTCTGAGATGGTATAACATCTGATGCTAGTAAAGGTGTTGGGTGCCACTACTCAGGTGTTTTGTTTGTGCTCGAGTAGTCTGAGTTGATATAACATCTGATGCTAGTAAAGGTGTTGGGTGCCACTACTCAGGTGTTTTGTTTGTGCTCGAGTAGTCTGAGTTGATATAACATCTGATGCTAGTAACGATGTTGGGTCCCACTACTCAGGTGTTTTGTTTGTTCTCGAGTAGTCTGAGTTGGTATAACATCTGATGCTAGTAACGATGTTGGGTCCCACTACTCAGGTGTTTTGTTTGTTCTCGAGTAGTCTGAGTTGGTATAACATCTGATGCTAGTAACGATGTTGGGTGCCACTACTCAGGTGTTTTGTTTGTGCTCGAGTAGTCTGAGTTGATATAACATCTGATGCTAGTAAAGGTGTTGGGTGCCACTACTCAGGTGTTTTGTTTGTGCTCGAGTAGTCTGAGTTGATATAACATCTGATGCTAGTAACGATGTTGGGTCCCACTACTCAGGTGTTTTGTTTGTTCTCGAGTAGTCGGAGTTGGTATAACATCTGATGCTAGTAACGATGTTGGGTGCCACTACTCAGGTGTTTTGTTTGTTCTCGAGTAGTCTGAGTTGGTATAACATCTGATGCTAGTAACGATGTTGGGTGCCACTACTCAGGTGTTTTGTTTGTGCTCGAGTAGTCTGAGTTGATATAACATCTGATGCTAGTAACGATGTTGGGTCCCACTACTCAGGTGTTTTGTTTGTTCTCGAGTAGTCGGAGTTGGTATAACATCTGATGCTAGTAACATTGTTGGGTGCCACTACTCAGGTGTTTTGTTTGTTCTCGAGTAGTCTGAGTTGGTATAACATCTGATGCTAGTAAAGTGTTGGGTCCACTACTCAGGTGTTTTGTTTGTTCTCGAGTAGTCTGAGTTGGTATAACATCTGATGCTAGTAAAGGTGTTGGGTGCCACTACTCAGGTGTTTTGTTGTTCTCAGTAGTCTGAGATTGGTATAACATCTGATGCTAGTAAAGGTGTTGGGTCCCACTACTCAGGTGTTTTGTTTGTTCTCTAGTAGTCTGAGATGGTATAACATCTGATGCTAGTAAAGGTGTTGGGTGCCACTACTCAGGTGTTTTGTTTGTTCTCTAGTAGTCTGAGATGGTATAACATCTGATGCTAGTAAAGGTGTTGGGTCCACTACTCAGGTGTTTTGTTTGTTGCTCGAGTAGTCGGAGTTGGTATAACATCTGATGCTAGTAAAGGTGTTGGGTGCCACTACTCAGGTGTTTTGTTTGTGCTCGAGTAGTCGGAGTTGGTATAACATCTGATGCTAGTAAAGGTGTTGGGTGCCACTACTCAGGTGTTTTGTTTGTTCTCGAGTAGTCAGAGTTGGTATAACATCTGATGCTAGTAACGATGTTGGGTCCCACTACTCAGGTGTTTTGTTTGTTCTCTAGTAGTCTGAGATGGTATAACATCTGATGCTAGTAAAGGTGTTGGGTCCCACTACTCAGGTGTTTTGTTTGTGCTCGAGTAGTCGGAGTTGGTATAACATCTGATGCTAGTAACGATGTTGTGGTCCCACTACTCAGGTGTTTTGTTTGTGCTCGAGTAGTCTGAGTTGGTATAACATCTGATGCTAGTAAAGGTGTTGGGTGCCACTACTCAGGTGTTTTGTTTGTTCTCGAGTAGTCGGAGTTGGTATAACATCTGATGCTAGTAACGATGTTGGGTCCCACTACTCAGGTGTTTTGTTTGTTCTCTAGTAGTCTGAGATGGTATAACATCTGATGCTAGTAAAGGTGTTGGGTGCCACTACTCAGGTTTCATGGATGCTGTATGTCCAGTAAGATTGTTGGTTTTATATTCCTGATTAGATAATTTTACTTTTGAAAATCTCACCAGATTACTTATTGGTTTCCGATGCAAGTTCCTTACAATATTTTATTCAGAACCAATAGCAGTGACATTGGAAGAAATTTTATCAAAAGTCAAAAACGGACTAATTGCTTTCATTTGTTTGGGCCAACAGCTTCAGCTGAAACAATTTCTCCAACATTCGCTAGTTTTTGAGTTGTGTTTTCAACAGTGATACATTCTCAATTATGCTCTCATCAAATGTTGGCCCACGTTATAAAATGACTGTCTATGGCAACATTAACTATAGTAAAATGTAATTAAATTATCACACACCACTCTCATTTAATTGTTTTCAAATTAAAATCTATATTTTGTTATTCTTCCTTTAGTTTGCATGATCTTTGTGTAATAAATTATATTAAATAGGATGATAGCGAACAATTTTCGTTTTTAACTCACAAAATAAGCACAGCAGTGATAAAAACGTGCTGGACAGTAAAAATAGTCCACGGTGAATAAACAGTTCCTTGAGCGCAGTCGCAACGCTATGAACGTTTAGACAAGCCGAATATTTCCCACCAGTGTTGTGAACTCACCCACTCTGAAGAGGTATGATCCAGCAGGTATGTTCAATATCTCCGTGTGTTTGCACAACTTGAGGAAGATGGGCTTCTCAAAGTGACCAAACACTCTAGAAACAATGACAAGGTCACAATTGTCAGTCGTGGCTCATGGAGATATAACACCTGAATAAAACCCGCAACTTGCGCTAAGCCAAGTGTCCCCGGTTTGATTCCAGAGATTTGGTGTCGTTTTTAAAATCCACAAATATAAACCAACTGTTTAGGCATATCATTAACCACTTGTAAAAAATACATCACTTGACAATGTTTTAAGAAATGGTTTGAATATTAGGACTGCCCCTATGCGACAGGAAAACAAACGAGTGGGGGTGGAGATTGTGCACTCGTGTAGAAGGCTCTTTGTAAACGCGATCTAGCAAATATTGTCAACGTGTAGTTTTATTTGTTGAGTGAGTGAAGCAAGTTCTCTGTTTTAACTGCACAGATCTGTCTGTCTGTGGTGGAAATGTCTTACATAGAATATTAGGAAAATGATAGAGCACAAATAAAAGTAAAAACACTAACACTTATTTACACACACTTCAATATTTTGTTGCTATTATAGCATCAGTAAGTAGTGGTAGTTAGAGACTAAATACTACTACTTCCTGAGGAATATGTTATAATAGCAACAAAATATTAAAGCGTGTGTAAATAAGTGTTAGTGTTTTTACCTTTATTTGTGCTCTACCATTTTTCTAATATTCTATTATTTTATTTATTACCAATTGTTCTTGCTCAATGCACTTTATTTCATACATAATATTACAATGATTTATGAATGTAATAATTGATTATATCAAACTCTGCAGTTATTTGTACTTCATACAGATAAAGTTTGCTGGAGAATATAATCAAACAAAGGGTTGGAGAGATATTAACCCTTATATGTATGTATACATTTATTATTGTTGAATTTTTACGGCACGTCGACACAATAAGGTAGCACCCATATGTATAGAAACACAGATTCTAAGTATTAATTATTACATGTACAGTAGTGTTGGAAACTCAGCCTAATGGCGACTGAGATAGTGTCGAGTTTTATGAATGAACTCGCATAAGATGAATGTTTACTAAACAAGGATAAATAACAGTACAGTATAATATACTGTGTGTTAGTATAATGGTGTATGTATGTACAGAAATGTACATATAATATTGTATTGATTCGAATAACACATTACTGACTTGAGAAACTAACAAACACATCACTTGTGTTCCACGAACAAACTGAGAGGTTAGACAGTTGGATTGTGATGACTGGCGCCAGCAACTGTGTGCACACACGCGTGTCGAGTTTCCGACACTCTACTGTATTTACCTTTTAGGGCAGTTCCTGATACCTTGTATGTCTGAACATTGGTGAAAGCGCAAACTACTGTAGTTACATTAATCAACAATTATTTTTAACTAGAATCGGGGTTGAATAATTGGTAAGGGCCGCCAGGTCTTATACTTTTATTTTTAATATTAATATTAAGAAGAGATCCAGAATCGTGGGAGGTTCCCTTTAGTTCACATTAATACTGAAGTTTTATAGAAAATATAAATATTAACCAAATGTTGACATCTGTAGTTTACAAGCTAATGGTTCGTTATTTGGGATAGTTTATTGGGCTAGGCCCCCAATTAGCAGTCCATACATATATACATACTTAATAAAACTGTTCCCTTATGGGGCAGGCGAGAAACTGAACAATTCCAACTCAAAAAACAACCCTGTACTTTCTACACACTTCCCTGTCCATGCATACTCCCTGGAGTCATTTCAACAACATCCATACACCGAGTCATACATGTTCCTTTATTGATAAAACTCTTAATGTTTCTCTTTTTCACACATTCATCTACAACATTTAACCAGGTCTTACATTGCCTACCCCTTCCTTTTGATACAACACTCTACCTTCATATCCCATCCTCTCAACATGCCCAAACCACCTTAAGACACTTCTTTCACATTGATCAATTGTATTCCCTTTCAAACAGCACTCCTTCAGCACCCATTCATTACTGACTCGGTCCATACGAGTTTTTCCCCCTACATTTCCAATTGCACTCCCCTTGCTCTTGTGTTTCTGACAAACCCGTTCATCACATCCATGAAACAATGTTGGCGTAACACACTTTTATATACTGTCATCTTTGCCTCTTTCGATACTACTTCATTCCTTCCGATACTCTTCGAGATGTATTCACCCATCCATCAATTTCACCATTTTTACGTAAAATTCTGCCCAGATACACAAAATCATTCCCGTTTTCTAACACTTTTCCATTTATACCAGTTGAGACTCATTTCCCAAGCCTAGCCCACAGATCTTTGACGCACCCTCTCAATTAAAACTCTTCCAAAATCTTTTCCTGGAATATCCAACAGACTAATTGTCCTTGTATTCATACAAAGGTAGAATGACAGCATTCTTCCAGTCATTAGGAACGTTCACAATCCCAGCACACACATCGCACTACCCTCACAATCTGGCAAGTAGTACCAAGCCTCCACACTTACATTAATATTGCATAGCTTTTAACACTTTAACACCTCCGCCTCGTTAATTCTTTCACTCATAATTACATTTTTCCTATTATCTGCTACTTTCTCAACATTTTCACCAACAATTGCTCAAAATACTCCCTCCATTGCTCTCTAATACTGTTTTCATCTCAGATCATCTCAAAACATTCATTCTGAATGCCATAGGTCTTTCCTTGCACTCCTTGTTTCATTCTGAATGCCATAGGTCTTTCCTTGCACTCCTTGTTTCATTCTGAATGCCATAGGTCTTTCCTTGCACTCCTTGTTTCATTCTGAATGCCATAGGTCTTTCCTTGCACTCCTTGTTTCATTCTGAATGCCATAGGTCTTTCCTTGCACTCCTTGTTTCGTTCTGAATGCTATAGGTCTTTCCTTGCACTTCTTATTTCGTTCTGAATGCCATAGGTCTTTCCTTGCACTCCTTGTTTCATTCTGAATGCCATAGGTCTTTCCTTGCACTCCTTGTTTCATTCTGAATGCCATAGGTCTTTCCTTGCACTCCTTGTTTCATTCTGAATGCCATAGGTCTTTCCTTGCACTCCTTGTTTCATTCTGAATGCCATAGGTCTTTCCTTGCACTCCTTGTTTCATTCTGAATGCCATAGGTCTTTCCTTGCACTCCTTGTTTCATTCTGAATGCCATAGGTCTTTCCTTGCACTCCTTGTTTCATTCTGAATGCCATAGGTCTTTCCTTGCACTCCTTGTTTCATTCTGAATGCCATAGGTCTTTCCTTGCACTCCTTGTTTCGTTCTGAATGTCATAGGACTTTCCTTACAATCCTTGTTTCGTTCTGAATGTCATAGGACTTTCCTTGCACTCCTTGTTTCATTCTGAATGTCATAGGTCTTTCCTTGCACTCCTTGTTTCGTTCTGAATGCCATAGGTCTTTCCTTGCACTCCTTGTTTCGTTCTGAATGCCATAGGTCTTTCCTTGCACTCCTTGTTTCATTCTGAATGCATAGGTCTTTCCTTGCACTCCTTGTTTCGTTCTGAATGCCATAGGTCTTTCCTTGCACTCCTTGTTTTCGTTCTGAATGCCATAGGTCTTTCCTTGCACTCCTTGTTTCGTTCTGAATGCCATAGGTCTTTCCTTGCACTCCTTGTTTCGTTCTGAATGCCATAGGTCTTTCTTTGCATCCTTGTTTCGTTCTGAATGCCATAGGTCTTTCCTTGCACTCTTGTTTCATTCTGAATGCCATAGGTCTTTCCTTGCACTCCTTGTTTCATTCTGAATGCCATAGGTCTTTCCTTGCACTCCTTGTTTCGTTCTGAATGCCATAGGTCTTTCCTTGCACTCTTTGTTTCATTCTGAATGCCATAGGTCTTTCCTTGCACTCCTTGTTTCGTTCTGAATGTCATAGGACTTTCCTTACAATCCTTGTTTCGTTCTGAATGTCATAGGACTTTCCTTGCACTCCTTGTTTCATTCTGAATGCCATAGGTCTTTCCTTGCACTCCTTGTTTCATTCTGAATGCCATAGGTATTTCCTTGCACTCCTTGTTTCGTTCTGAATGCCATAGGTCTTTCCTTGCACTCTTTGTTTCATTCTGAATGCCATAGGTCTTTCCTTGCACTCCTTGTTTCGTTCTGAATGCCATAGGTCTTTCCTTGCACTCCTTGTTTCGTTCTCTTTCTTTTAATATTGTTTGCTCTTTACTACTTTCTTTTCATTCATATTTTCTCTTTGTGTATGTCCCAAAACTCTACACACATCTTCCAGCGCTCAACTGCAGCCTCTTTTATTGTGTTTCAAGAACTTTCAGTATCATAGCATTCATTGTTTGATGTTTCCTAAATAGTTTAAGGTGTCTGTCCTGATGAAGCAATGAAAGGAGGGTTGGAGGTACTTGTGTGGAGGAAAGAGAAACTACCTGATTGACTGCAACATGTAAAGGGAATCTGGAGGTACTTGTGTGGAGGAAAGGAAACTACCTGATTGACTGCAACATGTAGAGGGCATCTGGAGGTACTCTCTGATCATCGCTGCTGATGTCTTCTTGTAGGTACTCTGCCGGCGGCTCCAGAACCTGGATAACACAACAACTAGAGCTCATAACAGTGGTAACACGAGGCACCAATCAATAGTCATCTTCTTGATACTCCAGATAGTGCTTGTGTCTGCTGACAGACTGTCGATTAGATGAATCTCTAATAATAATAATAATTATTATTATTATTACTATTAGCAATGCATCTTACTACCCATTCAGGTTATACACAATAGTCTCTGCTTTGTACCGTGGCTACAAACTATAACCGCATACCTCCGCCACCAAGTGTACATCCAGCACTTACCCCATTTAACAGCTATACGGAGCATGAAGACATGCCAGCCTAAGAGTAAACAATATCTGGGGCCTGTCGGGAACACGCAGTTGTTTCCACAGCACTAAACCCATGTAGTGGTTGATGCGCAAGTGCAGCCTTGTGGAGGTTATTGGAGCTGTAGTGATAAGTGTGCCCCCCCCCCCCCTTCATCTTCGTCTAGTACCTCACAGCGTTGTGCGCAGGCGCTGATGAGGTAATCTAAGCTCTCATTTTCTGTGAATGACATCACCTTACGTCATGCAATCCACTCACATTTCCCCCGCTGTTACAAGCAGGATATAAGCAAGTGCTCAGCGATTCTCAGTACTCTTTGACAATAATAGTTCTAAGGAACATCTTAGAATGTAAGTAGCCGTAATGTTGGAGATTCAAATATTTTTTTGTAACTATTACATTAGTGGGAAGGGTTTGCGTACAGATATTTAAATATGTAGCCGCCTCTTTGTGCACTGGAAGAAGTTGCATTTAATTTATATTAATTTTTTTGCACATTTCTATATTATTTCGAAGTCGCGGAAATTGTCTTATAATATCTATTTATTACGGGTAGTATCGTTGAGCTGAGATTAAAGTATTAGTTGACCTTTTTCTTTGCGATCACGTCGAAACTCATTATAAAAGTTTGGTCAGAGGAATAGGCCTTGACGCACTGGTGTATAACTTATGTTATTTGTAGGTATGAAGCAGCTAGAGTGAGAATTAAAGGCATGGAACAGCCTAGATTTCTGTAACTCCTTTTTGTATGTACCTTATTGACAAGCCAGTCTTTTGAGATTTTAATTCGAGGTAGCTCTTGTACGTTTCTTGTAGAATCCCTATTGTGAGATTGTATATTACGGACAATATTAGAGCAATACTTTAATGTTGTAAACTAACTTTACTGCTCATCCTATAATTAATAATTCGTAAACTGGTTATAATTTTGATTAATTGGAGAGAATTTATGTTATGTTTAAATGTCTAATATGTTGCGTAGAAGTCGTAACCTTATTACATCTTATAAGGTTATAAATTCAAATATATACCTGTTATAAATAAACTTGCTGAAAGGCCCTAATTGTTACTACTCCTGATTTTATTTATCTACAATAATTCCTTGATAAAAATAAACAAGGTAAGTGCTGACACCTGGGTTTGGTTGGATTGAGTGGTCATTAAAGCTCCCTGAAGATTTATTTGTATATTTCTCTTTGTACAACACTCTAGCTGTGGTGATAATTTGGTCGAAAAGGAATAGGAATCTACCACCACAGGGAGGGTTCAGCTGCCCCTACTCTGCTTCTCAGAGTCATATCTTTTTGACCATTGTACTTAAATTGTTTTTGTTTGTTGCAAGCCTCGTTCAACGCCAAGGATCACAAGCCGCTGGACTCGGCCGAAATACTTGGCAGTAAATCACAAATTTACAAACTGAACCGAGAGGCGTTAATTGCGGAGCTCATCGACCGGGGGATAGCCGTTGATCCTGAATCCACTGTTCGTGAATTGAGGACCACACTGTCTCGGGAGTTGGGTGAGAGAACACCATTATATTCTGATATTAATGTTAGTGATGCGTCCAATCAGGTGGTTGATAGAAATAGAGAAGTTTCAATCACCGATGCCACGGTGCAGGCCCGGTTAGATTCTGTAGGTAGCACCTTGCCCTCTCAGAACCTGCTTTCTAATAATATTATTCCAATGGACGGCGCGACTGGATATAGGACTCACTCCAAAGTAGTTAGCGATTGGTTGAGTCGCATCCCTGTTTGTGACAGGCAGAACTGTTCTGCATTGTTTACTGGTGTCCAGGAGAGATAGGGAGCGTTTGTGCTCAGAGTTTGTTTACCGCTTCCAGTTCTCACACGAATCCTTCAGAATGTTTATTCTCTGTATCGGAAGCTGCGAGCATCCTCAACTTAAAGCTCAGGGAACCCCAAATTGTGGATATCATTCTTGAAAATGTCTCACCTCTTACTAGGAGACATTTTGTGTTTTCTCAGCTCCCATGTTCCTTTTTGGAGTTATATTCATTGGCTTCGAAAATTTAAGGATCACTTCTGGCTGAAAGGGAATATTTTGATAAACATCCCAGCACTATTTCAAAACCTTCCAGGTCGTTTACCCCTGTTGATGCGAGTTCAAACAATAGGTTTGGCCAGCTTGCGTCTACCCGGATGCCCCCCGTGGTCAATAGAACTTATGATAGTAAAACTAGAGGGCCACAAGGAGGGAATAGTAGTCGCGACCTCTCTCGCATAAGATGTTTTCATTGTAAGGAATTAGGGAATCTCCGATATCAATGTCCGGCGGGAAACGAGTGACGTGTAACCTAAGGGGTGGTTAGGCTACACGACAATCCAAGAAACCACCTGAGGCTCCCGTCCCCATGACCGAGTTTAGAATAGGGCCCTGTCATGGCCCTGTCGTCATTTATTAATACCGAGTTTCTGGGCATAATCCGTAGTGGCAAGCCTACAGGTGACATTGAGATAAATAGGTGTGCTAGGTAACGGGAGTAGTATAATCATTGACAGGTTTGTTTATCCATCCCTCAAAATTGATCATTTCTCTTGGAAAAGAAAGTTGTATGTAGTTGAGGAATTAGTGTGTGCTGTTATATTGGGAAACGACGTTTTATGGGCTACTAGGGGTATCTTGGATTTAGATACAGGGCATTTAAGTTTCAGATTTAATGCTCGGGTGAAGGTGCCGTTGCGCCTAGGTCCTTGCTCTATGTGGTTCAATCACATGGGAACTGATGAAGATCGTATTAATCGTTTGATTAGTAAATACTCGGATGTCCTAACACCCGTCTGGGGTAAATGTGATGTGCTCCCCTATATCATTGTGGTCACAGATGACATTCCTGTAAGGTCAAGTCAATATTCATGTAACCCCCCTATATTACAAATATTTTGTGAACTTATTGATGACTTAGAACAAAAGGGAGTGATTAGACCTTCCATATCTTCGTATGCTAGTCCAGCATTTATTATTCCTAGGAAAGGGCAAGGGCATAGGGTGATTGTAGACTATATAAAGATCCAGTTCGACCCGTACCCTATGCCGAGCGTAGAGAGTGCGTTTCAACATCTAGGGGGTGCCCAAATTTATAGTCTCATTGATTTGAATGCTAGTTTTTTACAACGCGCGCTCACCGAACTCTCTAAGAAGTATACGGCATTCGTCACCCCTTGGCAACTCTAAGAGTTTAATCGCATCCCACTGGGCGCTAGCATCGGTGGTCAGGCCTTAAGCCGTGTTTAGATCATATCCTGTCAGACTTAAAATACAAATTCGTCTTTAATTACTTAGATAATCTGTGTATATAGCAATTCTCTTGGCGAACACCTCGAACACTTAGATATAGTATTGAGCTGATTGCGTGAAGCTGGGCGGACAGTGAATCCTGACAAAGTCATGTGGGCCAAACAGTCCATCAAGTATCTTGGATATATTATTTCTAATGAAATTTGCTGGTTGACCCCGAAAGGGTAAAACCTATTGTAGAGTACCCGCAACCCAAAAACTTGGAAGGGTGTGATGCGCTTCATAGGCATGTGTGCCTACTATGCATGGTTCATCCCACATTTTTCGGAAATTGCCGCCCCTTTGAATTGCTAAAAGAAAAAAGGTGTTGCATTTGCTTGGGGAGAGGAATAATCCTCGCGTTCAAAACGCTCAAGGACAAATTAATCAGCCCCGAAGTTCTGCACATGCCAGACTTTTCTCGTACCTTCCTTCATGTCGACGCTTCCTCTGTCGCTCTAGGCGCTGTTTTATCTCAAAGAACTGCTGATGGTGTTTGTCCTGTGGCCTTTGCCAGCAAAACCTTGTCTCCTGCTGTGCAGAAATATAGTGCTTTCGAGAAAGAATGCCTTTCTTGTATATTCGGCATTGAAAGATTCTCAGACTATTTAGAACAGCGTGAATTTGAATGATATACGGATAATATGGCGTTGTCATGGATGTGGCGGCATCCTTAGTAAAAGATTGGTAGATGGGTATTGCGCTTATCTAAATACAAATTTAGTACTCATCACATTCCTGGGAGGAATAACGTAACCGCTGATGCCCTGTCACGGATGGCGGAAGACCAGGAGCCGATTGAGGTTAATAACGTGGTGAATCAGCTTAGTGTGATCCGTTGGATCCCTGAGTCCTTTGTATCTATTCTTGAACATCAGCGAAATGACCCGTGGTGCTCGGATGAGTAAGGGCGATGATGTGGGGTCTTATGCTCTTTACCAAGGTCTCCTAGTGGTTTGTAACAGTAAAGGAAACGGAAGGAAGATTTTTTGTCCCGGCAGTGGTACGCATGATGTTGATGTGTTAATTTCATAACTCTGTTGTGGGTGGTCACCTAGATATTCAAAAAACTTTTCGCAAGTTTTCTATGGAGTTCTTTTGGCCATGGATGTAGAGGGATATCAGACTGCAAGTGTGACGATGTGAGGATTTCCAAAAGGCAAAACCTGCGCAGAACACTAAAGTCGGGCTTCATTCGGCCGATGTGGCTCAACTTCCATGGGAGAAAGCGTTCGTTGACTATGTGGGCCCCCTGCCCCGATCCTCCGTAGGAATTACTTGTGTTCTTGTTGTGTTAGATGCCCTTTCTAAGTTTGTTGTAATATTACCGTTGAGGAACATGAAAGCTAAGGCCACCGCTAACTCACTCGTTAGGCGCGTGTGGGCTGTGTTTGGTGCCCCACGTATTTTCGTTAGCGATAACGGGCCCTGTTTTAGGTCTGCCTCTTTCAAAGACATGTGCTTTGGATGGGGAATAAAGCACGTGACCACCAAACCCTATTACCCTGCCCCAATCATGTGGAGTGGTTCAATAGGAATCTTAAAGTGGCCTTAACCATTTTTCACTCGTTTGAGCAAGCCACGATATTGAGTTTCTGAATGTGGCTTTCAATTCCGCATTTCATGAATTGATCAATGCTTCGCCGGCATCAGTGTTCCTAGGTAGAGAACTGAACCACCCTCTTTTAGCTAAGTGGGATGTGGACCCCTTATTAGCGGGGGACGGGAAGGTATCCCATAGGGATAGGTGCTAGGAGGCTTTTGAGTGTTTAAAGAGGGCTCATAGGGAGGTGGCCGACAGGTACAATCGTGGGCGGGTTCCTGTTTCGGTAACTGTTGGAGACTTGGTCCTCTGTAAATGCTACCCGCAGAGCTCCACGGTTGACAAAATCTCGGCCAAGCTGAGTCCCAAGTGGAGTGGTCCATGGCGAGTGGAACGCTTCCTCACCCCAGTACCCTACTTGTGAGAAGTTGATGATCCTCTACTACTAGGCGAGCCCGCGTGTCTCAGGTTAAAACTACAGGCGTCAATCCAGGGATGAGTATAGGTGTAAGTTCGTCATGTAAAAGAGTAAGTGTTAGTTTGTAAGTTGTATATTATCTCTAGGGAAGTTCACAGATTGGCTGCAT
The DNA here is from genome assembly GCA_039000515.1 of Timema cristinae. Classification (NCBI taxonomy): domain Eukaryota; kingdom Metazoa; phylum Arthropoda; class Insecta; order Phasmatodea; family Timematidae; genus Timema; species Timema cristinae. The sequence continues at coordinate 1,598,057 of JBCFYV010011172.1, forward strand.
GCATATTAACGGCATAAGTTACGCTTGGAATTTTGTTTGAAAAATGTTTATTGCTAGAGAGAACTGTTATAAAAGTGATGATTTATTAACTTTTTTATGACGCTCTCGCTGTGGTGATATTTTGGTCAGATAGGGAAAAGGACGCTACCGCCACAGGGGAGGGTTGAACTTGAAACAATAACGTGTGCAGTCAATAGAGGACGATTTTGTGTGTTGGAATCTTGGGGAAATAAAAATATGATAGTAGTAAAAAAATTATAGAAATAAAAAGTCTCAGTCTTATTATACCTTAGCACTCCACCATATAGAGGCAAAGAAGTGCCCGTTAATCCCGCTAATTAATTTGAGAACATGATATGAGTACTTATAAACACAGTTATCAGCCAATGAATTAAAAGCAAACCTCACCAAGAGTGACTCACCTTGAGCTGCATGGGTGTGGTGTCTTCTTGAGCTGCAGTAACCGGCTAGCAAACCTCACCAAGAGTGACTCACCTTGAGCTGCATGGGTGTGGTGTCCTTCTTGAGCTGCAGTAACCGGCTAGCAAACCTCACCAAGAGTGACTCACCTTGAGCTGCATGGGTGTGGTGTCCTTCTTGAGCTGCAGTAACCGGCTAGCAAACCTCACCAAGAGTGACTCACCTTGAGCTGCATGGGTGTGGTGTCCTTCTTGAGCTGCAGTAACCGGCTAGCAAACCTCACCAAGAGTGACTCACCTTGAGCTGCATGGGTGTGGTGTCCTTCTTGAGCTGCAGTAACCGGCTAGCAAACTTCACCAAGAGTGACTCACCTTGAGCTGCATGGGTGTGGTGTCCTTCTTGAGCTGCAGTAACCGGCGAGCAAACTTCATCACCATTCTCCGCTTCTTGCCCTGGCCCCCATGAACCTGTCCTGAGATGGATTTCACCTGGGGACACCAAGTGAACAAACAACTCACAACAAAGATAATATACTTTTAGTTGTGTCAAGCGAACGCTGTATGGCTGTAACATGTGCAGTTTAACATTTGAACAATATTTGGCGAGTGTTATTTTGAAATAATTGGGGCTCTATATAAGCTTGTAGCATGTCAATCAGGCAGATTGGACAGCTACAATTGAATATCAATATTTTGATAATTTACGACAATAGTAAAGAAAGAATATTAACATATTTAAAAGTAATCTAACTCAAAAGTTTATTTTCCCTGACTAGCTGAAATCTGATACAATCAAGTGTCTTCCTAAATTGAAACACATGGTTGTTCGAAAGATATTGTCTTTGGATAAATAATGTAGCGGATATCAAAGAAGAGGATTAACATTATCATATTATGAATAAAATGCTTTAACGCATACCCGTTGGCATTGGATGATGTCGGATAGATTCGCATATATTTGCCATGCTGCCTACAAGAAAATATTGTAAAGGACGTCTATATCGCAAATTATCATAAAAATAATAGTTGAGGCTAAAGAATATAATTAAAACGAGCATATTTAAATAGAAGATGCTTCAGTATCTACTCACCATTTCAAGATGTTTTGGATTTGTTCGCCACGTGTTAGAAAAGAAAATAATTCAATGATGGCGGCCTGACTTCAGCCACACATGCTTTCATTACAACATCTGATATAGAAAGAAGTGTAAAATGGACTCGACCCAATGACCGCCTTCCCGGCAGAGAAGACCAGCGGCCATCCAAGGAAACATGTTTTCCCCCTTTCCCACAAGCAGTTCTCCCTGCTTCGTTTTCCTTTCTCTCCGCCTTCCTCTCTCTCTCTCTTTTTCTATGTTTCTGAGTTTATCACCTATTTTGTTTTGTTCCGCTCAAGTCAGATTTTAGAGTATAAAAAGGCTGCTTCTCAGATTCACATTATCGCAAACTACTACAACCCAGCGTCGAAGGAGGAACCTCTACAAATTTACTCAACGAAGAAACCCGTGACAGTGGAGTCTCGGCCGTCGGATCCACCACCGCGCCAGCCAGGAGATATTCTTCAACTACTTAAGTATCCTGGCAACATCTTTAAATTCGTCTGACTTAAGTCTATTTTTTTGTTAAAAAACTAGACAATGTCTACCAAGACATGTTTTATATTCTTTATGTTCTGTTTCTATAGTCGAAGGCGACTTTCATTTGTTGGATAGTTTTATACTATGTCGAAGTGACAGTTAAAACCATTTAAAGTCTTGTTGACTTCAGAATTAAAAGGTTGATTTAATTGATTAAATTTTGTGTCCTCCTGTATGAAGGATAAGTGTCATTATGACTAGTATTTAGCGTCCCTTAGACGTGGTATATCAGTCCTAGCGACTATGCTTCTCTGTATCCTTATGATACAGCCTTTATATTGTGAGCCTTTGGCTTCAAATGTAGTAAGGTCTTAGTCAGAGACTTACTAACCTCCACAAGTTCCATTCATTTATTCTGAGCCAATGTCTTGTTTCCAAACCCCAGTTGGGTTAATAGAGTTCTATGTTTTGGGTTTTTCAAGTAGTCACACTTCACGTGCGGTATTATCTTGGGTGAGCAAACCGCGGAACTCTGCTTGTGTCATAATGGGGTCCACGCAAATAATACTTTTGTCTTTGCCTGTTTTTTGGGCTCTTATTGTTTTTGGTGTTGCTTTTAGTGTAATTCCTATTAGCATTGTTTGTACTATTGAATGCTCTGGCAGTACCAATAGGGAAAGGGACCAGCCATAGTACCTGTTAATCGACACCTATTTGCTAGCCAATGACCACTGTTATCTACAGATCTTTTATTTATTAACCAAAAGCGTTGTAAGCATATTGTCTTAAGACCCAGTCAAGCTAACTGATTTAAGTCTATATGTATATCTTGTCCAATACCCTTGTTAATTACCACTTAATTGTTTTCTCCTTTAGAAAACACCCGCCTGTAGCCTGGGTCCAGCTCAGCCCTTGTAGCTACAGCAAGACAATCTAATTTCACAAAGTCTTATTAATTGAAACAAGCTTCAAACTTTTAATCTTGTAATATTATTGTAAACCTAATTATTATTTCCGTTTTAATAAATTTATTTATTGTTAAACAATTTATCTTTCCATTTAAATTTCACCTTGTTTGTCACGTTACCAAATTAGTCCTGTGACAAGCTTAGATTAAGCAGTTTTATGACGGCCCCTGGGAGACAATCCTCACCCAGGGGCGTACAAAGTCCTAGCCATAGAACTTTGGGCGACTATTTGTTAATGTATTTCTACATTTCACTATTTGTTGATCAGACAGAAGTTATCTAAATTGTAAAAATCAATCAAATGTGTTAAATATGTGGCTCATTAACAAATAGTTAAAAAAATGTATAACATGTTTAGAAGTGCATTTTTATTCTAGAACCATTTTAATGAAATTTTTTAATATAAATGGCGAATTAGCTGTTTAACCAGCAGATAAAGCAGTAATAAATAAAGCTTTATTCAAAGTTACAATCTTGCGTACATTGTATAAAAGCTATTATTTCTGTAAAATCCCCATCATGATCCGAATATTTGCATGGATTTTTGGCCTCCAGCCCAGACCTTACCTTGCGCAGCATCTTTCGACCATAAAAGAGAACTTTGTCCCTCTTCCTGAAGCGTGGGCGCGCGGAGCCCACACCCACAAACTCCTTAACCTCTGGTAAAAACTCTGAAACAATTTCATTTCACTAGAAATTCTATAATTCAAAATTTGAGCTCCATCAACCAAATTATAAACAAGAGTGTCAAGCA